>OY101448.1:119731434-120046602 GCA_956483635.1 Panzeria rudis
AAAAAAATGGTTCAACGTTATATTAAATTAAATTCTATGTAGTATAGTAAGTAAACACAAAAAACATATATTTAGTGATCTTAGTTTTATTTTAATTATATTCCTTTATTTGTTTACTTTATCACATTTGTAATGCAAAATTTATTAAACTAGTTTGCAGCGGCCACATAATAAAGCGGCGTTTGTATTAGAATATAATCGGCATAACTCTTTTGATCAGCTGTGCATGCTAAGCACAACATGTTGACCATGGCCATTCACATATTACGTAACGCTATTTTCGGAGTTTTATACCCGCCCCCCCCCCCCCCACGCAACGCTTTTAGAAAATTTTCAGTATAATTTATCTAAACCGTAACAAATCTTTAAACCCCCCCCCCCTCACCGGAGCGTTACGTAATATGTGAATAGCCCCATAGGTAGCGAAAAAATTTTATGATGGAAAAAATGTCAGCAAATACACAACTGTTGTGTGTAGCGGAACTACTCAACTGTGCGTTTCTAAGAAAAACACACAACAGTTGCACAACTGTTACGTCTTCTGAACTTGACCAATATTTCCATATCGAGTGTTTTTAAATCGACTCGATTTACAGAACAGGTAGGATAAACTTTGTTTTTGCCATTTAAATTAACTGTTTTTCTAAGACATTTTCATATAATTTGATATATATTTTGTGTTGTGTTTTTCTTCAGACGGGGTTTTTTGAATTTGGAACGATTTTCCGTCATCCCACGTCAAATTTGGTTTGTAAACAGACCGTTTCGGCTATGTGCCATCTTCAGTGTTCTATTGCATACTAAAATTCAATATTCAATAGAACACTGAAGATGGCACATAGCCGGAACCGGTCTGTTTACAAACCAAATTTGACGTGGGATGACGGAAAATCGTTCCAAATTAAATATAGTGGTTACTGCTAAATGGAAAATTTGCAGCAAAATCCAAATAAAAAATTCTAAATTTAGCTGCAAAAATAATAAAATTGTAACACTGCATCCAATTGTTGACGATGGGCTAATGTCGATTAATTTTCTATTTCTTGTGTCAACCACTTAAAAACAGAGATGTAAATTAAATAAAAATTTAGATATTCTTATTTATATTTTATAGCTATATTGTTTAATTGTATTAGATTTATGTAATACGAGATATCAAAATATTTGGAAAGTTATTTAAAGATCAATATAACGTGTTATTTGTTTGTGCTATAAAAAACAATTGATTAAATTACTGTTTAGTAATATTTATTATAATTTAGATGCATCCATTAATTACCAAATAACATGAAAGACTAGAAACAACAAACATGTTAAGAATTCAACAGATATGCTGGCTGCTAAATAGTTATTTACGGTATATATGTACATGAGTGTGTTATCGATATCATTTGTATTTAAAAATAATCTCATTTAACTAATTATGTGCTTAAACATCATTTTTATGTCGTTAGAAACGAACTAAATGATTATTTTTAGGTACGCTCATAAAAATGAATATAAATTATTTAATAGTTGGTCAATATAATGTAACTACGATCTTCAAACAAGTTTATTTATAATATTGAATTACAAATTTAAGTATTTTACAGTTAACATTTTTAGGGATCTTGATTTTTTCTAATGTGCTATTGTTTTATAACATTACTGTTTATACCTTTCATCATAGGTGGTAAGATTATAGTCGTATGAGTGCTTAACATTTACAATGCTTATCTCGTTTCATAAAATAAACACATATATTTGAAAATGAAATCTGCTTTAGCGTTATTTAAAATAATTGAGTTATGAATTTTTAGTCGAACTGTATGGTTTTTATGCAAAGTTATTTAATTAGTTTGGCTTAAGTTCATTTTTAATTTAATCTTTCGATCAAATTATTTAAAATATCGTCACGTTAACGTGCAAGCGTGATAAGTCCTTTTTTGAAATTTTACAGGAGGGACAAAAAACTGTCTAACTTTTTTCGGGCTTAATATTTTTTAAATCTGTAAACGCAGTTTCTTCGTCGATTAGTCGCCCATTAATATCAGTAATTGAAATATTAAAAAAAATGCTGTTCGCGACGAAATGGCTTTTTTGGGACTTATCATATTTGCTTTTTGCGATTATGCTTTTTTAGTTTGGGCTTAGAACATTTTCTTATTATTTATTTTTCGTTTTATTATAAATAAATGTTAAAATTGTGTATTTTTATTAGTTGAATTTACATCTAATCGATTGTTGTTAAATACATAGAACCCGTGTTATTAACTTTTTTCATTTGGCTCCGTATATTGCGAAAACCAAAATTACGAACATATTCCAAAACTTTATAGGACAGGTAAAAAGTCATTAAGTAGGTTTATTAGAAAAGAAAATCTTTAAGAAATTTATTATTTGACATTTTACCTTATAAATACTTTTACTGTTATCCAATGGATTTCTAATTGTATAAAGTTGTGGAAAAATAAAATAGATTCATATGGAATACAAATTATTTGTTGGGTATTGTATAAATTTCTAAGCCTACTACACTTATTTTATTCTTTTGTGATTTTCAAAAATATTATCATTTGTATATTCTCAAACGGTTTTTGAAAGTCTGTGCATAAGAAAAGAGGTTGGTAACTGTTCAAAGTTGTTGTTGAAGTCTACTGACGATTTGGTAAAGTACCTGTAGCGTATTTAATATATATTGTTATAGTGAAACTAATACCTATACTGTTCGTTGGGTAATCTAGCTAAATAATCTCATCTGATATTTCATTTGATAAATAAGCTTTCAAGATAAGCCTTCTGAGATGATATAAGATATTGATTTGTAGATTTACCCCCATATGCAAAAAAAAATAAAGTGTGTTTGAAATGTATGTCAAAACAAAATTTCCATAGAAAACCCGGTTTTACCGTATATTTCAAACACACTTTATTTTGTTGCATATGGGGGTTAAACTTTAAATTTTAAAGAGATGCTAATAAAAACAATTGAATCTAGACCGCAAAACGAAAAGGTTGAGTCTCTAATAATATTAATAAAATATAAAAAAACAAGGAATGTAATGCACGGTGATTACACACCAATGAAATGCATATAGACAATGTTTAATAACCATCAACAAATAAATTTCATTTGGAAAAGAAAATGTATTATTTCGACATGAACTCTTCTATCAGAATCTTTCGCACACAAAAAATTGCAAAAAAAATATTAGAAAAATAGGGAACAACTTCAAAATTTTTTCAATATGACTGAACCTATAAAAAGAGATACGGAAATTCGCAAAAACCAGAAAAAGATTTAAAACTGGTTCAAAAGCAGTAATATTGTAAATATAACAAGTAATAAACGTCACACAGTAGTGCACAATCAAAATATTTTAGAAATAGATATACCATTTCAAAACCGATCGGATTCAGTATATACGAACATAGCAGAGGAGTGCACCTATTGATATCAGGAAGATGAACTTCCCATATTGCACCGGAGTGGAGCTATGGAGTCCCAAAGAAGGTCACTTTGAACATCAAACATTTTTCAACGTTTGTAATTTTTTATTTCCCGCTAGATTCCAAAAATTTTGTATGTAAGTCGTTATAGCCCTCATAAGGTTTTAAAAAAAATTATGTTTGATTAAGCACTCATCTTCAGGTATACTCATTCGAAAATTAAAATTTTCCAATTTTTTTAACCTTGGTTCAGTATTTTCAAGATATGGCATCCAAATAACAACGGATTGTCACAATTGTTTCGCTATTAGTTACGCAACAAAACTGTAAATTGTTAAAAAAAACTTTATGCAATTATTACGGCTAAGCTGGAAAGTATATAATTTGTAATTTGCGATACCGAGCCGCGGTTTAGATATACCAACAAATCGACCATGAAAAAACTTAAGTTATGCTTTGGCACCTTGGTCACCTTGTTTAAATGAAAGGAATCCAAATAGTTTCGTGGTTGGCGTTTTTCGACTTCAAATTCAAGCCCTAGCTGGAGCATTCCGCATCATAGTAGCGCCGCCAACAGTCTGGACACACCTGACAAATTTGCGTGTTTTAATATCCTTTTTTATACACCAGCTGCTACAAAGATTGGGTAGGTTGAATTCCGTTTCCGAACGGAGTTTAACTCTGTGACATGGTCGATAGACACAGAAATTTACAAAGTTAGTGTATATTATACAAACTACCTTGCTTAACACTGATATTTTAAACAATAAAAATTAAAGAGTATTCTATTAGTTAATGTAATTTTGACTATGTAATTTAGACAATTTGCTGTATCTTGGAAACCATAAGAGGCAAACTCTTGAAATTTAAAAAAATCGCTAAAACTAAGAAATTCCAAAATTAAAAAAAACCATAACTAAAAATCTCCAAAATAAAAAAGCGCTTAAACAAAAAAAGTACTAGAAGTAAAAATATATCTAAAACGCAAAAAAATCACCAAAACTAAGAAGATCGCCAAAAAAACTAAATAAGTCGGCAAAAAACCGAAAAAATCGCAAAAAATGAAAGGAAGAACCAAAACGTAAAAAAACCGCTAAAACTAAAAATATCGCCAAAAAACGAAAAAAATTGCCAAAAATGGAAAAAAACCACCAAAACGAAAAAAACCCCAAAACAAAAAAGTGCCAAAACTAAAAAAATTCGCCAAAAACCGAAAAATCGCCAAAACGAAAAAAGTGACAAAATTAAAAAAAATCTCTGAAACTAAAAAAATCACCAAAACCCGAAAAAATTTGCAAAAACGGAAAAAACGCCAAAACTGAAAAAAGTACCAAAACTAAAATAAATCGCTAAAACTAATAATACCACAAAAAAAGGAAAAAATCGTTAAAACAAAAAGCGCCAAAACTAAAAAATTTACAAAACTAAAAAACTCGACAAAAAATCGACAAAAAAGAAAAATCGCCAAAAACCGAAAAAATCAACAAAATGAAAAAAGCGCCAAAACAAAAAAAATCGCAAAAAAGAGAAAAAACTTACAAATTTAAAAACTTAAATTAAACGATAATATTGCAAAAATGAACAAAGGGATATATGTATATTCGTACGGAACCCTTCGTGTGCGAGCCTAAATCTCACTTTACTGAATTGATTTTAAGTTATTTTATATTGTTTTGCGTTTCAGTAATTCATATGTAGTCCAATATTCAATATATTATTTGTATAGTATATATAATTATCCGCATTCGTAAAACTTGAAATTTATTATTCGCATTCGCTAAACTACACGCTAATACTTACATACTTACATACGTTATGTGCTATAGTTCACCTTTTTTTGTACTCTATGCTAAAATTTAATACATTTAAAATGAACAAAATTATTTGATTTTTATTAAAAATATGACCTAAAGCCGAATGATACACATAAAGTAAAAATAGTCAAATATAATTTATCTGTAAATTTTAGGACAGTAAAAAAGTTAACAGCAGCGGAAAGGCATTAGGTAGGTCGTTTTACGGTACTAATATATATTCAATTTTGCTAAGACTAGTTTATTTGAAAAATTAGAAAATAATTCTTTAGTATGAAGAGTTTATGTTACAGCAATTCCACTAATCAGTTAAGACTAATTAATTTGGAATAACATTGAAATAAAGCTTATGTTATGTATTAACAAAATAAATCACTTACAGTACAAAATCGTGTGGCGCTTGATAAATGTTACAATGTATAGAAAATTGTACCCTACGCTTTCTTACTATACAGGCAACTCCCGGTATAACGAACGATATATTGTCAGGCCCATTCGTTATAGCGAAAAATTCGTTATATCGCGAAGATTTTTTACCATTTATTTTTTAATATATAGACTAATGATATTAAACAAAATCCGAATCTTAGGCTATTGTATACCTACACAAAAATTTTCTATTGTCCTCTTTGTTGAAAAGTCAATTATTTTGCATTTAAGTTTAAAATTTGTATCAAATAACCAGTTATTGTTAAATCAAATTTGCAGTTAATGTTGAAAATTGGGATTGCATCATATATGTAGATTCTTACTTCTTAAAAAGGCAATTATATATATCAATAGCTTTAAATATTTGCCCATCTTTAGGGAGTTGTCATGGATTAACGAAGCTTGCATTGAAATGGTATTCGATTGTAAAGTTTATTATTCTATAAAGAAATAAAAGTACTCATAGTGAAGAGCATAAATTGAAACTCTTCCCTACCGTTTCTTTTTACGAAAGATTTTTTTAACTTTCTAAAGAGATTGGAATAGACTTTTTTACTCGTTTTTCGATAGCTTTCTTCCTTGACAGAAATTTATACTTTGGTAGATGGTTTCCGAATCCATATCTTTTTCTTCTTCCATCAATGCACATGTTAAGGATTTAAAAATTCATGTTGCATACTTGATTCCCTTTTCAACTTCGTTAAAATCTGTTCACTTTTACTATAAATGAAAATGTTTTCTGTAAAAGTTCATGCTAATATGATAAAAATATTATAGAATGGCGGTATTCAGTGTTTGGTGTAAATGGTCTTGCACAAGAGCAAATGCAAAATATTGTAGCTTTTTCGTAAAATCCAAGATTTAAAAAAAAGCTACGACATTTTGCCTATGCGCTTTCGTAAGATCATTGGCACAAAACATTGAAGACCGCCAATGAGTTTCTAAACACGTTCCATGTTTTAATGTTCTCTACTGTTTTGATTTCGTTTCTTGTTGATGAAATTTGTTTCTTATATTCGTTATATCGAGTATAAAATTTCTTAAACGTTCGCTATATAAGGTAGTTAGTGTTAAAAAATTAAACGTTCGTTATATCGGATTTTCGTTAAAGCGAGATTCGTTATACCGAGCTTTGCCTGTAATTGAATTATTTTATTAATACATAACTTAAGTTTTATTTCAATTTTATTCCAAATTCATTAGTCATAATTGATTGTTGGAATTGCTGTACACAGAAAAAGATATTACTTATATCCAAGCAATTTTTTCATATATGCTATGAATCGAACATGATAATTTTTTTCCAAACTATTTTCATTCCAGCTATGAACTTTAACATAAATAGATTCATATTTCTTTAAAAAAATATTTTTAAAATATTCAGTATTAAACTTGTGTAGCCTGTTGTACTAGGCACAACTCTTTCCCCTCTGCCAAACAGACAATTAGAAATGAACTGCACTTTTACTTTATATAAATAAAAAAAACTTTAGAATCTGTTTACAAAAAGAGGTAAATATATTTTTCAAGGCAACTTAGATTTCATAAATTTATTTATTAAAAACTAAATTCATACTGGGAATGAAATAATTCATGTTTTTTTATTTATAAATTAATAAAATATATGAACAATAGATTATAAACTTTTTTCATACTAATATATTTATGTTCAAACCTTTTTCTCTGTATGTAAAATAAACCCTTCATACTTAAAACTATTTTCTATTTTTAGTTGCATTTGCTTTTAAAGTTTGTTTTTTTAGCTTTTTATACCATAATTTACTTTCTTACAGCCATACTTATAAATATTTAAAACAGGGTAATAAACTACTTTTAAGCAAAATTACATAAAATTGCATTCATAAATGTATATGACATGAAAATTTTAAAATAGGTTTAAAGATGGTATGCACCTACTATAAACCTTCAATAAATTCATATCATCGAAATATCAATTTTAACTTCAAATATCTTTGCAAATTTAGCACACAGGTATACATCACATACTTTAAATTAAAGCTTGAAGTCTTCGCTATAAGCGTTTAAGTATGTTTTTTAATTTGATAGAATATGCCACTAAATTATTTAAGTTAAACAAAATTCGCAGCAAAATTAGCAAAAAAAAAAACACAATCAAAACACATAAAAGCAAAAAGAAATGTTAGTGATGTAGAAACAATCAACCAAAATAAAAATACGCTCGTTATTCGAGTACCTTTTTCATATATGATGTAAAGAGTCGTGTGAATTCTTTTGTAATCATTTCACATTTTTGATTTTACTTCATAGAAAACTTGTATTAAATAAGTTGAGAAATATATGTGTCGTTTATTGTAAAAGTATTTAATAAATACATATTTTTGTAGAATAGTATCACATTTAGTCATATCTATCGTAGTTACAGTGAAGCAACTCCAATATTTGCACCAAAACCCCATAGATTGCGTTACTTGTTTACTCGCGGAAGTAAATCTGCAAAATATTCACTATAAAAGGCTCGTTTTCTCGAAATTTAATTACAAGGAGATACTTCACTGTTACAATGAACGACACATATTATAAAGAGAGTTCAAAATAACTTAACTTCACGGAAAACAATAAAAAGCTATTCATTTATTTCAATATCCGAATGAAATCATATTCTTTTTATTCCAACACTAACTACAAAACATGGTGGCGTTGCCAGTATCGAAACCTAAAATTCCTTAAAGCACACAATGTCTATTGTAGTGTTTATGAATGCAATTTTATATTAAACAGTTTTTAGCGTGAAACTGTTCAATAACAATTGTGAGTCTTAAACCTAAAATACATTTTTTTTATGCATGTGGCTGTTAATTTTTAGTCTCAATACGATATCAGAAGTAATTATGACAAGGTTGGCAACCGTAACGAATAACGGGATCGGTAGGGGTATTGGTATTAAAATTATTTTTATTTCGGTATCGGTAGCGGTATTTGAGTTATATTGGTATCGGTATATACCGCTACCGAAACTCTACTGCCGGTATTGCAATTCAGTATATGAAATTTAACAAAATGCTTAAAAACTAATAAGAGACTTTAATAATGCATCGTTTCTAACAGATTTAAACATGTCAACTCCAAATTTGCAGTGTTTGAGATATCTCGGGACTTACATACTTTTATGATATTTAAGCCACTCTAGAATTATATCGTTATATATGAACGTTTGGTGTCGCTATGTACCTTCACGCTGATCTCCGAAACCGCTTCACAAATTTCATGAAAATTATTCTTCATGAAAATTTAATTCTCGCAAAATAGTTCATTTTTTAATTTTTAAAAATACAAATCGAATATTTGACATATTTCTGGGGTATTTCTACCAACAAAATACATCTGTTTTTTGGTGTTGTATTTGTTTTAGTTATGGTGGTACATGTAATGCATATGCCTTGCATAGGCGCTGTGGCGAGGACAGAAAAACATTTACCCTATTTGCATTTAACTTACATAGTTTTCATGGAATGCAGAAATTTGATATCAAGTGACCACTAAATAGTTACACACATTCTACGTAATCATCATCTCATCCACAACAGAAACAGCAAGACAAATAAATGTCCACCATCATCTACAAGTTACGGGAATTTTAGATTATTCTCGTGAATACGAGTTGTACAGATGATGTGATGTTTAAGTTGCATATGTTGCACCGTCAACGATTGTGCGAAAAAGAACAACAAAACATATTGCACTTACACGAGCATGTGAGTGTCAAATAAATTTACCAACAGATGACGTGATACTGATAACAGTGTAAAGCAGTGGCGGGCATTCTCGCAATTTTCTATGCACTTGTGCATAGGTTTTTTTACATCAACACACGTACACTGTGTGTGACACTCACAGCCTATCTATTTAGCCTGGGGCTGCCATATGACCTGGTTTTCCAGGATTGTCCTGGTTTTAGACAAATTTTCCTGGTCCACTTTAAATTGTCCTTGTTTTTTTGATACAGGTCAATGCAGATTTCTACTGATTTTTGTTATGAACAGAGGTTAAGCATTGTGTTATAACTAGAGATGCAAATCGGGGCTGATCGGGACTTTTTGAAAATCCCGGGTTTTGGGATTAAGAAATAGAATCCCGACCCGGTATTCGGCGATTTTCAGGATTTCTTAATCCCAAAAAAAAAATAATTAAGAAATAAGAGTTTTTCATTCGAAAACTTTTATTTTTATTTAAAAATTAATTTTCTAAATTTCTATTTTAATAATTTGTTTGATTTCGATATGTCTGAAAGGATTTTTGCTACATGTATATAGGGGCTGGGTCAATAATGACCCACTTTTTAAATACCATTTGTATCATAATATATATGAAAAAAACGTTGACTTTTGATTATATATTATTTTATCAAGGAAATAAAATATGATTTGATTGACAGAAGCATATTTGTTTCTATTTTTTAACAAAAAAACTTTTTCACAATAAAAAAGCTAACACAAGTATCTTAAATATAAAAAACACTTCTTTTTTAGCAGTTTTTCAATTTAAATGACTATTTTATGATTTTTGGACAATAAATTAAAGTTTTCCACATAAAAATGTCAAGGGATTCGATATTAGCAGCAAACAATAATTTCCAATACGCAAAATAAGTAAAATACCAGAGACATAACTGTTATAATATTTATGTAAAAAAATTCGATGATAATTATTAAAATACAATGAAAAATTTTTTGATTTTGTAATAACAAGTATTATTAATGCATATAATGTTAATCTTCCTGTAACAGTTATGGTTATTAAGAATATTTTTCTGTTGCCCATAACTAAAGGATTCTCAACAAGAACTTTGACTTCTAAAACAAAATAAAACAAAAAATTTAGATGAAGATGATTCAAATTTTTATTGTATTACGAAGAGAAAAGTTCGGCAATTATGAATGAAAAATGAAATTTGGCAAATATCCACCACGACGAGGCTGACAGATGTCGATTCTTTCATCAAAGTTTTGAATCACTTTTTGGCAATAATCGCTCTAGGATTTTCAGAAGCCCAAATTCGGCAATTTTGCTTAATAGCGGTCTCAGAAGGACGATTATGTTGACCGAAAATATCACGAATTTTACGAAATGTAACTTTAAAAGAACCACCATTTTCATATTGGATTTTCGAGCGAAATTGTATTCATTGTAACAATTGCCAATGCATCTACTACGAATATGTCAAAAAACTAAATGTCAAAACTATCATGTTGTTGGTGCTGCCACAATTGAAAAACAAAGTTCTTGTTGAAAAACCCATTATTACTTGTTGATGAAGATTTTAAACGTTGCTGGATAATTGTTTCTGATAAATTTTTTTTTACATTGGCCGTAGCTTTTATTTTCAATGAGTATATTTTACGTTGCTCGATAATATTTATTTATGACAAATTTGTTTACGTTGCCCATAAGTTTTATTTTCAATAAATACCTACTTTTAAAATTTTTTCCGTTGCTCGATAATAGTTATTTGTGATATTTTTTTACGTTGGCCAAAACTTTTATTTCCAATAAATACTTTTTACGTTGCTCGATAACACTAGTTCACAAATTTTCAACTTTTTGCGATCACCTCAAAAATGAGATGTTTTTAAAGCTAAATTGGGGCTGCTGAACGCGAATATGGCATTCGTTTATTTTTCTTAAGAACCGTTTTCGAGATATACGCAAAAATCGTGTTTTTTGCAGCTTATAAGGCTATTTCCAAAAATAAGTAGTACTGTTTACTTGAATTGAGCAAATTTGGTATTGTTTCAGCCCATATTTAAAAAGTGTTGATCAGATCAAAATTCAATGAGTTACACATCTTTAGATTTAAAAAAAATTATTTTTTACACGTTTTTTTAAATTTACTATTTTAAGTCGGTCCAGTAAGGCAAAATAAATTTTTTAACATTTATTTTAGACTGACATCTTAAAGAAAATTTTGTTCCAAATATAGCAAGCGTAAAGTTAGTTACATCGGACCAAATATGAGAAAGTTACAACATATTTAGTGAACACATCAACATATTAATTTTCATTCGTTGCTCCTCAGGTCAGTACGAGTTTTTGCTTTCATTCCATTACTTTCACTCGTTTGAAAAAGAAAGGTCGACATATCGCATATCAAAGTTACCAAAATTATGTGTAGTTTTCAACACTGTATTCAGATTTTTATAATTGAAATTTTTATGAAAGACTTACGGCAAAACAAGTGGAAAAATGGTGCTATGTAGTGTTTTGTGCATATTAAATTTTTTGTTAATGCTATAAAATCGTTCATTATTGGCATTTTCCAATGAAATTTTGTTTCTGACAATCATTATATTTCCTAAGAAAGTTCCAATAAATGTAAAAAACAGGCCGATTTCAAAAGAGTGCATGTCCACCAAAAATTGTAAATTCGATTAAGTTGTTTTTCTAAAATCATGTATATAATAATTATTTTATAGAGAAAACAATTATGGTGCTTTTTTGGGCAAAAATTGTCATAAATTCAAAATATTTTAATTTTCAAATTAAAGATTGTATATTTTCCAACTCTGAAAGAATACTTCCATCAACTATTTTTTTTAACTATTCGAAATTTTGTCATATAAGTAACAAAGAAATAATTGTGACAATCGGTTTTTATGAATCCGATATCTTAAAAATACTGGACCAAAGATTTGAAAAATTGAGAAATTTTAATATTAAAATGAGTGTACCTCACTAACTATACAAGATATTTGTTTAACCAAAGACTTTTTAGAACTTTACAAGGTATATAAGGACACAAAAAATTTTTGGAATCGATTGCGAAACAGAGAAATGACAAGCGTTGAAAAATTTTACATGACCGAAATGCACTACTTTGTACTTCATACTTCTGAACCGGAGAAATATTTGAAGCTCACCTTCCTAAATTAAATAAGAACACTCCTCTGATATCTCAATGTAAAATTTTATACTGATCGGACTAAAGAGTTAGAAATGGTTGATATATTTCCAAAATATTTAATTCTGCCCCACTGGCATTTTTCTTATACTCATACTCCATAAAATTTTTTTTTATTAAAATTCAAAATCGGTTGTTTTCATTAAATCTATTGTAACTTTCTAAATTTTTGGCCGATGTTAAAAATTTTACTTTTTAAACGTTGGGAACAAAATTTTATTTAAGATATGGGTCAAAACAAAAATTTTTAATTTTCTGTTTGCTTTAATGGAGCATTTAAAAATGGTGAATTTTGAAAAAACCCAAAAAAATAAAATTTTTTTCAAATGTAATCTGTATCTGATCAACACAGTATAAATACGAACTCAAAGAGGAAAAACATATCTATGCAACAATGCCATATTTTGCTCAATTCAAATAAACAGTTCTCAAGATTTTTGGAAATATCTTTACAAACTGCAAAAAAACTGGTTGCTCGATAACAATTATTTTTTATAGAAATTTTTTTTCGTTGCTTTTCACTTTTATTAAAATTTTTTTTTTCGTGGCAGGATGATAACTATGTATTCATGATAACGAATTTTTATATTGGTTTTGAGGGCTCCATAAACTGTAAAGGAACCCTATTGTTTTCGCTACGCTGTCCATCTGTCTGTGTGTCTGTCTGTCACAGCCTGCTTTCTCGGGAACCGTAAGAGCTACGGACCTGAAATTTTCACAGAATATTTAAAGCACTGGGCCCTACAACAAAAAAATATATTACAGCTAAAAATAAAAGAGTGTTTTAAAGCGAGCAACGAAACATGTTGAAATACTAATGTAATGTAAATTTTCAAAGTTTGTGTTAATTGGTGTAGTTTGTAGAATAGACTACACCAAATAACACTGATATTACAATAAAAATTAAAGGGTATTCTACCAGTTAACACAATTCTGACTATGTAACTTAGATAATTTGCTGTATCTTGGAAAACGTAGGAGGCAAACTCTTGAAATTTAAAAAAACCCTAAAACTAAAAAATTCCAAAATTAAAAAAAATTAAAAACGAAAAGTCGCCAAAATGAAAAAGCGATTAAAGGAAAAAAACACCATAAATCGCTAAAACACAAAAAATCACAAAAAAAAAGATCGCCAAAAAAACTGAAAAAGACCCGAAAAAAGTCTTAAAAACGAAAAAACACTGAAACCTAAAAAATCGCTAAAACGAAAAATATCGTTGAATATCTTTGAATTCATTAAGTTACATGTATTAAAAAAAGTACAATATTTTTCGTAAAGCAAAATAAACCTTATTTATAAACAAACTAGTATTTGGCAGTCATAAATTTTTCCAACAACCTTTGAGTGTTGATTGTTTAATTGCATTCTAAGCCAATGTGACATTTTTGACACAGTCTAACAAAGTATATTTTTTCCATGCATTGATTACTGATAAAGATTCATCATTCTCTATTATATCTAAGATATACTTGAACGATTGCTTGATATATAACGCTTTAAAAGTTGAAATTATTCCCTGGTCTAAGGGCTGCAACAAAGAAGTAGTATTTTTTGGAAGAAATATAACTTGCACATTCTCGTGTTGCAAGTCTTTTGGATGTCCAGGTGCGTTGTCAATAGCTAAAAGCACTTTAAATGGCAATCCTTTTTTGTTCAGATACCGTTTTGCATCTGGAACAAATATATTATGAAACCAATCACTGAACACAGCGGCCGTAACCCATGCCTTTTTATTGGCCATCCAATAAACGGGTAAGTTATCATTATTTAATCCTTTAAATGCACGTGGTGTTTGCGATTTGTTTATGACTAAAGGCTTCATAATATGATCGCCAGAAGCATTGGAACAAAAAAGTATTGTTATACGATCTTTAGCAGCTTTGTATCCACTTGCAGATTTATTAGCCTTTGAAATAAAAGTCCGCTGAGGCATTTTTTTCCAAAACAGGCCCGACTCATCTGCATTAAAGACTTGGTCAGGAACGTATGATTTAGCAGCAATAATTTCAGCAAATTTTTCAGGATATTCTTTGGCTGCATTAGTGTCAGCGGAAGCTTGTTCTCCTTTTAATTTTAGATTATGTAAGGAATTTCTTTGCTTAAATTTTTCAAACCATCCTTTACTTGCAGTAAAGGCTGACTTATTTGAAGTTGATGATGTAGATGGTAGCTGATCATTAAGTTTTTCATGAATTTTTAAAGCTTTATTAGTAATGGCATTGGTATCAATTGGAATTCTCTTTTGAGTTTGATCTTCAATCCAGATCATGAGTGCCTTTTCCGTATTTTCAATTATAGTATCCCGTACGTATGAAGTTGTACTTAAACTTGTTTTAGTTCCAGCTGCAACACTTTTCCTGATTATGTCTTCGTTTTTCTTTATAGTTCTAATTGTTGCTACATGAATGGAAAAATTTTTAGAAACTGTTGTCACTCTCTCTCCGTTACGTAGTCTATCTAAAATCTGAATTTTAGTTTCCAATGATATAACTTTTCTTTTTGCTTGATCTTTAATAATATTTTTCGGCATGGTTAAAAAATTATAAATGAATTAAGAATTATGCCACACAATTTTGAATAACTAACTTCACAAATATTTTAATTGTTCTGAATATGTACCACGACACACGCCTGTCTGTTTCCAAACACTAACTGAATTGATTGTCTATACATTTTTGAGCTTCTTTTGTGTATGCATGCTATACATGGGAATTCCCTTTTTATATCTAATGGCGGTGTTACCAGATGAAAATAAACATTTGGTAACATTCGTTAAATTTGAAAAATATTAAAAAGCTTTAATGTATGTTATTTTTTGATGAAATATTTAAAAATTATTATCTATTTTACGAGACATATTTTCTGAAAAAAAAATTAATTTCTGATAAAATTTTGAAAAAACCGTGTAAATTGAGGTAATTTCTGTATCCCTCGATTTGTACGAAATCCAAAAAAATCGTGTAAAAGTGAAATCGTGTAAAAAAAGTATCGTGTAAATCGAGGGATAGGTGTAGTTGCAGTTGTGTTTTTTACTTATATGCATCATATATGTATATACCTGCAAAAGCTTGTGCCCTTCCTTATGGAGTAACTCGTGATTAAAGTCATTCAGTGACTGACAAATATCTGCTGCAACAATATTCTAAAATAGGAAATGTGATTTTAAGCAACTGGGTAACAATAATTTTTAAGGTTGGTTATTAGTATAGTAAACATACTACTGTCACTTGTTGCCGTTTTTATAGCGTTATTGTTGTTAAGCTTCATTGTCATTGCCATTGTTTTGATACAAAGTTAGAGATAAAGTCACTGAATTTATAGTGAATGCCAGTGTTGCCAATCTGTGTGTAATTACACATATTGCGTGTAATTTCTACTGGCATGTGTAGCTCATGTGTAATTAGTTTCATGTGTAATATGTGTGTAATTTCACTTTCTATTCTATTTTTGATTAATTTCTGCCAGTCAAGTTTTTCTTCTTTTTAAACGAAACGGTGTTTTTTTATTATTATGGACGAAACAGCTGAAGTAAGTTCAACAAAACAAATTGCCTTAATAAGATTTTGCTTATAATGTTCAGTACTCAGTATTCGTTTTTTTTTAATTTAACTAATGTGCGTCATTTACTGATGCCAATATTTTTAATCTTTTGAAAAATGATCGAAAATGGTATTCTATTTATAAATACTCTTAACGTAATATTAGAGCAAGAAAACGCGGGAGATATTTTTTAAAAAATGAACAATCAGATATCGCTTTTGTTAAATGCTCTTGTCACTTGTTACTAGTTTTTTTACGGGAATCGCGCTAAACTTTCAATCGCTTAATCCCGGGATATTAGTGCGGGAACTCCAGTATATTTTTGTGCCTTAATATATTTTACACTCTGATAAAATACCTTTATAATAAATGAAGTCTAATTGATGATAGTTAAGCATTATCGATATGCATTTCATTGGCGCTTTACCAAATCGTACAAAGATGTAGAAAAATAAAATAGATTCATGTCGAATACAAATTATTTGCTGGGTTTTGTATAAGTTTCTAAGCCTTCTACGCTTATCTTATTCTTTTGTGATTTTCGATAATATTATCATTTGTAAGTTCTCAAATGGCTTTTGAAAATCTCTGCATAAGATAAAGGGTTTGTGACTTTTCAAAGTTGTGGTTGAAGTCTTCTGACGATTTGGTAAAGCGCCAATGAAATGCATATAGACAATGCTTAACTATCAGCAAATAAACTTTATTTAAAATAAAATGATAACAATATGTCAAATAATAAATTTCTTAAAGGATACATTAATAATCTTGAAACTTTTAACAATATATAGAATTTATTCACAAATGTTTAAACAATTTCTATAGTTTTGTACGTAAAACTGTTTTATAACAGCATCTTTGTGATGAAATCGATTCATTAGATAAAAGTGGTATTTTACATAACAATATTTTGGGGAGATTTTATTTTAATCAAGCTCCCTAAGGCAACATTGAGTTGAATTGGAAATTAATTAAAATTTTTCTGAGCAACCGAATTGGCCACCTATTTAAAACATATATTATTAATGTGTTGTTCTTAGAGCCCAAGCAACCGACTTGAGTAGAAAATTTGTATGAAAACCACTCGAAAAAGTGAGTGCTGTTCATACAAACTGTTCACTCAATTCGATTGTTTGGGTTCTAAAAACAGCACATAAATTAAGCCCTAATATATCGTCATATACTTAGTGCAACCCTAATGTGGATGGAATTATAATAAGTATTAATTTTTGTAATCCCTTGGAATATAGTATTGTTGTTAAACTCCACGCAATATATTGTAATCTTGTTAAATTCCTTGGAATGCAATTATACCGTTAGTTTAGTATTTAAGAACTTGATTTTAAATAAACTTTATCATTCTGATCACAAAACTACCTGCATATAGATCTGAACTTGTTTTAATCCTAGGCATTCATCTGTTATTTGCATATAAATCTGCAATCATTTCCAACTTTTGGCATTCTTCTGCCAAAAAAGTAAAATCAAACCTGGCATATAAATCTGCTAGTAATTTCCGCCGGTAAACATAAGCTAGGTAGGGAAAAAACTTTTTTAAAAAGACCTTTCATTTCACTAGAAACTTTACAAAATCATTCAAAAGTCACAAATTCAATGGTATAAGCATTAAATGACACGAAAACTAAAATGTAATTGAGGTTTTGTCATATCCAGCCATAACCGTAAGAAAGGTTAACTTGCGAACTACGTTTACCGACGAAAATCGATTAGTTACGATAGTTTGTACTGTGTCAAAGTTTCAAAGTAATGTCAAGTACCGTTACGGAAATAAAGCAAAAGAAATTTTATCTGAAGTACATTTTGTATGTACGTATGTATGTATGTATATATGTATGTATGTATGTATGTATGTATGTAGGTATGTATGTATGTATGTATGTATGTATGTATGTATGTATGTATGTATGTATGTATGTATGTATGTATGTATGTATGTATGTATGTATGTATGTATGTATGTATGTTTTTTTTTTTTTTTTTATTTGGCGGGATGGAATCATCGAAAGACCCTGGCAGTGATGGTATTTGCCAGGAGTGCGAGACTTTAACACGCTAAACCACCCCGATACACTGACCCAACGTTCCCCGTGGCACTGCCGCAAAGCTCTCCGTCACGGGGTGGGAAAGGTACTATTATCCAGTCTATTGGACTACGGTCCTATTGCGGACCCTCTCTAACCTACGGAGTTCAGTAAGAACCAATTTCGCAAATTCACATACATACTCCCATTTTTGCAAAGACGACAACATAATACCTACTATGTTATCCCGTGTAATACTACACCCTATGCTATCTTCTACATACGCCCTTTCACTATTAAAACGTGGGCAGGGGAAAAAAACATGTGCGGCATCCTCCTCAACGTTACCACCACAACTCGGACAAAACGGACAGCTGTCATGTCCAAATCTGTACAGGTATGATCTAAAGCACCCATGTCCACTTAGCATTTGTGTTATATAATAGTCCAAGTCACCATGCGTACGCCTAAGCCACGGACCTATTTCCGGGATAAGTGAGTGTGTCCACCTCCCCTTTACGGATAAAGACCACATTATCTGCCATTCAGCAACTCTGCCCTCCTCTGTTATATTATTTGAATCCCTTATTAGGAGATCGATGGGCATCATTCCTGATATCACCAAAGCCGCTTCATCTGAGACTGTTCGAAATGCGCAGCTAACTCGTAGGGCGGCCAGTCTATATACCGGACTAGTAATATTTCTATAGGTCTTTAACTTAAGAGCTCCAGACCATATAGGCGATGCGTACATGAAAACACTTTTTACCACTTCAGTCAAAAGCCTTCGACGTGGATATTTAGGACCCCTAGTATTCGCCATTATACGAGATAGAGCAGTGCATGTTCCCGCGGACTTCTTAGCAGTATATAGGAGATGATCTTTAAATGATAGACCAAGGTATTTAATTGACGGTTTTGTCTCAATACAGCATGATCCAACATTGAGTTCTATGGTCTCAATTGATTTGCGACTAGATATCAAGAGCGCTTCGGTTTTGTGGTCAGCAAGTTTCAGTCCGGCCGAATTTAGCCACGAGCGGACAATGT
Source organism: Panzeria rudis (assembly GCA_956483635.1). NCBI lineage: Eukaryota > Metazoa > Arthropoda > Insecta > Diptera > Tachinidae > Panzeria > Panzeria rudis. Next base: position 119,750,677 of record OY101448.1, read on the forward strand.
CAATACTTGCGTTTGTAGTAGTTGCAATTTCTGTTAATTGTTTACCAACACTTATTAAAGCAATGTCGTCGGCAAAGCCGACAATTTTTACCCCATTCGGCAAAACTAGTCGGAGAATTCCATCATACATCACATTCCAAAGCAAAGGGCCGAGAACCGAGCCCTGTGGTACTCCACCTGTGATTTCATAGCGTCGTAGCCCCTCTTCGGTGTCGTATATCAGGATTCTTTTGCTGAAATAATCCTTTACGATAGCCAGCAAGTACCGAGGGATATTCATACTTGTAAGGCATGTTACTATGTTTTCCCAGTTTGCTGAATTAAACGCATTTTTGACGTCAAGCGTAACCACCACGCAATACTCCTTCGATCCGTTTTCCCATCTTTTACCTTCGATCGCCTCAGATGCTGCATTCACAACCACGCTTATAGCATCCACGGTTGACTTTCTTTTCCGGAACCCGAACTGGTTGTCGGACAGACCTCCAACTGTCTCGATGAACTCTTCCAGTCTCCTGCAAACTAAGCTTTCCAATAGCTTGCCAAACGTATCAATCATACATAGCGGACGGTAGGACGAGGGATTTTCCGGCGGCTTACCCTCCTTTGGTAGTAGCACAAGCCTTTGCCTCTTCCACATGGTTGGAAATGCTCAATGACTTAAGCATGAACTCATTAGCTGAATTATTTGGTTGGGACAGCGCTTAAAAGTCTCCTTCACCACAGCGTTTGGGATACCATCCAAGCCAGGAGCCTTCTTGTCTTGGAATTTATTTACGGCAGTTTCTACCTCCATAAAAGTAATCGGTGGGAAATCAAATGCTTCCTCTGTACTGCTTGTATGCCATGACGCGACATTTTGCTGCGGAAACAGGTGCTCTACGATGTCTTTGAGAGTATCAGCATCCCTGGGTGGTAATGGGTTTACGTACTTCAACTTCTTAGTTACCAATTGATAAGCAAGACCCCATGGATTATTTTCAACTTCGTCACATATCTGTAAAAAGCATTTTCTTTTACTCTTTCGTATAGCTAACTTCAAGGCTTTCCTCTTGAGACTGTAGTATTCACGGTGAGAGTCGTTTTCTGGCCTTCCTCTGGTTCTTGTGTACAGGCGCCTAGCACGGATGCATTCAGATCGTAGTTGAGAGATTTCTCCATTCCACCAGTATACTGGTTGCTTATTTGAGCTCCTTTTCCTTTTAATCATAGATATATCGCATGCTTCAGAAACCTTCCGTATCAGCTGTGCAGCCATTGACTCTGGACGTCCTTGTAGACTCATATCTTCTATCGCCACCCCAAATGTATGTATGTACGTATGTATGTATGTATGTATGTATGTATGTATGTATGTATGTATGTATGTATGTATGTATGTATGTATGTATGTATGTATGTATGTATGTATGTATGTATGTATGTATGTATGTATGTATGTATGTATGTATGTATGTATGTATGTATGTATGTATGTATGTATGTATGTATGTATGTATGTATGTATGTATGTATGTATGTATGTATGTATGTATGTATGTATGTATGTATGTATGTATGTATGTATGTATGTATGTATGTATGTATGTATGTATGTATGTATGTATGTATGTATGTATGTATGTATGTATGTATGTATGTATGTATGTATGTATGTATGTATGTATGTATGTATGTATGTATGTATGTATGTATGTATGTATGTATGTATGTATGTATGTATGTATGTATGTATGTATGTATGTATGTATGTATGTATGTATGTATGTATGTATGTATGTATGTATGTATGTATGTATGTATGTATGTATGTATGTATGTATGTATGTATGTATGTATGTATGTATGTATGTATGTATGTATGTATGTATGTATGTATGTATGTATGTATGTATGTATGTATGTATGTATGTATGTATGTATGTATGTATGTATGTATGTATGTATGTATGTATGTATGTATGTATGTATGTATGTATGTATGTATGTATGTATGTATGTATGTATGTATGTATGTATGTATGTATGTATGTATGTATGTATGTATGTATGTATGTATGTATGTATGTATGTATGTATGTATGTATGTATGTATGTATGTATGTATGTATGTATGTATGTATGTATGTATGTATGTATGTATGTATGTATGTATGTATGTATGTATGTATGTATGTATGTATGTATGTATGTATGTATGTATGTATGTATGTATGTATGTATGTATGTATGTATGTATGTATGTATGTATGTATGTATGTATGTATGTATGTATGTATGTATGTATGTATGTATGTATGTATGTATGTATGTATGTATGTATGTATGTATGTATGTATGTATGTATGTATGTATGTATGTATGTATGTATGTATGTATGTATGTATGTATGTATGTATGTATGTATGTATGTATGTATGTATGTATGTATGTATGTATGTATGTATGTATGTATGTATGTATGTATGTATGTATGTATGTATGTATGTATGTATGTATGTATGTATGTATGTATGTATGTATGTATGTATGTATGTATGTATGTATGTATGTATGTATGTATGTATGTATGTATGTATGTATGTATGTATGTATGTATGTATGTATGTATGTATGTATGTATGTATGTATGTATGTATGTATGTATGTATGTATGTATGTATGTATGTATGTATGTATGTATGTATGTATGTATGTATGTATGTATGTATGTATGTATGTATGTATGTATGTATGTATGTATGTATGTATGTATGTATGTATGTATGTATGTATGTATGTATGTATGTATGTATGTATGTATGTATGTATGTATGTATGTATGTATGTATGTATGTATGTATGTATGTATGTATGTATGTATGTATGTATGTATGTATGTATGTATGTATGTATGTATGTATGTATGTATGTATGTATGTATGTATGTATGTATGTATGTATGTATGTATGTATGTATGTATGTATGTATGTATGTATGTATGTATGTATGTATGTATGTATGTATGTATGTATGTATGTATGTATGTATGTATGTATGTATGTATGTATGTATGTATGTATGTATGTATGTATGTATGTATGTATGTATGTATGTATGTATGTATGTATGTATGTATGTATGTATGTATGTATGTATGTATGTATGTATGTATGTATGTATGTATGTATGTATGTATGTATGTATGTATGTATGTATGTATGTATGTATGTATGTATGTATGTATGTATGTATGTATGTATGTATGTATGTATGTATGTATGTATGTATGTATGTATGTATGTATGTATGTATGTATGTATGTATGTATGTATGTATGTATGTATGTATGTATGTATGTATGTATGTATGTATGTATGTATGTATGTATGTATGTATGTATGTATGTATGTATGTATGTATGTATGTATGTATGTATGTATGTATGTATGTATGTATGTATGTATGTATGTATGTATGTATGTATGTATGTATGTATGTATGTATGTATGTATGTATGTATGTATGTATGTATGTATGTATGTATGTATGTATGTATGTATGTATGTATGTATGTATGTATGTATGTATGTATGTATGTATGTATGTATGTATGTATGTATGTATGTATGTATGTATGTATGTATGTATGTATGTATGTATGTATGTATGTATGTATGTATGTATGTATGTATGTATGTATGTATGTATGTATGTATGTATGTATGTATGTATGTATGTATGTATGTATGTATGTATGTATGTATGTATGTATGTATGTATGTATGTATGTATGTATGTATGTATGTATGTATGTATGTATGTATGTATGTATGTATGTATGTATGTATGTATGTATGTATGTATGTATGTATGTATGTATGTATGTATGTATGTATGTATGTATGTATGTATGTATGTATGTATGTATGTATGTATGTATGTATGTATGTATGTATGTATGTATGTATGTATGTATGTATGTATGTATGTATGTATGTATGTATGTATGTATGTATGTATGTATGTATGTATGTATGTATGTATGTATGTATGTATGTATGTATGTATGTATGTATGTATGTATGTATGTATGTATGTATGTATGTATGTATGTATGTATGTATGTATGTATGTATGTATGTATGTATGTATGTATGTATGTATGTATGTATGTATGTATGTATGTATGTATGTATGTATGTATGTATGTATGTATGTATGTATGTATGTATGTATGTATGTATGTATGTATGTATGTATGTATGTATGTATGTATGTATGTATGTATGTATGTATGTATGTATGTATGTATGTATGTATGTATGTATGTATGTATGTATGTATGTATGTATGTATGTATGTATGTATGTATGTATGTATGTATGTATGTATGTATGTATGTATGTATGTATGTATGTATGTATGTATGTATGTATGTATGTATGTATGTATGTATGTATGTATGTATGTATGTATGTATGTATGTATGTATGTATGTATGTATGTATGTATGTATGTATGTATGTATGTATGTATGTATGTATGTATGTATGTATGTATGTATGTATGTATGTATGTATGTATGTATGTATGTATGTATGTATGTATGTATGTATGTATGTATGTATGTATGTATGTATGTATGTATGTATGTATGTATGTATGTATGTATGTATGTATGTATGTATGTATGTATGTATGTATGTATGTATGTATGTATGTATGTATGTATGTATGTATGTATGTATGTATGTATGTATGTATGTATGTATGTATGTATGTATGTATGTATGTATGTATGTATGTATGTATGTATGTATGTATGTATGTATGTATGTATGTATGTATGTATGTATGTATGTATGTATGTATGTATGTATGTATGTATGTATGTATGTATGTATGTATGTATGTATGTATGTATGTATGTATGTATGTATGTATGTATGTATGTATGTATGTATGTATGTATGTATGTATGTATGTATGTATGTATGTATGTATGTATGTATGTATGTATGTATGTATGTATGTATGTATGTATGTATGTATGTATGTATGTATGTATGTATGTATGTATGTATGTATGTATGTATGTATGTATGTATGTATGTATGTATGTATGTATGTATGTATGTATGTATGTATGTATGTATGTATGTATGTATGTATGTATGTATGTATGTATGTATGTATGTATGTATGTATGTATGTATGTATGTATGTATGTATGTATGTATGTATGTATGTATGTATGTATGTATGTATGTATGTATGTATGTATGTATGTATGTATGTATGTATGTATGTATGTATGTATGTATGTATGTATGTATGTATGTATGTATGTATGTATGTATGTATGTATGTATGTATGTATGTATGTATGTATGTATGTATGTATGTATGTATGTATGTATGTATGTATGTATGTATGTATGTATGTATGTATGTATGTATGTATGTATGTATGTATGTATGTATGTATGTATGTATGTATGTATGTATGTATGTATGTATGTATGTATGTATGTATGTATGTATGTATGTATGTATGTATGTATGTATGTATGTATGTATGTATGTATGTATGTATGTATGTATGTATGTATGTATGTATGTATGTATGTATGTATGTATGTATGTATGTATGTATGTATGTATGTATGTATGTATGTATGTATGTATGTATGTATGTATGTATGTATGTATGTATGTATGTATGTATGTATGTATGTATGTATGTATGTATGTATGTATGTATGTATGTATGTATGTATGTATGTATGTATGTATGTATGTATGTATGTATGTATGTATGTATGTATGTATGTATGTATGTATGTATGTATGTATGTATGTATGTATGTATGTATGTATGTATGTATGTATGTATGTATGTATGTATGTATGTATGTATGTATGTATGTATGTATGTATGTATGTATGTATGTATGTATGTATGTATGTATGTATGTATGTATGTATGTATGTATGTATGTATGTATGTATGTATGTATGTATGTATGTATGTATGTATGTATGTATGTATGTATGTATGTATGTATGTATGTATGTATGTATGTATGTATGTATGTATGTATGTATGTATGTATGTATGTATGTATGTATGTATGTATGTATGTATGTATGTATGTATGTATGTATGTATGTATGTATGTATGTATGTATGTATGTATGTATGTATGTATGTATGTATGTATGTATGTATGTATGTATGTATGTATGTATGTATGTATGTATGTATGTATGTATGTATGTATGTATGTATGTATGTATGTATGTATGTATGTATGTATGTATGTATGTATGTATGTATGTATGTATGTATGTATGTATGTATGTATGTATGTATGTATGAATGTATGTATGTATGTATGTATGTATGTATGTATGTATGTATGTATGTATGCATGTATGTTTTTTTTTTTTCATTTGTGGGGTGAAAATCATCGAAAGACTCTGGCAGTGGTGGTGTTTGCCAGAAGTGCGAGATTTTAACACGCTAAAAACACCCTTTCACACTGACCCAAATGCTCCCCGTGGTACTACCGCAAGGCTATACGTCACGGGGTGGGAAAGGTCCTAGACCCTATATCTAAACTACATGGATTCTTCTGCGAATCTCTTCTAACCTACGAAGTTCCAACAGAACTAATTTTATAAAATTACATACATACGTCCAGTTACACAAAGATTCCAACATGATTGGAACGATATTGTCCGGCCTAATACTACGCCCTAAGACTCCTTCTAAATACGCTCTACCACTCTCAAATCGCGGACAGATGAAGAACACATGTTCGGCATCTTCCACGACATTGCCACCACAGCTCGGACAAAACGGAACACTGTCATGTCCGAAACGGTACAAGTACGACCTAAAACAACCATGTCCAGTCAAAAACTGTGTAATGTAGAAGTTCAAGTCGCCGTGTCTTCTTGATAACCATACCCTAATGTCAGGTATCAGTAGGTAAGTCCATCTTCCCTTGTCAGTCGCTGTCCATCGTTCTTGCCACTTCCGTAGACACATATCAGTCACACCATTCGTACTGTCCGAAACGGCTTCTAGCTAGATGGGTATCATGTCGGCCATGACAAAAGCGGACTCGTCCGATACTATTCGGAATGCGCTACATACTCGCAGAGCGGCCAGCCTATACGCAGGGGTTATCAGATTCACATGTGTAGAATATTTCAGTGAGCCTGACAATATAGGTGATGCATATAGGATAATGCTTCTTACCACACTGTTTAGCAATCTTCTCTGCAGATATTTTGGACGTCTAGTATTCGACATGATCCGGCATAGCGCTGAGCAGGTTTTTGATGCCGTAGAACCTATGTACTTTAAGTGCTCATGAAAAGATAGCCGAGTGTCAATCATGACTACAAGGTATTTTAGACATTGCTTGACGTGCCAATATTTATCCTAATGGTTTCCCTATTTTCCGACTACTAATCAGAATCGCTCCTGTTTTATGGTCAGCTAGAGCTAGACCCATTGATTTCAACCAAGACCTTACGATCTGAATGCTGGTGTTTGCAATGGTTTCCGCCTCTAGTAACTCTTTTGCTTCACATACTAACGCTATGTCGTCTGCGAATCCAACTATCTTTTCCTTCTCCGGTAGGTTTAACTTCAATACTCCATCGTACATGACGTTCCACAGTAGTGGGCCAAGTACTGATCCTTGAAGCACCCCACCAATGATCTTTCGTCTTCTAGTAGCTTTATCAGTATCATAAACTAGCTCTCTATTTCGGAAATAGTCCTGTATAATTGCCATTAGATATCCTGGGATGTCTAAACTGGCTAAGGCATCAACAATGTGCTCCCAGTTTGCCGTGTTGAATACGTTCTATATGTCTAGGGTTACAACTACACCATACTCTTTTGTTCCATTTCTCCACCTGTTCCCTTGGAGAGCCTGATCAGCAGTTTCTAGTACAATTTTGATAGCATCCACTGTTGACCTTGCTTTCCTGAAGCCAAATTGGTTATCTGATAAACCGCGGTTAGCTTCAACACAACCTTCCGATCTTCTACTTATTATACATTCTGGCAATTTCCCACTTGTATCTATCATACACAGCGGTCTATAAGAGGAAGGGTCGTCTAGCGGCTTGTTAGCCTTAGTTAACAGTACTAACTTTTGTCTCTTCCACATTGTTGGAAAAATACTCTGGCTCAAGCATGCGCTTATTACTTTAAAAAATAATCAGGATGGAGTTCAACAGCTCCTTTTAGTACCATATTCGGAATGTAATCTAAGCCTGATGCCTTTTTGTCTTTAAATTTTGAGACAGCACCTTCTATTTCGGCAATGGTAACCGGAGGAATGTTGAAAAATTCAGCCGGTTAGCTGTGTTGCCATGTCGGAGTTTCCTGTTGGGGAAAGAGATGATCTACAATTCCCATGCGGATAGGCTCTTCTCTTGGCGGCGATGAACCAAGACATTTAAGTTTCTTGTTTACCAGTTTATATGCAAAGCCCCAAGGATTACTATCCACTTCTTCACAAAGATTATGTAAACACCTACGCTTGCTCCTACGAATTGCAATCTTCAACGCTTTCCTTATATCCTTATATATTTGATGGTGTACACTATTTTCTAAACTAACTCTCTTTCGTGTATATTGCCTTTTGGCACTTATACACCCCGATCGCAAGCTAGCCATTTCATCATTCCACCAGTACACTGGGGGCGAATTTGGTGACCTTTGACGCTTTATCATAGCTACGTTACAGGCATTAGTGACATGACTTACTAATTGTACTGCTATATCTTCAGCTGAACCATTCAGTTCCATGTTCTCCATATAAGCTGCGAAGATGTAATGTCAATTACCGATCCAGCCATCTGAAAGTTTGTTCAATTCCATTATTAATGAGTACAACACCCAATACAAAAAAGGCTTCCAAGAGTACTCTACCTCTTGTGTTTGTCGAGGGGCAGCCCCATTCAACAGCCCACGAATTGAAGTCACCTGCTATTATGACAGGGTTTCTTGTAGCTGCATTTCTTACTATATTGTCAACTATTACTCGAAAATCCTCTATAGCATACCTAGAAGGAATATATCAACTGTATAGTGTGATGCCAGAGACAGTAGCTCGGCTATTTTATATCGTATTGTTAGCGTGCTGGTGTTCCATATTGCCGATGTATCCGTATTATCGGAAACCCAATTTACAGATCTCATGTTCCGATATGGCTCCCTTAGTACAGCTAAATCTACATTTAAATCTCGAACGCTTTGCTTAAGAAGCTTTTCCTGGCATTTGAAGGGCTGCCTGGCGTTGGTTGAGATTTACCTGTAATATACGCATTTTGATCCCTTAAGTTTTGCTTTAAACCCTAAGTTTCTGTAGAGCTCTTTTGTGTAGTACGGAAAAAATGCACATCCAGTGACATGGTCACGTATGTATGTAGTATGTATATATGTATGTTTACATTTCTTTGTAACTGCACAGTACCTAGGGTTCCCACCTTTTTTTATGCCAATTAAAGTACATTGGTTATTAAAGATTAAGAAAAAAAGTACGCAGTATAAAAATAAAGTACAATTTATTTCTCTTTATTGTTATATTTAAAAACGTATTTTTTATTGCTTTTCGCAAGTTTTATCACATAATTATCATTTCTAAACAATTGCACAGCATCTTTAGAGTCTATATTTAAATTAAAGTAAATAATTAATTAATTTTATCAGATTCATAGACGCTTTGCTTCTTTCGTCTCGCCATTTGCTCTTTATTACAGAAAGAACTCTCTGTGAAATACTGACGTGGCAGGAATAGACAATAAAAATTAAATTATTTTATACAAATTTGATAATTTATCAACAGTCTTATTAAATACTAGCTGCTATTTACTTGCAGTAGAAAATTCCGCAAAACCTTCAGAACTGTGTATATGATCATAAAGCTTGTTTAATAACGCAATTTCGTCCCAAAGATCATCGATATTTATATTAAACTTTTTTCAGATATAAATTTTTGATTATGTTAACAATATTGGGTAGTATGAATAAAACAAGTATTTGCTTTTTACTTAAAAACTTGTTTTAAAATACAAAATTATTACAAAAATTATTGAATATAAAACTAAGAATTTTTGAGTTTTGAAACAAAATTTTAAATAAAAATCAAACACTTTTTTATTCATACTACCCATTATCCAATTCAATATTGATTTTTAAATTTATATTGCTAATTGTAAATAACAAATTGGTGCTTTTAAAATTAAACCATCTATCTATTCAGCTATTTTAAGGCTTTATAAATAAATAATAAAAAATGCATGTTAATTTCGCTAGTCAGTTCCGGTGAAGACAACAGTTTGACTAAAAACCCTGAGGTCTAAGTTCAAGACTAGTTTTAGGCAAGCCAACATTACACTGTTTTACATTAAACTGCTTTACCAGCAAGATGTATAAAGTTTCTAATGCATTTTTTAGAGAGATTAGGATATGCTTATAACAAGAAAAGTAAAGAAAAAATGTTAATTTCGACTAATTCCAGATAATGGTAATTTTGTGTTTTTTCGATGTATAATGAACAATTATAACCTGAAGCTATTCTTAATTCTAGATAAATCAAATCATGCTAAATAAAGTATTTTCGCGTACTTTATTGTTCTCATAAAGTATGAAGTAGAATAGCCCGAAATAACGTACAATACTTTATTATAAAGTATTGTACGTTAGGCAAAGAAATTTTAGCTTAACCGGTACTGTTAGGCAAGCCTAACAGTACCGGTTAAGCTAAAATTTCTTTTTGAAATAGAGCAAACTTAGTGACAAAAACTGCAATGATATCACTGAAACAGTTAAAGATCAGTTTGCTATGGATTATAATTTCTGGTTTTAAAATCATTTTATTAAACTAAGTGATTAAGTGTAAGCAAAAATATATTAGCCCACGTTATCTTGTTGGAAATTTATTAAAACTACTATTATATTCCAAGAACTAATCATATAAAAATGAACCGCAACAATTTTTTATTTTGATACATGTGTCACCCATATATTTCAAATTGAAGTGCAACAATTAAACAATAGATACAAAACTTAACTGTAATTCATACTAAAAAACAATAAACAAAAATAAAAAAATTAATTTAAAATTACGAGGGGCGAAAATAAACATATGGGCTGGCGAAGCGACCTGTGTTTATTTCGAGTAGTTGAAATACGTAAGCCCCAGGCTTTGTGTAAATGTTTATATAGAAATGCTCACTTTCATACGAAAACTTTGATTTTGATGGTAACTGTAAATCACTAAGTTTAATAAATCCAAATATTGTAATGAAGAAAAAAATCACCACTATTTTTTATATTATTAGAAATTTCAGAATTTTATAGATTGAAAGCTCTAGCATTTTAACATATATTCAAAAAGACTGAAATTAGTTTATATAAAGTTTGGCACACAATGTCTAAAATAAAGCGAGGCGATTCCACAAAGGCTTTTCCAGTTTTAGCAGAATTTTTTTTAAAAAATTATGGTTCTCCCACATTTGTCTGCAAATATTGGACAAATATTTAGCTCCGTCAATTTAACAAACGGACATATTGATTAAGCATTTTTGAGCTTTTCTGCAGAAACACCCGAATCTTGGTAGGAATCAAACCTGGGACCTCCCAGTTAATAGCCAAGCACACTCTTCAGTAGACGGACAACTAAACTAAATTTCGATGTTCCTTAGAAAATTAAACTTTAGAAGGAATTCTTTATTCTACAGATTATTTGAAACTCATAAAACCAATTGTTTTGGTCCTCATATTAAAAGCGATTTAGTAAAAATTATAAATTCGGATATGTATTCATTCTGAAAATCATTTATATTCCATGATATATATTTGAGGTTGTAAAATAATTTTTTTATGTATTTATGTTTATAAACCAAATGAAATTACTGGCGATTGCTATTTTTTTGTTTTCTTATTAAAAAAAATTAATAAAACTACGAAAAATGCTTAGCTTTATTTATGCCGATTTTCTTGCCGATTTTTTCCACGATAAGTGCAGATTTTGTTTATCAAAATCATTTGGCCCTGGCCTCAGGCAACAAGTCGTCAGCTTATTATTGGTTTGCTGCTTTCTAATGCGTTTTCCTATGTTTATGAATCAAACCGATAATAAGGTGATGAAATGCTGGTAAAATTGCTTCATGTAAACATTGTTATAACAGAAAGCTTAACCTCTGTTCATAACAAAAATCAGCAGAAATTAAATTTTTGTCTGCATTGACCTGTATCAAAAAACAGGATATTTTAAGAGTGGACCAGGACTCCAGGACAATTTGTCTAAAACTAGGACAATCCTGGAAAACCAGGACGTATGACAGCGCTTATCTACGTCTCCACCTTACTTGGAATGCTGTTGTAACTTGAAGTTATGACTGCGTTGTTAAAACAAATGCACTAAAAATTATGTTATAACTTGAAAAAAGCATTAACTTGAGCAGTCTACACTTAAGATTAACTTGAAGTTCATGTTAAAGTAAGTAATTTTATGTTAGGTGTAGACGGCAAATCACATATATCATCAGTCTACTACAATCCTATGTAGTCAATATTAAGTACATAATATTGAGTAAGGATAATTAACAAATATGTCTCCCGTAAAATTTAATTTGTGGTGGTTGAGCTATTTGTGGCCTTAGGTTTCATTTAACGGAATTTTTCAATCTAAAAAACCTATTTTATTTAAACTGAAATACGAAGTTAAAATATATTGCAAAGTTATTCAAATTATTGATAAACAAATAGAAAAATTTCATTTGTAATTATTCTTCATATGTGTAATTTTAATCTCGGTCATGTGTAATTTCCCAATTCTTTATTGGCAACACTGCTGAATACGCATAACACAAAATTCTTATCGGAACAAAAACAGCATTAGCAATAACGCGTAACCACCCAGGAAACAATTTTGGCGGACATGTCTAACATCATGTCTGAGACTTTGCCAGACAATCACCCGAGTTGTCTAAAATTCTCACAGACATTTGGCGGAGTAATAGACAGTTTTCTGGTACGACGTTTCTGCACATTGTCTGAAATATTATCCGAATAATATCAGAATAGTCTACACATTATCCGAAGGCAATTTAGTTTCCTTTAAGGCATTTATCAGAGTAGTCTGCATATTTTCTGATCTACGTCTTACAATTTTTAGCAGTCACTTCTGCACATTGTCTGATTTTAGTTTTCGTTACAATTCTCATTTACATCTTGAATTTATACGCACAAATATTTGAGTTAAATGTTTTCTGATGAGCTGCCATCAGCGTGACCGTTTTGCGACTAAAGTGGCAATTTGCCACTTTTTCTACTGTCTTGCCACTTTTAGTGCCCCTTTTTTAAAATTACCTAAATCTGCCACCTTTTGTAATATTTTGCCCCTTTTTTGTGAAGTGATACTTTTTGATTTAATATGCGTTTTTTACGGCACGAAACTGTTTTTATAAAAAAATCTTAAGACAAAAATGTATTTTTGAGTCCATTATTTATAGTCTTATGAAAAAAAATTTTTGAAATAGACAATTTAGTTATGCATTTTAGTCGAACTATATGGGTTTCTATCCAAAGAAATTTATATAACGATTTACGTCTATAGACGTAAATCGTTATTATTTGTTCGTTTCAGTTGCAAGGTGCTCGTCTTGGATACAAATAATTTACAATAAGGTATTGCCAAGTCAAAAACCATAATAGTTTTAAAAATTATTTGGCCTGCATTTTTTGTTCAACTTATAATTATTCTAATGTAGCAGTTCAAATAATTATTTTATTGGACGCAATAATTTGTCATCTTCAAAGACAACAACCTAAATATGTTTTAAGCTATTTAGCGAATACAAAAATTAGTACTGAACTAGAAATTAGTCGGAAAATGTGCAAAGCCGACATAGTGAATTCGGCTATTAATTACAGTGGAGTCCCGATAATTCGTAATCGCAAGGGACTGACCATTTTTTACGAATTATAGGGGTTTTCGATTTAGCGGGGTTTCGATTTAACGGGGTTAAAATAACATAAAACCGAATTAACGGGGTTTTTCAATTTATTTACTAAAAAGATAAAAAAAACATTAAAAAAACTGGATATTCAGGTAGTTTTTCGCGCTTTAGCTTACTGCTTGAAGATATTTGAATAGTAAATTCTCTTTTTTGAAGGATTGAAGTAAGAGTTGATGGAGCAATTTCAAATCGCTTAGCAACGTCTATTTTTTCTCTCTCCATTGTCAATGGCTGCAAAAATTTTTTGTTATTGTAACACCGACAGAGTTTTATGCGTGCGCTTTGACATTTTTCTTTATTATTCATGTAACAAACTGATGTTAAGAAAATAAACACACACACCAGCAAAAGCAAAAACCTACGCAAAAAAATTTTTCGGAAAACAAAAAATCATTCTTTCCATGTTTCTGTTGTTTTTATTACGAATTATAAGTGGTAGTTAGCAAACAATTACGATTTATAAGACGTAAAGAAGATTTTATTTAAAAAAAAAAATTACGAATTAGCGAGGGGACCAAAATGTATGGAAATTTTACGAATTAACGAGATTTTTTCAAGGGACCGACAGTTTATTACGAATTATTGGGAATTACGATTTATCGGGGTACGAATTATCGGGATTTGACTGTATTATAAATTAAAACCGAACTCAAGCCAAATAATTAAATTTCCTTGGATTTTTAAATAGTTTAAGAGTTCGGATCTATAGATATTCATTATTGCACTAAAATTATTAGAAACTAACACCCTGATTCACTAGCACGAACAAGTACGTCTTGTTAAAAAATTTTATGAAAAGCCCACAGTTTTAAATATTTTAAAAGTGATTTTCATTAAAATTTTTGAGTGAACGTTAGATTTAGTTTTACTAATTCAACCTCTAAGGCTGAGGCCACACGGGCGGTTTTAAAACGCAGCGTTTCTGCTTTTTATATAAAATTAGAAGTTTTGAAAAATTGAGAACTTTCAAATTTAATATAAAAAGCAGAAACGCCGCGTTTTAAAAACGTCCGTGAGGCCTCAGCCTAAGACAAAAGTGATATTAACGTTTTGAAATGAAGTATGTACGCAATTTGAAAAATTGGTTCGACGAATATTTATAATGAAACTAATAAGCCGTTTTTCTATATATCTTTGGTTTTCGTAAATAATCACGGATTTTACAAAATACATTGTTTGTAGGATAGTCAAGAAAGATTTTATTTAAAACCATCGTCATTTTCTATATTCGCACGAATGTTAGTGCTATAACCTAAAAAACACTAAAAGTGTGAGAAATGGCAACATCTGTTTTAAGAGCAAAACTTATTTTTACCGATATCAACAAAGGGAGAAGACTATGAATTCGTTAGTATTTTTTAAGTTTGCTCCTTCAGGGCTTTGCCATTTATAGCCCGTATTGGTCCACTATTTAATATTTTTACATTGAACTTGTTGTCTGGCTGACTATGTCTTTGCTTTGGAGTCAGGTATAACCACGCATATATGCGTGTGTTGCTTAAATAACTCGTTAGAAAGTGGCGTACTTCTTTGGTGCAGAAAACTTTATTTTTTAGATAGAAAAACATCAAAATTTATTCGTTTTAGAGCACAAGTGCGGTTGTTGATTAGGATAAGTGCCAAGTATGGCAAATTTCTAAGCCACCATAAAATAAAGCTTAAAGCCAGGAAACATAGAGCTTTAATACAATTTGGTTTAATGCCAAATATTTGCCGCTTGACTTTGGAGGCTGAGTAGCCTAGAGTATAGAGAGCTCTGACGATGGGATTGTGGTTAATCCCGAAAACATCGATTTTCAGTTCGACCCTTACAAAAAGTCAAGAAATTGGTATTTGTACTTTTCAAATGCCACATGCTTTGAATAATTATTTCTCAATAAGAAATTATTTAATTGTAAAAAATTAAATGGAACGAACTAAAGCCTGCATAATAAATTTCTTTGGATTATTCGTTTTATTTCAAAAGCATTATATGCCATAGAAATTCATTAAATACTAGAATTTGGTTCAATTATTCCCTTTTTAAAAAAGTTGGCCCTTTTTTTCGAAAAATCCCCTTTTTGGTGCCACTTTTTTCCTCAAAATCCCCTTTTTGTGCCACTTTTTAAATATTTTCAACGGTCACCCTGGCTGCTATAAGCAGCACAACAATGCATGGAGAATTTAAACGACATTTCTGATAAATTCCTAATTTTAGCTCCGACTTTTCTCTGATATTAATACGCCAGGACGTAAAACGTATCAGATAAATCGGAAAATTTTCTGATGTTTTGCCAGACATTTTTCCGACATTTATAAGACATGTCGAATATTCCTTTAGAATTTCCCTAGAAAATTCCTCGGAATTCGTACGGAATTCTGTCAGACCTTTCGGTATAGTTCTTAGAATTTCCTCAGATTAAGAGATCCGGTTTCTTGTCAACCACTCATATGATTTTCGGTACGTTTTCTGACCGAAATCGGATGCGAATTCGGCATCTTGTGCAGACTTTCTGACCGACTTCGGACCGAAATCGGCAAAAATTGTTTGCTGGGCATTAACTCAATCTCATACAACAACCAGACAGAACAAAAACATTGCAACGTTGTTTTCGTTATTGCTGTGGCTTTTGCTATAGTTGCTGCAGTAGTTGTTATTGTTGTTATCATTAATGTGTTGTTATTATTGTAATTTAAGAGCTATTACATGCTCAATGGTATTTTAAATTGCCACTATGGTTATAAGTACATCAATGTCAAAAGCTTCAGGGAGTGTATATGGCGTTTACCTTAAACTGGCGATATGAACTCAGATAAGATACATATTAGAATTATTATATTCGGCTATTCCGAAACGGATATACGGTTCAAAAAAGTTGAATTATTTTACTTTTTCAAAACACGTAGCGAAATACCTTGAGGGGTTGAGATAGTATGACAGTTGAAAGCGGAGCTCTTAATTTTAATATATATAGGTCGCTTATCACAGAAATCTATTTCCCATACAAATTACATGGGGAAATTTTTTTTTGTTTCTTGAAAATATTGTATCTCACGAACTAATGATCCAATGCCTCATACATATTTTTATAGAAAACGGAACGTTCTACAAAATGATACACAAAAAATCATATCATTTAAAAATAAAATTGTTTTCCCTCCTGAAATTCCTTAAGGGGGTGAGAAAAAAAGATGATTGTTAAAAGCGGAGCTCTTAATTTTAATATTAGATGTCGCGCATCGCAGATTTCAATTTCCCATAAAAATTACACAACAAATTTTGTTATTTTATTACAAATTTTGTATCTCCCGAAATAATTTTCCATCTTCACGATTCGTTCATATTGTTTTAGAAAAGTGAACGCTGCATCGTTAAAAAAAAACTAAAAATGAAATAACAAGTCCAGTGGCCCGGAACATAGCGACTTTTACTGCTGGGAGCCATTATCAAGAAGGTTTGAAGATTCGATGCTTAATGCTTCCTAACTGTAAAAGTCGCTATGTTCCGCATTACTGGACTTGTTATTTTATTTTTTTTTACCGCTGTCGGGTTTTTTGATTTTTTAAATTTATTTTTTACTTGTTAGTTTTTTTAAGTTTATCTTGTACACAGTTTGGGTTTTGATTTTCTGTTTACAGTTCACTTTTAACGCAGTCGGACTTTTAAGTTGCTAAGCAACTTTAAACAAATTTAGTATTCCTAATTAAATTCAAACATATAGCTTATATATATTTTTGTAATCCTCTTTTAATTTCCTTTATTTTGCAAACATACAATAAACGCGGGAAAAACATAACAATTCTTAGTAGTTTGGTGATTAAACATATAATTTTTAAATATTTTTGTAATCTACTTTTAATTTCGATAGGTTTGGAAAAAAATTTTTTTAACGTATTACTTTTTCGCGCCAAAAATCCAGAATTTTTTTTCTTTTCAAACGCCGACGTAAGAACACTTGGGCTCTTAAGACAAATGTAACGATACCTTAACTGCCGAAATTCATACCCCTTGGCAGGCGGGTAATTAAACATACAAGTTATATTTATTTTTGTGATCTTCTTTTAATTTCCTTTATTCTGATACCCCACTCAATAGGTTTGGCAAACATTTTTGTTTAAATGTATTACTTTTTCGCGCCGAAAATCTGAAATTTTTTTGTTTTCAAACGCGGACGTAAGAACACTTGGGTTCATAAGACGAATATACCGATACGTTAACTGGCGAAATCCATATAGGGTGTGGAATATAAGAGGTAACAAAGAAATTAACAAACATACGATATATACAAGAAACGCGCGAAAAACATAAACCTACTTGGCAGTCGGGTAAAAACATCATAAGATTTTTTTTAATTATCCGGTTTTTTGTAATTCGATAAAGCTAAATCTCTGTCGCTAAAAATCGATTCAGCGATTTTTGGCCACGAATGCAATCTTGCAACGTATGTTGCTAAATTTGGCAATGTCTTAAAAATTTAATCCGCCGACATTTTATATCATCTCTAATAAATTTACTTTTGTATTCATTCAGCATTTTAGCGATCGAGATTTAGCTTTAGCAAATTACACTCACACCAAAATGTCCATGGACTTTATGACATTATTATTATAATTCTTATTATTATTATTATTATTATTATTATTATTATTTTTATTATTATTATTATTATTATTATTATTATTATTATTGATATTACAGTATTGTTAAACAAGTGCAATATGTACATATAGCTCATTTGCTGCAACGTTGTCAACTCAAAATTTGAGAGTATTGAGCTAATAATGCAGAATTACTCACCATATGGGTGTGTCAGAAGCTAAAAGGCTTAACTCCACAAAATAAAAAGTAGAGTAAATTAGTGGTGTTTGAAAAATTAATTTTAGTTTTTTTTAATTTTTATTTTTACCATACATTTTTATGATATTTAACATACAAAATGGGAACCTAGAAGAATGAAATATTTTTTCCATTAAGGAAAGAACCCTATGTAGAAAACTCTACTCAGCGAAGCAGCTGTTCGATGTACTGAGAGGATAAAACCCTTAAGCTGGCCGAAGGCCGCTTATGCAAACATCTTTAGTCAATCTTTATTCGATGTACTGTGAGGAAAAATTTCTTAATCCCGGCCAAAGGCCAGCTATACAGAAAACTTTACTCAGCGAAGCCGCTTTTCGATATACTGAGAGAAGAAAACCGCTATGGAAAAGTCTTTACATAGCAAAGCCGCTCTTCGATAAACCGAGAGTATAAAATCCTTCCTCAAGGCAGAGCTAATATATAAAAAATCTAATTGAGAAATAAGACCATAATGGCTTTATTTCTCTATCAATTGAGTAATAACGCCTTATGGTCTTATTTCTCAATTGACTGAGAAATAAGGCCATGTAACCTTATTGCACATGGCTTTATTGCACTGCACCATTTTTATATCATTAAGCCCTGTCACCATGGGAGAAAATAAAGTCAATTGCCATCAACAAAAATTTGGAAATAGCGTCAATAATGCTTAAAGTATGTCGACTCAAAGAAATATTTGAAAATTAATTGAAATTTTTAAGAGATGTTACTTTTATTACTAAAGATTCTCTGCGAACCCGGCATTCGGCCGGGCTGAAGGGTTTCTTCATCTCGGTACATCGAAAATCGGCTTCGCTGAACAAAGATTTTTGCATAGCCACCCTTGGTCGGGCTTAACGATTTGCTCCTGTCAGTATATCGAAAAGCGACTTCGCTGAGTTGAATCGCCGGCCTTTGACAGTGACATAATGTCCATGGACATTAGAACATACCACCGTATGTTAGCATTTCCACGTAAATCTTTAACAGGAGTGCGCAAACGGCATGAAATAGGGTGCATCGTTCATCTTTTTAGTAGCGATTTAAACTAAAGTGCTGACTAACAACAAAGAACTCATACTGTACTTTAAATGTAATAAGCATTTAGTAGCATTTCATAAGGAGTAGATTTTATAAAGACACTTTGGTTTATTCCACATTTAGCCCAGTGCTAACTGCGTATGTGCGTGCGGTTGCTGGGAAGGATCATGTTGTTAAAAGTGCAGATAATCTTGGAAATATGAGAAGATAGATACGAATTAATGTGTAGGCGCAGAATTTTGAAATGTCTTCTTGTCTGTCATAGAGTTATGTGCTGTTTCCATAATTCAAGCAAGTGACTTGAGTAAAAAAATTGTATGGAAATCGCTGAAAAAACTGAATGCCTTGCATATAAATTTTATACAAACAATGCTTGTTTGCATTGTGGAAACAACACATAAGTGTCAGCTTTATAAATTTGCTGCAAAATTGTGTGAATAATTTATTTATATGGAATAAAAATTGATCTTTGCATAATTGCAGTGGAGTTTTTTTGGTTGATACGATACCGATATTAAAAAAAAAGAAATATCGGCGATACCGATATGCACACTGAAATTGTGTCCAAGTTTAAATTAACAAAACTCAAGTAAGGTAATTTTTTATTATACAAAATTACAGTGTAGAAATTATTAATATATAGAATTGATATTACCCCAGTATAAAAAATTGGAAGTAATTTTTAAGGAACTACATTTTCATGGCTTCCAAAAAATCTATATTAAAAATATGCAGATCATTAATAGAAAATAAGTAAAATTTTATTGAAGTTCTACAAAAATTTATAATTCCCTTATAATAATTGAGTTATGAATTTTTAGTCGAACTGTATGGTTTTTATCCAAGGTTATTTAATTAGTTTGGCTTAAGTTCGCTTTCAATTTAATCTTTCGATCAAATTATTAGTTTTTTTATATATAATATTTTATTTATTTTTATATTGCATGTGCGGAAGGTTGGACTGACATAAGATGTTTCGAGACCACCATGTCTTCTCATCAGAGCGCTTTACCTACACCACCAGTAACGGCAGCAACAACATTCTAGCGAAAATCCTACTTATTTTCGTAAACTCAATTAACCGATTTTGTCGCCACCTCGCGGCGAGTCGTACATATTATTAATGAACTTTTTCTAAATATTCGGAACTTCACTAACTGTCTTTTCTTTTATCATGCTCAACTATTTTTAAGCTTTTTTGATTTCTGACTTACCAGCGTGAAATATCATCGATATTTCCAATGCTGGGATTTTTGAATGTTTATTTTGCCCAAGTTTTTGGAACAGTACACATTCATGTTTTAGCTAAGTGCCTTTAAAGTTTTAATAATTGAGTTATGAATTTTTAGTCGAACTGTATGGTTTTATCCGAAGATATTTAATCAGTTTAGCTTTAATTCGTTTTCAATTTAATCTTTCGATGAAATTATTTGTTTTATATTTTTGTCTCAAACCATGGCAAATCAAAATAATACTGCAGATGTATTTTCGTGGGAGATGATGCGAGGCATTCTTGATGAAAAGCTACACGATGTTGCTAAAAAAGAAGATTTGCAAACAATTAAATCTGATATTGAGGAATTGAAAGAAGAAAATCGTCAACTAAAAAATGAAATCAAAAAACTAACATCACGTATAGAATTGATTGATCGCAGAACACGTTCATCAAATGTTGTTGCTAGTGGCTTAAAATGTAACAATATTCAATCTGCCAAAATGGAATTTATAAAAATTTGTACTAACGTTCTCGATGTAAAGATAAATGTTATATCGACCAGAATGATAATAAAAGATAACATGTTTTTATTCAACCTGGAATCGTGTTCCGATGTTCAAAAAGTGCTCGCTGCCAAAGGGAAGTTAAAAAATCATGCAATTTTCATACAAAAAGACTACACGGAAGAAGAGCAGCAAGTAAGATACAATCTACGCCAAATAAGTAAAAATATTAACGAAAAGAAGAAAGGTGTTAAGGTACGACTTGGAGAATTTGGATTTTCATTGAAAATAAGAAATATTCTTGGTCCAAAGGAAAAATTATCGCTTACACTAATGATGATGCTGCTTTTTTAAATACTCTCCTAACAGAATGTGGTTGCACTTTTGAAATATGTGTTAGAGAAAATCAGAAAGATGTTTCCCAAAGTCAATAGCAATATAATTTATGCCATTTAGTATCGTATAATGTAGCAAATCTAGCAAAGTCTTTAAATTTTAGTAATTTTATATCATATTTGAATAAATTCGACATATTTTTCCTTTTCGAAACACATGTCACTGAAGAAAAACAAAAAATGTTTGAATTGTATTTAAAAATTATTGTCTCAAATGGATTCCAGCTACAAAAACTCACAACGCAGGGCGTGCAAGTGGTGGATGCTTGTATGGGTACAGTAAAGAGCTTCAAAAAACATATGAATTTAATTTTTGTAGATATTTATAATAATTTGGTGTTAACTGCTAAAATCAATGGTAGTCTGTTTTATTTTATACCAAGATATTTAAATTGCACAAACTGGAGTAATGATTTCGAGAAATTTGAAAGGTTTATTCAGAAACTTGGCCCTACAAATTTCTGCATAGTTGGTGACTTCAATGCAAGAATTGCTGAAGAACAAGTATTAGATGTGGACATTTTAAAGGATACGCCAAGTATTCGTGAAGTCCGAAGTTCAAACGACAAAACATTGAATAGTGAAGGAAGAAAATTGATAAATTTGATGGAAAATATTGGTGGTATTGTCCTTAATGGACGGACTAATGGTGATGCTCAAGGTGATTTTAGCTTTCATGGCGCTAGGGGTAATACGGTTATTGATTTTTGTATATGTTCATATAGCTTCCTAGAATTTGTGGATGATTTTTCTATTGGTCTACGACCATATTCTGATCATATGCCGCTATGTTTAAATATAAAATCGTCTAATCAAAATAATTGTAGAAACAATAATCCGTTACAAAGGTTGCGGTGGAATGCTAAGAATGCGGACAAATATGCAGAAAATCTAAGCCGTCTTTCTAGTAACGTTGACCTACAATCGGGTATATCGGTAGATGATTTAGTTTCTATTGCAACAAATAAAATACGGAAAGCCAATGTCTCAACCGTTAAAAAACCCTTTTTCGAACCTAAACAAAAATGGTTTGACTGGCAGTGTGTTCGTTACCGTAACAGCATGAAAAGGAGCCTAAAAGCTTATATTAGGAACTGCACAGCCCAAACTAAAGCCCGGTATTTAAATTCTAGATCGAAATATCTCAAGGTATGTAGAACCAAAAAACTCGAATTATACAATAAAAATTTAGACCAACTGAATACAGTTAAAAGCAGCAGTGATTGGTGAACCTGTCTAATTCTATGAAAACTCGTCGTTTTACAAATAATAATATGTTAAATGCAGATGAATTCCTGCCTCACTTTCGCAATATGTTGCAAAGTAAAGAAGAGTCGTATAACATAAGCTGGGCTATGCCATACTTTATTGATGCCGTGTTAGACTCACCCATAGAATATTGTGAATTATCTACAGTTGTGAAATCACTAAAACAAAATAAAGCCCCTGGTCAGGATGGTATAGCTTTTGAGTTCTACAAGTATGCACCGGAAGGTTTTTTAAATGAAATATTAAATATTCCAACAAATTTTCGCAAATCCATTTTAATTCCTCTCTACAAAAAGGGTGATCCAAATCTACCAACTAATTATCGTGGGCTCTCTCTGATTGACACTATATGTAAAATATTTAATTCCATTTTACTAAACGATTGACATTCTGGATTAATAGCAATAATATTTTGAATGAATACCAAGCTGGATTCAGAAAAAAATACTCTACAGTAGATAATATCTTCAATCTTTCGAATATTGTAAACATCAACAAGGCGGCTGGTAAGAACACTTTTGCGTTTTTTGTTGACTTTTCGTGTGCCTTTGATACAATTCCTCGAAACAGCTTATTCTACAAGCTCTCATGTATGGGTCTTTCATCCAAAATAATCAGAATACTGCAGCTTATCTATGAAAAAACAGAAAGCAGAATTTGGGATGGTAATGCTTATTCTGACCCGTTTATGATTGATGTTGGTGTAAAACAGGGTTGTATTCTAAGTCCAGTCTTATTTTTATTATATACAAATGATTTAGCTGATGAATTGCCAGGTGGTGTTAACGTTGCTGGTATTAATATTAAGATTTTCCTTTATGCAGATGATATCGTTATTTTATCTGACTCAGCACCTGGATTACAAAGTATGATTGATAAACTTTATGAATACTGTTTAAAGTGGAGCCTTACAGTGAATCTGGACAAGTCGAAAATAATTATTTTTCGTTCCGGTACTAGAGTTTCTTCGAGTTTGAACTGGAAATATGGTCAGAACAATATTGAAGTCGTTAACAGTTACAAATATCTTGGAGTTGAAATTACATATAATCTTTCATTCAAAAAACACTTAAATAGAAAATTATCTTCTGCAAAACTTGCTATCAATTCAACCTGGTCCAAATATATAAATAATCCACGTATTTTAAAGAAAAATAAACTTAAAATATTTCAAGCTGCCTCGAGATCAATAATGTTCTACGCTGCACAGGTTTGGGGTTTTCAAAAATATGATGATGTGGAGAAGCTATTTAGATTTTTTATTAAGAAGATGCTTTATTTGCCGAATTCAACGCCCAACTATATGCTTTATCTGGAAACTGGTCTTGACTCATTATATCTCGATACTCTGAAGCTGCATTTTACCTATATTAATAAAGTTTTGAATATGAGCCCAAACAGGTTACCGCATGTTTTAGCAAATCATATTATTACAAATAAACTATATTGGGCTGCAGATTGGGAAAATCTACGCCCGGAAATACAAGCATCCCACTAAGCCACAGTTGGGAATTAATATTGAATCAATTGAGAATAAAAGAAAGAGAAGAATATATATCCGCTGCATCTTGTTCACAGTTTCACGATCTTTACTCTCAATTGGACTATAATGTTACCCATATTTTAGCAAGTGATTTTTCGTCAAGGAATACTAGTTTGGTAATAAAAGCTAGAGGTGGTTTGCTTGATATCAATGCAAGGGCATTTCGGAATAACACAATTGGTATATGCACAATATGCAATTTAGATGAGTCTGAAAACACTTTCCACTTTATCGGGATATGTCCTATTTATAATGCATTCAGATTACAGTATTTTGGTAAAAATCGTCTTGAGAAAGATGAAGTTATACGTATACTAAATGGCACAAATTTTGACAGCTTATATAAATATCTTGAAATCAGTTTAAATTATAGAAATTTGATAATTAATGAATTTGATATGTAATTTGTTTAATCTCATATAGATATTTACTTTTGAATTAAATTAAAAAAATAAATCTCACAAAATTATATTTAAGATAAGTAGTAGAATGCTAATCTGGCACACAACTTTAAAGTTTTGCCACACATAGATAATTAATTGTATTTTGTAAACAAACTGAATATGTACAAACTTTTTCTAATATCTATTAATAAATAATAATAATAATAATATTTAAGAAAGAAATTCTAAAGCATGTAAATATTAAACATTCAAAGAAAAATTTGGATGTGCGGAAGGTTGAACTGACATCAGATGTTTCGAGACCACCACAGTCTCGAAACATCTCTGATCGAAAGATTAAATTGAAAACGAAATAAATAAAGCCAAACTAATTTAATAACTTTGGACTCCTTCATAATTTAAAAAAATACTATCCATGAATATAACGTTACGAACATTAGCCTAATGATCAGTTTAGATTCACAAAGCAAATACGTTCAAAATAATCATATTAATAAACAATTAGCTACTGGCTTGAGCTTTTCACATGTTTACATGTTCATATATACTTAAGTATAAAATCAAACCAAAAAAGTTTGTCTTGAGTAGAACAAAAATCAGAAAAATGGGAATGAAGAATAATAAACCAATGGCAACGCTGGGAAGGTGCACTTTAAGATCAGCTTGAGAGTGAATTAATTCTCGTATTCAATTTTCACGAAAAAGTTGTATATATAAGAATTAAAATCACATTCAACAGAGCCACCTGACAAGTGGCGATAAGCAAATACACGTGAGCACTGACGATGGGAGCGTAGCGACTTCCGAAAGTGGCGCTACTCTGTTCTGCTGTGTACGTTGAAAAATGAAGTTGATGTTAATTTTTCCCTTGTTCCTTGGAATATTAATCATGCCCAATTCTTTCTGAACGTAACGTTACGAACATTAGCCTAATAATCAATTTAGATTCACAAAGCAAATACGTTCGAAATAATCATATTAATATACTATCCATGTTTTTTAAAAAATCGATTTTTTAAAGGACATTTATCAACTAATATTCTTCTAAATAACTTAATAACTCAATTGAGGAGCCTCAGAACAAAACGCATTTTTTGACAAACTGGTTTTTTGGTATTTTTATAATATTTGGGTTAAAATCTTCTAGAAAAAATCTAGTCAGCATAATTTATTTTTTTTAACGAGGAAATGGACTCCAAATAAACTGGTGCATAGCAAAACGTATTTTTTAATTTCTTTTTTCATAGTATTTGCAACTGTTTCATGTCTTTACACTTCTTGCTTTAATGTAACATGCAGTCCAGGCATTACTTTGATACAAGGATATTTTGTTTAACCTAAATAAATATATAGAGGATTTAATAAAAAAAGACATTGAATGTAATGTATTTGCCAGGGTTTAAAAAAAATGCTATGTGAAAATTCCTGCTGCTATTGCTAATAGGATTCACAGAAAATACAATATCAGCAGCAATAGCAAGGTGCCAAATGTTATAGCAATCACTATACTGTTATACTTTGTTATAACCAGTTTCAACAACATGCTAATAGCAAAACAAAAAATAATAAAGTGTATTTTTCAAACAGCAGCAGTAAAAGCAAACTATTTACGATATTGCTTTTGTTATTATGTGCTGTTGAAAATTACAACAGCATAACAATAGCAAATGATTTTTGTCACATTGATTGCTGTTGTTAATTCTTTATTCCTTTAGCTTTGACGATAAAACGAAATTGTTTGGGTCTATTTTCGATGGTTGCAAGTCAATACTGGACGAATTTGAAAGCACGAGTATAAAGCTTTGCAAAAAAAATTTTATCTCAATAACGTCAAAATTTCGGAAATAATTGCAAAAAATTTAAGAAATTCCCAATACATTACAATCATGAGAAGAAATGCCAAAATTGGTTAAAAATTATAAAAAATTTGCAAATTTGCGTTGCAACGTTTTTGTGTTTTTTCCGAGGCATTTGCTTTTTACAGTTTTAGCCATTTTTAATAAATATTTGCCTATATCCAGAGAAAAAAATCCAGTGTTCGAAATGCTAGCTGCGAAGTAGCAAAAGTACGGAAATTGTGATATACTACACTATAAATGTTTAAACTTTTATTTACAATACTATCGCTTATACTGTGCTATTGGAAATAAATATAGCATATCAAAAGCAAATGTAAAAAATTAAAAGCATTTGTTGCCACACAAATTAATTGTTTATATTTTAATTTATTTGCGCTGTTGTTTGCTGTTGCTGTTGAAAAATGTAATAGCAGTAGCAATAGCAATTACATTCGTAGCATAGCAACCGTTTTATAAGAGCCTTAGGATTTTTCTCAAAACAAATTTTATGTACAAATATATGTAAGTACATATGTACTTACATACGTATTTTTATTTTAAATGTTTTTAACCATTTTCTATATTAAAAGTCAAGAGTTTTGCAAGATATGATTTATTGTGCAAATGAAATAAGTTTGCAAAAATCAGAAAAAGTCTCACAAATCACTAAAACTATAAAAAGGAGACAAAACACGAAATTTATGAAAATCGCGAAACATCGCAAAAAAATGCAACATGAGAAACAATCCTAAAGCAGGTTAAAACACGCTAACACGGCAAGAAATGCAGAAAATTTTAAGGAAATTGTAAAATTTATTAAAATTTGCAAAATTTTGTTAAAAGTGAAATGATTGCAAAGTGGTTAAAAATTCCCAAAAATGGGTGAAATCCAAAAACTTTATAAAAATCAGGTCTATGGCGTAAATTTGCGACAAATTGCAAAAACTTAAAGAAGCCATAATATCGATTGAAAAGCTCTAAAACTATAAGGAATGAAAAAAATTAGGAAAAAATTGCGAAATTGGCGAAAATTCGCAAAAACTTGCTGAGAACGACATGATAGCAATATCTAATATTGATTAAAAATCATTAACACTTTAAAGACGTTGAATACCAAAAAAAAAACCTTATCGCGAACATTGCAAAAGTTCGCGAGAAACCCCAAAATTGAAACTAAGCTCTAAAATTTATTAAAAATGGCTAAAACTGTAAAAAGCAAATGTCTCGGAAAGAAAACAAAAAGGTTGCAACGCAAATTTGCAAATTTTTTATAATTTTTAACCAATTTTGGCATTTCTTCTCATGATTGTAATGTATTGGGAATTTCTTAAGTTTTTGGCAATTATTTCCGAAATTTTTACGTTATTGAGATAAAATTTTTTTTGCAAAGTTTTACACTCGTACTTTGAAATTCGTCCAGCATTGACTTGCAACCATCGAAAATGGACCCAAACAATTTCGTTTTATCGTCAAAGCTAAAGGAATAAACAATTAACAACAGCAATCAGTGTGACAAAAATCATTTGATATTGTTATGCTGTTGTAATTTTCAACAGCACATAATAACAAAAGCAATATCGGAAATAGTTTACTTTTGCTGCTGCTGTTTGAAAAATACACTTTATTATATTTTCTTTTGATATTAGCATGTTGTTGAAAGTTGTTATAACAAAGTATAACAGTATATTGATTGCTATAACATTTGGAATATTGCTATTGCTGCTGATATTGTATTTTCTGTGGAACTTATCAGCAATAGCAGCAGGAATTTTCACATAGCATTTTTTTTAAACCCTGAAAAAATCAATAAAAACTATTAAATAAAGTCTAGTCATGTTGAAAATTTTTATTTTAATATTGAACCATTTATTTTACTTATTTTTTTATTTTGCGTTAAAATTTACATTATAGTGTACAAAAAGAAACCTTGTAATATTCTATAGCAATCAGTTTTGCTTAGATAATTTTTTGAGTATAATTTTGAGAAAATAACAACAAGATGTATATTTAATATTAATGGGTATTTTTTACATATTAGATAAGGTTTAAAAACATTAACGGTCGTATGCATAACAAAAGCTTGGCAGGAAGTTTGCATAAGTGATAAAACTGGATTGACTCTTAAATAGTTTTCAAATACAACACGACATTAACCCTGTATCTTTTAGTCCTGACTCATCACTATATTTTACACTCATTTTTAATATCAAGTAGTCCTCGTTAAGACCCAGTTCAATTTCTTCGGTTATGCTATTTTCATGCCAAGTTTTCGTTATGTATATGTCCCGGCCATAAGGTTCTAATTGTGTAAATCACATCACCGAAGGAAAATGTATATTAAAACAAAAACATATTTGAAAACACTTAAAATTTTTGTTTTTCATACAAATTCTTCACCAAACAAACGCACAGAAATTCAAGCGTTTGAAATTTGTATGACAAATAAAACAAATTTATAAAATATTTGAAATTTTGTTTCTGTTATCTAAGTATATAAATTTCACTTTGGTGACGTGATTTCCACAATTAGAGCTTAATAGCCCAATTTAGTATCTCGATAAAACGTTACGTCTATAGACGGAAAGCAGTCACTAAAGCAATTCACTAAATTGTTATTTTTTCGTTTGAATTTCGAGGTTCTTGTCTTGCCTACACAGAAAAAAATAGACAAGAATTATATTCAATAAAACCATGTTATTAAAAAAATATGAATTTCAATAACATTTATCTTTAACATAATAAAATATTTCGTTCTAAGTATTTCTTTTCCATGCCGGTTATTTCTTTTCTATTTATACATAAGTACTTAAAACAAGTTGTATCCCATAAAAAATAAATGGGATATGGCTCAGCTAGAGAGTGTATGGTTTACGTCCGGAAAGCCCGGGTTCGTATTCCAGCCATGTCAAAATTTTTTTTATTTTATATATATATTTTTATTTTGAAATAATTTTGTTATCAATATAGGGGAATTCTTTATCACAGGAAATTTGAAAAAAAATTATTGAATACCGGGATTTTTGTTATCAAAAACGAAACTTATTTTTTTCTGTGTACAAGAAATTGGAAATAAAGTACTGCCAAGTCAAAAACCATAATAGTTTAAAAAATTATTTGGCCTGTAGTTTTTTGTTCAACTTATAATTATTCTAATGTGGCAATTCAAACAATTATTTTATTGGACGCAATAATTTTTCATTTCAAAGACAACGACCTAAATATGCTCTAAACTATTTAGCGAATACAAAACAAAGAAATCAGTCAGAAATTAGTCGGAAAACGTGTAAAACCGACATAGCGAATTGGGCTATAAGTCAAAATATTATCGTCTAAAAAAAAACGAACACAAAACGTTTTTTTTTTAACAAAACGTACTTTTTAACTTTTTTTAACAAAATGGGTTTTTTTTATTTTTTACAAAACGTACTTTTTCGATATAAAAGTGGTTTGATATCAAATAATTATTTTATAACATATAATGTGGTGACAAATGGCATATATTTATACGCAAAAACCTTATTGCCATTTCCAAGCTCATGCGGTCTTTTAAGGGGACGAAATAAACAAACCTCAATTTCCCAAACATTTTAAAATAGCGAAAAAGTACGTTTTGTTCTGCGGCTCCTAAATTGTTAAAATTATTCTAAAAGTTGAGTTATGAATTTTTATCCAAAGTTATTTAATAAGTTTGGCTTAAGTTCATTTTTAATTTAATCTTTCGATCAAATTATTTTTTATTTAAGAAAGAAATTCTAAACCATGTGAATATTGAACATTCAAAAAAAATTTGGATGTACGGAGGGTTCTTCTAATCGGAAAAGTGTTGCTGACTATTATCGATCTAATGTTCAACAAAACTGTTTTAGAGTGTTCAATCCAAAACATTACTTAAAATTTAGGATCATGTAATGTCTAAATTTGTATTGAAAATTTTTCGTTGTCTGAAATTGCATAGATTTTATATGTATTTGCAATAAAGAACATAATTTGTCTAATTTGACTTCACAAATTAAACATGCATATTTAGTTCAGGTGGATAAAATGGCAGAAAAAGTACAATATGCTGATAGGTAGATACTCCAGACTTTCAGCCAAGAGGTCGCGGTTCGATGCTGCAGGCAGCAACCGCTTCGCTAATTTTTTATTTCCTTAAGTAAACATATTTTGTTAAAAAATCAATAAAAAGAATGCGTGTCTAATTTTAGGTCGATAATAATGAGTAAAGTGTTGCTTACTATTATCGACCTAATTTTCGACAAAAGTGTTTTAGAGTGTAGTTCCTTTGCGCATTTCATTGGAGGTAATGCAAATTATCAGGGATCTTCTATTAAAACATCTCATAGAAAAACTAAAGTTATTATGTTAAACTTCTAATCATACGAATAAGAAGTTTATAACTCGCATACAAGGTTTTTTAACAGGTACTTTTGTTTCCACATCTGTCTATTCTTTTTTTATTTGTGGCTGTCAATTTTGTATCAAAATACACAAATTATGTTGTGTATGACTTTTAATAATTTGACATTTCCAAGGAACGGCGACTACCTGGTAAATAAATCTACCTTGACTTGCATACGACAACCGGCTGGCTTTTTTTCCAACTCTAAATTGTAATTGTAAGAACAATAAAATAAAATTTAGTTTATAATTTAACGATATTTAATTGCCAATATTTACTAAAATGTTGTGTAGTGGATAGAATGCTAGACTATGAACCGGGAGGTTGCAGGTTCGAGTCCTGCAAAGATATAAGGCGTTTCTGTAAAAAAGCTCAAAAAGGGCACTTAATGTTTGTTTCACATTTCCAGACGAATGTGACAGAACCATTATGTGTTTCACAAATTCTGCTAAAATTGGAAAAGGCGGTTCGAAGCCTCGCTATATTTTGGAAATTGTTTGCAAAAATTTATAAAAACTAATTTTAGTATTTTTTTTTAAATTTTTCAAATGCAAAAATTTCAATCTATAAATTCTTAAGTTTAACAAAATTAGTGTTGATTTTTTTGCTTCATTACACTTTTCGTATGAGGGTAAGCATTTCTTATAATAATTTACATAGTTATTAAATATATTGTGAATTTCAGATTTGTTTAATTTTAATTTATATATCTGAGGCAAAAATAACTTCTTACCTGGGTGCCTCGGTAGACTAGTGGGTAGTGTGCTAGCCTATCAGTGTGGAGGTTGTGGGTTCGATTCCCACCATAGACCCTGGTCTTGTTTCACTACAACGAGTGAAGGTCTTTGTTACTATTCTCGTTTAAATTAAGTTATGATATAATTTGTAATTATATTTGTAATATTTAGTAAATAAAATAGTAAATTACCTCTGATATCTATTAAATGAATATAGCTCTTTTTTTAATTATAAAATACCTATTGTTATTTTTAAATCACGAAAATGTGATTTGAAATCGAAGTTAACGTGTTGTCTATTGGTTTGATAAAACTCGGAATTTGTTCTCCAAAAATCGTCAAATCCGCATTTGGTAATTTTTTAATGCAAAAATCGGAAAATTCCCAAAAATTGGCACTTTCGGCCGCGCTGCTTCGACCCTGTAAACGGTCTATTTATTTTACTACAACATTCTTTTAATGATAGTTGGCCTTTGGACAAAGCTTAACTAACAATGCCTTCTAGTAACTTTTGGCCAATGTCAAAAAATATAGATATACCGATATATCGATATACCGATACATCGATATTTTCTTAAAAATATATCGATATACATCGTCGATATTTTTAATTTCGATATATCGATATATCAATATTTTTTCTAAATATATCGACTGTATGAAATTCAATATTTTTTTAGTTTTGGTTTTGTTTTTCGTGCAATTTTTTAAAAACAATTTGGCACAGTCTTCATCAAATAGAATATTACTAACAAAATCTTTTGTTTTATTTATAATATTTTGTCTATTCGAAAAATTATCATTCTTTGAGTATAAGTTTGTTGATGTATGTTCCATGAAATATTGGTGGAACGGTAAGGATCTTGTAGTGTAACTAGTTCCACATAACTTTATAACTCTTGTTTTATACTAATACTATCGATAGTTTAATTTACTATCGATATTTTAGATATTTCTAGGACCATCGATAGTACTAGCGATAGTTTGCCATCACTACTGCATACATATGTAACCTGTATACATAATCTGAATGCTAAATTTTTTTAGGGTGTTTTTCCATTTCAAAAAAAGTGTTATTTATAATTTAAAATAAAAATAAAATTTTGCTTAAATCATATAATAATGTATAATTATTATTTTTGTAAATTTGCACTTATTTGATACTAAAGGGTTTGACGATAGTAAATGAATTTATGTAAATGCAGTCACCAACATTACCTACCAGGCTTAAGAGATTATTAATATTTGAAAATTATATTCAACCCATAAAAAAAATTGGTAGTACTTTTTAAGGAACTACATTTTCATTGCTTCTAAAGAATCTAGCATACAAAAATTTTAATTCCTCTATAATTTTAGAAAATACTCTATGCTTTTTAAAAAATCGGGTTTTTAAAGGAAATTTATGAACATGAAAACATTGTTTTGCGGTGAAATTAGCATAAAAAGAAAAAATAGCGAAAATGGATAATTGTTTACTATTTATCTTAGAGG
The DNA here is from genome assembly GCA_956483635.1 of Panzeria rudis. NCBI lineage: Eukaryota > Metazoa > Arthropoda > Insecta > Diptera > Tachinidae > Panzeria > Panzeria rudis. The sequence goes on from OY101448.1 coordinate 119,784,373, forward strand.
AAAATATCATTATAGAGCCCCAAAACAAAATTTTGTTAACATCGCTTCCAATTCTGTGATTAGGAATCGAAAAATATATCTTCCTGCAATGACAACCCCATGTTTTTTTTTACTTTTAAATTTATTTATTGAATCTTCAATTGTAAATTGAACTAAATTTAGCTTTTCTATGAAATTTTTGGGTAAAGGTTCCCTGATGATCTGCATTTAGCCCCAGTGAAATGAGCATAGGAACTAGCTAATACTCCTTAGTAATCAATGTTAATGTGTTTTTATAAACAATTAATATTCTACTGAATAAGTAAAATATTAATTTTGGGAAATAGTGCGATTATAAATTTAAAAAACAGAAATATTTATTTTCTTCGAATGTTTTTCTAACTACATTCACAAGCCTATGCGTTTGCTCGATAGTGCTATGTTGTCTTCTGAAGCCAAACTGATGATCTGGGATGCATCCACTCTCATTTAGTATGGGGGTCAACTTACTCATAAGCAGTTTCTTAAAGAGTTATAAGCAGTTTCTTAAAGCGTTTTAATGTATTTAACAATAAGCTTATAGGCCTATAAGATTCCACTTTAGTATGGTCTTTTCCAGGCTTAGGTATCATGGTGATCAATGATACTTTCCATTCCGCAGGATAGCATTCTATTCGTAAAACTGCATTAAAAATGAATAGGATTATGTTTTTCTATATGGGGTAGGCAGCTCTAGGAGCATTTTGTTACTGATTTAGTTAGCACCTAGGGCTTTCTTCGAATTTACGTCGGCGATAGCATTTTCAATTTCTCGAATGTTAAATCTCAAAGGAATGGCAGCTTCAGCGACAACTGTCAGTAGCTCAACTATATCAGATATTGTGTTTGGAGTGAGTACATTTTTCGTAATGGAGGTTTACATATCACCGGCCTTTTAAGGCCTCTGGCTCCTCGTCATAGCGAATAATCTGTTTTTGGTGCTGCGTAACGTTCGTGCAGGAATTTTCTTACATGGTTATAGCTGAGGTTTTGTCCGTCTTAAGTTTGAAGAGTTTGGGGTGCTGTCTCCTTCGAGAGAGGCTCCAGGGGCTCCCAAAATTTGTAACCTCGGGCATGTCAAACTTTTAAAAAATCGCCAATATTACATTTCTTGTCCGATTTCCAAACCCTTTTCCATTTTGGAATCTGCTATCAAAGGCCTTCAATTTCCTCACTTACGGTTTGAATTTCTCTCCGATAGTTTAAAAGTTACTGAATTATTTCCATTTTTTTGCCACAAACCATGCAGCGTCTACTCTTCACTGCTTCTGCTTTCAGCGTGAGTACAAAAATTTACTACATTCGACAACGAAGAAAATAGTTATTAACTGCAGACGTTTAATACATACATACATTACAATGAACAATATCCATGCAAGAATCGCGACTACTCCATACACGCGTGTATAGGGTACTCTACAAAGGACCACGACTAGTTGCAAAACGGTCAAAATATATGCAGTAAACGTGGTCCACTTAACATTGCGATGCCTTACTGCCAAACAGAACTAGAACTAGAACACTACTTGATGGATCACTCAAATATTCGTCTTAACCGATTGCATATAGTATTTGCAATCGTTAAAGCGTGAATGCTGGTCGCTTAACTACAACTCTTGTTTGCAAATGACTTGCTCCATGACTGCATTACATAGAACCATTTTGTAACTAGTCTATTTTAACTAAAATAGACCACGCAGTCCAACAATTTATGCAGAGATTCTGTAGAACATATAAAAATTATGGAATTTCCACAAAATTAACATTGTGAATAGGCAATAAATGCAATGAATAGCCAACAAAAAAGAAGAGAACTCCTTTCAATATATATATACGAGTATATATATATATATATATATATATATATATATATATATATATATATATATATATATATATATATATATATATATATATATATATATATATATATATATATATATATATATATATATATATATATATATATATATATATATATATATATATATATATATATATATATATATATATATATATATATATATATATATATATATATATATATATATATATATATATATATATATATATATATATATATATATATTTATATATAAATATATATATATATATATATATATATATATATATATATATATATATATATATATATATATATATATATATATATATATATATGTATATATATATATATATATATATATATATATACATATCTATATATATATATATATATATATATATATATATATATATATATATATATATATATATATATATATATATATATATATATATAAAGATATATATATATATATATATATATATATATATATATATATATATATATATATATATATATATATATATATATATATATATATATATATATATATATATCTTTATATATATATATATATATATATATATATATATATATATATATATATATATATATATATATATATATATATATATATATATATATATATATATATAAAGCATTACAAATGACTTTGATCTACACCACTCCCAGATAACAGGTTCAGAACTTTTTTGACTTCCTTGGTTGCTTCTTTTCACTCTGTACAGAATTTCTTGGGTTCAACAAAAGGGCGAAAGGAAATGTATGGGTATCCACTATTGTGAGTTCATGCGCTTAGGAATACCGAATGATGTTGATCTTGAATTAAATGATTTTAAATTAGATTCATAAATTGCTGCACAGGTTGACACTGACCATATAAACCGCCGCTGATAATATCATAAAATTTTTATCTAATGTTGAAAAACTCAGGAGATACGAAAATCCCATTTTAAAACCCCTTTCCGCATATTTTCTATAACCACTGTAAATTTTATATGCCAAGTTGGTCATATGTATCGTATGCAATCAAGAATAGAAAAATTAACAATTAATAGGTGTTGTCAGCGGTAATTTTCACTTTGATGTTTAAGCTACTTAAATGTGTATTTGCACTATTCACAGACAGATCGATATTTGTTTTTCTACAAATGAACAAGAGTAAATTAAGTACTACACCATTTCCAACATTTATCTGGGTCTCATTAATAGGAACTAAGTGTTACAAAGTGCCACGTATCAAAGTTTTTGTCGTTTTTTGGCAAACTAATTTATATACATCCATCTGTAGAGCTTAATTGTATTATTTTGAGCATTGAGTTTTATTTTATAATGCTTTTCATATAATCGTTTAAGTCATTACGTTTAAAAGAGAGTTATTAACAAATTCGAAAAACACAAAACAGCATAAAAACTCTAATTTTCTTTTATGTAGCACCCTGGCCAGAGCTGTTAGATGTCCCCTCTGGTATGTCAGAAACTAGCGGATTCATAGAGATCTAGATATTCCGATGGTAAAGACTCTACTTTCAAAACATGGGACAAGATATATAAAAATTGAATTGCACCCAAATCCCCTAGCCAGCAACATCTTTAACTATAGAGGCCACACTCGGCTGCGAAGGACAGACACTCTTGCTCTCAGCACAACATGGGAGACGTAAGAGAAACAAAGAAGGAACCGTTGAAACTAATATTTTGTCTAGCACTGGCTGGACTTATTATTAACATTTTTAGATTTGAATTTACTGTTAGTTCAATTTACAATTGAAGATACAACATATAATTTAGCCGTTATAAAAAAGCTTTTCTCTTATTTAGATATTGAACAATTGTAAATGGTGTAATTTAGGTTCGTACAACATTGTTGCTCAAAATTCAACTGCACTTGCAACACATGAAGTCTACTTTACTTAATAGTGAAACGTATTCGAGTATATTTGTACAACTTAATATCATTGTGTACGTACATACGTGTATTAGATGATGCCTGCTACCAATAAATTTGTATGCAAATGAAAAAAGAGTTCTATTACTACTCTCAACGTTTGTCCCACAGTCCGTCCATATGTCTGCATGCGTTAGCTCCTAGTCCATGTCAGTGATGCCAGTGCTAATTTTTGAAAATCCCTACAAGTCTCAAAAAATTCCCTTTTTGTAAAACCTCTTTTTTCTACTTTGTATTTTCCCTAAGCTAAAAGTTTATTGTTTTTAGCGGAAAAGTAGCAAATATTTCCACTACATTTTGTAGATATTATGAATTTATTTCATCAAAAAATGTGTGATCGATTAATCAAGCATTTGGCAATGCAATTCGATAAATAAAAATTCCCTATTTCGAGAAAAGACTTAGAAGTTATATTTTTCAGGCAAAACTTACAGAAAAACAAAATAAATTTATAAGTTTCTGATTAATTCAAGTAATTAATAAATGTGAAAATTACACTTATGATTCAAATGCAGGAAAAGCTTTATTCGATTAGTGATTTTTTTTTGGGAATTGTTAAAATTTACGGTTTTAAATTTATAATCGCACTATTTCTCAAAATTAATATTTTAAGCAGTTTTTCTGTAAAATATTAATTATTTTAGAGATAGATTTATGGATTCTGCTGGCTGAATGGTTAGCGCGTTTGACTACAAACCCTTAGGTATTGAGTTCAGGACTAGTTTCAGGCAAGCCAACAACATCATGAATTTTTCTGGTGTACATTGGTGTGCTATTGTGTTGTTGTTGGACTGTTAAATTGATGAAGGCATAGCACTGATCACTTTGGCAGTACCGCCAACGATTAATCCCAGCAAAAACTTTGCTTACTGGTAGGCAAAAAAGTATATGAGGACTTAAGTCGTAACTACTTACAATTTGAATCGATAACTACTTATTTTTGTTTGAGAAGTCCAAAAAATAAGGGGTACGCGTTACAAATGTATTTGCATTCTCACAGCAATTAACTATTTACCATTTGGCTTACTTGAAGCTAAAAAATAAGTGGTCAAATAAACAAATTAAAATAAAAAAATTTTATACACATTATATTTTATTTATATTTATTCGATTTTTTATATTTTATTTTTTTTACCCATTTGGGATACGAACATGTGCTCGTTCAGATTTGAAGACAAGAACTTTACCCACTCAGCTATTCTTGACTTATAAGTTTAAGAGACAAAAACTAGTTTTCATATACAAACACATGTTGAGTTAATAACTCGTTGTCTACTTATTATATTGATACATAACACCAAATTGGAACTACTTTCAGATAATGAGAAAAATACGTAATAATTTTATTAAGAACTAAGTAGTAGTTCTAATTTGAAGCATAGTAATAAGATAAATAAGTACCACTCATTACATTGTAACCCATTAATAAAGTACTACTGATTACAAAATTCACAAAAGTTTTTGCTGGGATACTAACATATCCTGATGCACTTCCCAGCACCCTCCTTCGTCGGTATGGTAGCAGAACCGCCGACGAAGTAAAAGAAGTAATAAATGGCTGCACAGCTTGAACAAATTAATGGCTATACTTGACATCAGAGGGACTGGAACTCTGCTCTCCAAAAAACGTGCAATAGCAGAGTTGTACATGAATTAAGCTTTTTTCTCTCTCCCACTTCACCACTTGTTACTTCTCTTTAAAATAAAAGCAAACAATATTGAAATTGATCACTGATTATCTATGCACATTTCACTGAGGCTAAATGCAGCTCTTGAGGAAACCTTTCCCCAAAAATCTCATAGAATCGCTAAAGATATTGTAGCAAACTTTTATTTAAATACATAAGAAGCTTAAACAAGATCAAAGCTTAAACATGAACTCCGTGATCAAAATACTTGTTTGACATCGCAGTATATTCAATGTATAGTTGTTGTTAAGGCACGGTAACACTTGGCAAATATTTGCCAAAAAAAGTGACCAACAGACAAACTAAAATTGTATTTCCTTTAATTCCAATATATTTTTTTAATATTGGTTCGCATTTATTAAAAATAATATAAAATAGCTTTTTGCAGCATAATTAACTTATTTTTGTGATATAAAAACCAAGTTAATCACACCAACCCTTGCCAATATAAACGCACCTTTACTTTTACATTTATTTTTCTACATACCGTTTGACAGCTACAATTAGAGTATAAAGAAAGATAAAGTTTGCTGCAATATCTTTGGCCTTTCTATGAGATTTTTGGGTAATGTTTCCCTGCATTTAGACACAGTGAAATGCGCATAGGAACTACATAATACCTTTCAGTGATCAATTTCAATGTATTTTTATAAAACTATTAAGTAAAATATTAATTTTGGTTGAATTTTCTACAGAAGTCGAACCGTTGAACATTTTCAAAAAGTGGCACCAAAAAGGGGACTTTTCACCAAAAATAGGCAACTTTTTTAAAAAGGAAGTAATTGCGCCAAATTCTTGCACTTAGTGAATTTCTAGGGCGGAAAAAGAACTACGGCGCAACGTGTTTTTCCATACAAATTGACATTTCAGTTTAGTAAATAAAAATAAAAGGAAAAAGTAAAATTTTTATAAAAGTAATCAGAAATTTGTCGCTTCGCCCGTTACAGTCTTGTTCTGTTTCATCACTAAATCTGTAGGAAACACGGCCTAACGCATTACTCATAGTCGCAATCGCCTTAGTTCTATGCATATTTGCGCTATTTAATATATCCGAATCTCTAAAAACTCCTTTAAAGTTGGCAAAATGTTCTCAATGCAGAGAAATGGAAGGTTATTAGCAGCAGTACTGCTAAATGTAAATAATAAAGAATGTTTTAAAAAAGTTTCTTTTCAAAGAAAAGTTTATGAAACGTTCAGAAAAATTTGATTTTCTAGTTATTATTTTTTATACTTCAGCAATTAGTTAAATAGTAAAATAATAGTACAAAAATTTCATAGTATGTACAAAAATAGTACAAACATTTTAAATAGTACTGTCACTACAATTTTATCACTAATATTTGTGTGAATGTAAAAAATTACTGTCCTTTTAAATATTATGTTTCTTGGCTTTAAATTTTTGGTTAACTATGTAAATATGTTTAAGCTGGAAATAAGTAGAATAATAACTTGTTGATTGGTGTGAAAATATATATCCATATATTATATAATAAATTAAGTAAAGTGCGACTTTAGCTCGCACACAAAGGGTTCCGTACGAATACACATATATACCTTTTCGTTTTTGCCCTTATTTTATTGGAAATTTTTTTTCTTTTTCGATTTTTCGTTTCTTACAATTTTTTAGAATTATTTTTTTAGTTTTGGTAATTTTTTGTGTTTTGGCGTATTTTTTGTTTTAACGTTTTTGCGCTTTTTGACGATATATTTAGTTTAAGCGATTTATTTTAGTTTTGGCACTTTTTTGTCAGTTTGGAGCTTTTTTTCGCTTTGGCGATTTATTTGGTTTTGCGATTTTTTTTAATTTGGCGTTTTTGTTTTGTTTTAGTGATTTTTTTCCCCATATTTGGCAATTTTTTTCGTTTTTTGACGATATTTTTGGTTTTTGCGATTTTTTTAGGATTTAGTGTTTTTTTTCGTTTTTGACGACTATTTTCATTTTTTTGGGTTTTTTTTAGTGTTTTGGCGATCCTTTTAGTTTTAGTGATTTTTGCGCTTTAGCGATTTTTTTTAATTTTTGTGATTTTTTTCTTTGAGCGTTTTTTTTTTTTCATTTTGACGATTTTTGTTTAGATTTTTTTTTAATTTTGGAATTTTTTAGTTTTAGAATTTTTGAATTTGAAGATTTTACCTCTTACGGTTTCCAAGATACAGCAAATTGTCTAAATTACATAATCAAAATTACATTAACTGATAGAACACCCCTTAATTTTTATTGTTTTAAATATCGGTGTTAATTGGTGTAGTGCATTTTACAGAAAATTTACAGTGTCTTTATATGAGTGTCTGTATATTACATTAGTATTTAAATATTTTTCGTTGCTCGCTTTAGAACACCCTTTAATTTTAAACTGGCATATATTTGTTGTTGTAGCGGCCAAAGTTTTACATATTCTGTGAAAATTTTAGGTCCGTACCTCTTACGGCTCGTGATAAAACCAAGAGAGACAGACAGACGGACAGCGTAGCGAAAACAAAAGGGTTGGTTAATTTACACTTTTGATGTACGAAACCCTACAAATGAGGAGTATGTTTGTTTGTTCGCAGATTTTTGTTACGGCATCTCGCCTAAACGGCTTTACTGATTTAAATGAAATTTTGTCCACAGATAGATATTTGACACACAATTTATAGACGCTATACTTGTTTCCCGGATTTCAGACCGGGAGGGGATAAAATGGGTCAAAATCTCCCCCTACGAAAAATTTTTTTTTTAAGGGTTTGCCTGCAGCTAGGTCAAGTAATTTGACCCCCCCCCCTTCCACAATGCTTAACTATGTTTGAAAGGTTTTGCTTGCAGGTTGGTCCCATAATTTTTTTCGAAAATGGATGGGGGCGGGGAAAGTTTGGTACCCTACGCATAACTCTGTCATTTGTCAACCGAATTTTAAAATTCTTTTTTGGTTTGAAAGGGTTTGCTCGCACTTAGATTTCGTAACTTTTTTTCAATATCGGTGGGGAAACTGCCGTCTCTGAAAAGTCATGAAATTTTTATTTTTAAAACATTAATAAAGAAATAAAATCAAATAAAAAATCCCTTATTTTTGCCATTAATATATAGAAAAGTATATTTCAAAAAAAAAATCATATTTCTTAAAACCAAAAATTTTGATTAAACATTTTTATCTTTTGCATAAGTTTCACGATATCTCTAAAACTACTGAGCAGATATAAAAACGGTACGGATGTGACTCAAAGATAATATTGTTGTCAACTTTTGGTTTTTTGTGTTAAATGCATAGGACATCCCGTTCTCCAGTTATATTAACATTTCTTTTAACTGTAAATTAATTAACTTTCTTTAATTATTTAATTAATTTTTTTTTCTTTTTCTTAATTAATTTTCTGCATATCTAATTGTGAATAAAATCTAAAGTTGTGGATCGATTTTGATGAAATAAGGCTTGTTTTCTTTGAAATATACTTTGTTATATTTCAAGCAAAAAATATATCTGAATTTTCAGTTATATTTTTTAATTATTTATGACTGTTTTAAAAATAACATTTTGATAAAAAAAATTTTTTTCGACAAGTTCTACGATATCTCTAAAACTAATTCGTGTAACTAGGTTTTTTATTTCGAATGAATAGGGCAACCCGTTATCCAGTTATGTTAACTTTTGCTGTGTAAATGATTCATTTTTGAAAAAAGCGTATATCTCGAAAACTAGACCCCGAAAATTTAAACTGAATGCAGATTCGGATTCAGGAGCTGAAATTACATAAGAAACCATGTTTAGTTGTTCCATTCCAAAACCTTGTAAATTTGTGTTTTAGTTGCCATGAGCTGGGAGGACGAATGAAACATTAAACTAAGCTAATGTTGCTTGAAAATTTTTTATTTATTTCATTAAGCATTAGATCCACAGAAAAGTTGCGATGATATGAAATGTTGAAAACTTCACAAGCAACATTTTTCCCCTAAAACTTTTTTGTGAAATCAATAGTTTGGAAGTTATTAGGGAAGAAAACAAAATTTTATGGTTTTTCATAAATTTGAACGGGCTTCCGGCACTTCTTACCCCCCAACACATTTACCTGAAATTTTTTCAGGATAATTTTTTTACCAAAATTCACCAAACTGGGGGGTGAGACTGGTAAAAATCAACTGTTTCTGTTAACGGCAACCCTAATGTACATAAGTGCACTTATTAGGAACGCACTTAATACAGTGTTTGGTGTAAATGGTCTTGCGATAGAACAGATATCAAATATCGTAGCTTTTTCATGAAATCTAACGGTAACTCTCTGAATTTTGTAGTTAAATTTTACAAAAAAGCTACAATATTTTGTATTATCTCCTTCGAAAGACCATTTGCACCAAACAATGAGTTGCGTTTTGAGTACACATTTTTCCACACAAGGAAGCAAAGTTTTTACTGGCTTGCTCCGTTTCTTGTTCGAAATCTATTAATACAGAAAATATGTATTAACAAGTACCCAGCAAAAACTTAGCTTACTGGTAGGTAAAAAAGTATTTGAGGATTTAAGTCATAAGTTTTTACAATTTGACTCGATAACATATTATGAGAAGTCAAAAAAACAAGCGCTATACCTTACGAATGTATTTACATTATCACAGCAATTAACTATTTACCATTTGGCTTACTTGAAGCTAAAAAATATGTTGCCAAATAAACAAAATAAAATTTAAAAAAAATTTATACCCATTATATTTTATTTATATTAAAAATTTTTTTTACCCTGCTGGGACACAAGCCTTTTTTCGTTCAGATTTGAAGATATGTACTTAACCCACTCAGCTATTATGGACTTATAAGTTTTAGCTACAAAAATTTGTTTTCATATACAAACACATGTTGATTAAAAAAGTGGTTGTCTACTTATTTTATTAACATATGTATGTATATCAACAAATTGTAACTACTTTCAGATCATGAGAAAAATACGTACTAATTTTATTAAAAAATAGTTAGTAGTTCTGGTTTGAATCACAGTAATAAGTTAAATAAGTACCACTCATTACTTTGTAACCCATTAATAAAGTACTACAGATTACAAAAATTACAAATGTTTTTGCTGGGTAGTAAAGCCAACAAAATTATAACCTACATGTATTGCAAAATAGTTTTTATTAATAATGGTCTGAGAAATTGTTACTCATTACATATTTCGTATTTTTGGCACACTTTAAATGTTTGGCGATTTTCAGATTGCTAAAAGGGTAGAAATATGTATTTTAAAAATACCCTACATTTTTCTTAATATGAAAAATCTGTCCTTTTTGCTCCACGCCGGAAAATATCGAAGAAAATCCTTACAAAAAAATCAAAATTCCATACTTTTGGCATCACTGGTCCATTTTCTTGCTGAGTTCTTTATTTCGTCTGTGGTTTTTGTTTTCTTATTTGTATGGTCTGGGTTGAATACTATACATATTACGAGTAAGTATATTATTCTTTACAATATTTTTTTTTTCATTTTAGATAGTATGATGTCAAAGAAAGCATCGCATTATTGTTTACACTACATGATATTTGAATTCGTAATACAAAGCGCTGGATGATGTACATACATATGTATGTATGTGTTGACAGCTACCGAAGGAAAGTTGTGCACACCTACTTAACTCTCCATCACAACTCCTATGCCACCACATTAACATCAATGGATGTACTTACATATGTAGTATATACATATAGTTGAAAACACTTAAAAAGTAGAGAGGGGTACTTGTGTAACTTGGATACTTCTTCATTAAGCCCAAAACGAATACGAGGTGTTATTAATGTTTGTTTGCATTAAAATAGTATGCTGTCTATTCATTTTAGACCGCTGCACAGTGGAAAATATTTCTAAGCTCAGTATCAAAAATGTTTTTTTTTAAATATTGAATTATGATATAGAATCGGTTTCAGTGGAAAGCTAGGAGTTCAGACTTTAAGAGCATATAAATATATTTAAAATCGTAGCACTATAAGGGGTCGAAAATAGCAGTTAAACACAGCTATTTTAAGTTGAGCAATTTACTGCTTGCTGTTCGGATACATCATATTGAAAATCAAATTTTTAATATATGTACCGCTAGCTGCTGAAATCTTTTCACCGCATATTTTAGGTCGCGTTATGCTTAATTAATTCCATATATTAATTTAATATCTTGTTTAATCCGTCACTGAATTTTAATCACCTGATGGCTGTGATAAATTGTAGTATCAAGTCAAAACTTCAACAAAGATTTTAGTTAATAACTGACCATAAATTGCGGGTAATTTCTATACAGTATTAAAGCCTTTATATATAGAGTGTAGAAATTGTAAAAAATTATATGCTCCAATTTGCTCCGAAAATTTTTTTGAACTATTGCTTATTTTTAATTTTTTTTTTTGTTTTGCATTTAAGTATAAAATTTCGTGAACTTGAGACAAATTAAAGAATACAGCAATTTCTTATTCTTCTCAAAGTAGTATAAAACTTTTGATACACTTTTTCGACAAAATTTATAAAACAAAACTCATTTACCAATTTAAGTGATTAATTCGCTATATTGTTTCAATTTATGTTGCAATTTATGGTGACAAAAATATCCGGCTCTATAGTCAGTTTCTTCATGAAAAATATGAATTTTCAGATGAAAATAGCAAATATACAATGAATTATGTATATAAACAAGTATAGTGGTATATTCGGCTGTGCCCGAATCTTAACAAATTAGCTGAGCTAAGTCTAAGAATGTATTTATGCCCGTAATTTTATCAAATAGATATCTTTCTGTGGATAGTTAGATATATGTATCTATAGTGTAAAACTACATTATAATTTTAACTTACAGGCAGGGAAACCACAGATATGCAATTGCATGTTTTTTTCCTGAGCGATGTATGTAGGCACAAATAACATATTCATACCTTACGAATTTTAACATCGATTTGTTAGAGCATATTTTTGCATATTTTACTCTTTACAGCATTTTTACATATTTACATTATTTACGGAATTTTTGTCTATTTTGTGTGGCATATTTGGGCGTTTTCCTACATATTTTGCCTTTTTTTTAATTTTAATATGCATATTTAAAAAAACAAAAAAGTCTGTCTGCCATTGAAACTTTTAAAATTTTTCCACATATAAAAAAGTTTTTTAAATTTACTCTAATGTATTTTTTCCCAATTTCTTAAAAATTTTCCTCATTCCATTGATTTATTCCCAGTTTGTTCACAGATTTAAAAAAATTCTATTATTTTGTTTTATGTGTTTTTGAGCAATTTCGAGATTGTCGCGATTGTTGGCTTATCTGCATTTCATTGAAAAATAGACGAGAATAGTCGAGTTTTGTAATGGTGTTTTTCTTTTCTACAAAATATGCTACATTTCCATGTAAAAACTACAATTTGATGTTTGTATCTTAAAATTTTTTTGCTCTCTAAAAGTGTGGTATGTTTTATTCTAAAAAACCACTCTCACTAAAGCTGTGTTCTCACTATGTGTATTTGTGTTATGGAATGTCACTTTTTTATACACATGTGTATGTCAAAATTTGCGGTTTACATAAGGTTTATAATTTTTGTGTTCACCTGTTGGTATGTTACGTACATTTGACATAACCTATAAAGCAAAACAATCATAAAACAGCCGAGTGGCTATACATATGTTATTGTTATATATACTTCTTTTATTTAATTTTACACTTATTTTATTTAATTTAATACTTTATTAATTTAATGATTATTTTATTTCATTTTCCCGTCCGCAAACAATTGCTTTATAAAAAACCAGCTGATGAAAGATGCTTTGTCACTTCAAAATAGAACTCGTTCTAAATCATGTGTATTGTACACTGAGAAATAACACAGGCTATTGTTTGAAGGGGTTCAGACTATGTGTACAAATTTACCATGTGAAAATGTGACATTCCATATGGCAAATACACATAGTGAGAACACAGCTTAAAGGTGGAAGGCATTGTACTTTATGCCCTTATATATCTGTAGTGCTGTTAGCGCTCTGTAAAATGGTGGCTTTTGTTGGGAAAAAATCTCATCGAACTAGAAAGTAAAAAATAAGTTTTTAAGAATAATTTTTCTACTGTCTTATAGAATAATTATGAGAAAAGATTATATTGTTAATTCTAGATTGTCAGTCATACAAAATCTTACTGAATTCGGTGTTAAAAACTTTTCTCAAAAAAGTTCAAATAAAACAAAATCGTTAAAGATTCGGGTCGATAAATCGACAATCTGGCAGCTGTATTTTTATGTTTACATATTTCAAGGGAATCAACTAAAGAAATTTTTAAACTTTTTTAAAGGAAAAAGTTAAAAGTATTGATAATGCACTACATGTGCAGAAATTACAATAAATCAATTATTATATGAGGAAGAAATTGTAAACTTATATGTCTAAATAACAAACTTATCTGCCTTCTGTTAAAAACGGGGCAATCCACTTTTTCATAACTTGCGTTTTGTTCTCGTCAAAAAACAAATAGCATTGTTGCAGGGTTGGCAAGACATTTTGTACATGCACCTTTCAATGGTGATATGTTTTTATGTAGAAAAGAAAACACCATAATATTTAAGCTATTTATGCCACTTTGCTGATTTGTTCCTAATAGGAACCACAAAATATGTCTTGGTACCCAACATTTTATATAACGTGCAATGAAATAGTGTCCATGGACGTTATTTGCATTTAAAAGGAAATAATGACCATAAAAATGGAAAGTTCGTGCAAATGGTACTGCGGAGTGAAGATTGGCTGGGCTTTGGACGGGATTAATTGTTTTCTTCTCAGGGTATGTCGAATAGTGGCTTCGCTGAGTTTATATTTGCGAAGCCACTATTCGACATTCCCATGGACATTATTTCGTTTTTGAAGTGGAAATAATACCCGTGGACATTATCTTCTTGAACGTTATTGAATGCCACCAATATATGTATATAAACCGTGGTGTCGGAAATCAATGTTATATATATTATAAACTATAACTATAATTAAACTTTAAAGTTTTTATTCCTGCGCACTTCATACTTAAAATTTAGGCTTTGTAATGCATACAGTTGATTGCGGTCATCATGCAAGTTTGAATTTTTGTATAGTGATAGATATTAAGTATGGATTCCTGCATCTAACTTTGTTTGTTTAGTTTTGACACTTGAACCCCTTGTACTCTAATCCGCTCAAATATATGTCATTCCTATTTTAAACTACTTTTACTAGTATTTTCAATACACCTCGCATTTGGTACTACTTTTTCACTTTATGTGTTTAACAAATCTTTAAAGAGCCTAATATTATTATTATTTTTTGTTTTTCATCAAATTCTTCACCAGACTAACGCATAGCGTTGCTTTACCTTTAAAAAATGTGCATGAAAAATAAAACTAATTTATAAAATATTTGAAATTTTGTTTTGTTCTATATATACATTTCAATTTGATGACGTGATTGAAACAATTAGGACCTAAATTTTTTCTAGTAAAATAACAATCGCAATTTTCTAATATTTGAGCGAAGGCAACAGAATAAAGAAATGTACTTTTTACAGAAATTAAAAAACAAATCGAATTTAAAATTTCAAGACTATTACAAAAATATTTTTTGTGGTTTTTTATCGTCCATACAACCATAATACATATTCCGATATCGATATTTTCAAAATATCACCTTAAATTATTTAAAAATATATAAGCCCGGTTAAAAGTCTTTAATTTTATTTTTAATTATGAAAAAACTCCTAAGATGACTATCCCCATTTTTTTAAATATATATTATAATAGTAGGTATATTATAAAAATATATCTTTGAAAAGGTGCATTTTGAGTTGAGTTTTTAAACCATTTTAAAATCGTAGTTTTTCATCCTTGAATATTTTTCCCACCTCTGGACACTAAACCAAACCTAATATAAAAAGTATAATTGCACCAAAAAAAGTTTTTTGTTTATGTAGACGCAAATTACAAATTGTTTAACTAAGCCTGTCTGGTATAGAGGGTGAAGTTAAGATTTGCACGTTTGTATGCTTTTGTCTTTTCACATTTTTTAATATATATAATCTTAGTCATTCACGAGCCGATTTTTTTGATTTTTATGTGCATGTATTTTTCAATCTTTCGATCAATTTTAGCAGATTAATACATTAGTTTATGTTAACTGGGGCCTTCGTCAGAGGAGTTTCAACATAAGCGAAAACAAACCTATAATATCGTTACCACTTTGTCGTGAAGGGTATAAAAAGTATTTTATACCACGGCTTTATACTCGATTAAAGAAAGCAAAGAAGTCTATTAATAGACTTTTTGCGTTAATTTGCCATCAACAAGCGATCATATTAGTACTGCAGCAAAACGTGGTAAGCATTTCACGCGAAAAAATACAGCTTTATTAAACAATAATGGATTTTGATAGAGTATTCAAGGACTGCGATCGGAGATGAGGCAAAAGTGATTGATATACATTAGGGTTGGCCAAAAATTAATTTTCTTTTTATTATTACTTCATACTCTGAAAAATAGGTTGGTAGACACCTCAAAAATATTCTCTCCAAGTATGAGCTCTTAATTTTAATAGGAAAGCCCTCCGAATCTCAGTTTTTTTATTTTTTCGTTATTATTAGAAAGAAAAATATATATCTCGGTATTTACTATTTGGAAAAAAAATCTCGTCTTATTAGGGGTTTTCCCGGGACGGGAAATTTGTTTTCGTTTCCCGCTTTCCCGGGAAATTTATCCGGGCATTCCCGGGATTAAAAATCAATTTATATACATAAAAAAGTACGGATTTTGGAACCAACAAATTCTTCTTTTTCTTTAAATTATTGTCGTTCATCATGAAATAATATCTATGTAAGGGGAAAGAAACCAACGAAGGCTCAAAGTGTATCGATTTTTTTCGAAATCGTGCTTTTAACGTTTTCTGGTAGTCAACTTCTAAATCCATCCTCCCTAAAGAACTAAGTACGCTTCTGTTGAAAATGACGATGTTACAGCCACTTGAAAATTCTTTTTTGTATGTAAGTGTTCTAGATTTTATTCAGTGTTTTCCTTCTCCTGTAAAATAACGAAACTTCGAGTTACGGCCATTTTATATTAAGCCATCGATATTAAATTATTTTGGATTCAAAAATCAAGTTATCACTTCAATTAATTATTTATAAGAACCAACTTTTTTTTAATTAAAGCAACTGTAATATATTTCAATATGCACCAAAATCCACGGTAATTAGATATGCAGAAGATCTTCATGCACGTTTTTTGATGCATTTAGTGACAAAGAAAATATATATTACTTCAGACAACAGTGCTGTTTTGAAAAAGAAGACATTCAAGGAAACTTTATTTATACAACGCCGTCTTAACTATCCGGGCAACTGCGGTTGAAGGCGAAGGCTTTTCTCAACAACTGAAATTGTATTACTTAAATAAGAAACCGATTGTGAGATGAAAGAATTAATACATTGAGCAGTAAACATTGTCTCATTTCTTTATGCCGGCCATACACTACACAAGTTAACTGCACAAGTCTGGCACTGTACAGTGCGTTTGTGTAGTGTATGGTGGTGGTTGTGCTATTTACGCAGTGAACTGAGTAAAAGTCAAAACTATTTTGATATTTTCTCAAGTTTCTAAAGCTGTACAGTGAACTTGCATAGTGTATGTTGCAAACGCTCAGTTGCGTCGTGATTTTTGAAGAGTTAAAAACAAAAAATGAGCGCAGGAAATATGTTCTGGACAAAGATTGTAGAATTATACGGAGAATCGTTTGCATTATAGCATGTCGAAAGCACCGATTACAGCAAGAGAATCATAAAAGTCGAAGTCTACCAAAAATTAATTTAAAAAAGCGAATTTTTAGTCTTTGTTTTCTTATTATTTGTATAGCAAGCAATAAAATAGCGCTGTATTAGCACATGTTGTCTTCTTCGCTGTAGCTTTAAAATAAAAAACTGCACAGTTTACTTTTATAGTGTGTATCACAAGTTTCGTTTACGCAGTGCCAGACTTGAGCACTGAACTTGTGTAGTGTATGGCTGGCATTAGAGACTGTTTGTTTGTGAAATACTTTTAAAATAAAGCTCAGTTTAAAATACAGATTGATTGAATGATTAATTTTGCTTACTAAAAATCAGCGGATGCCGGAAATTAAAATTGTTGTTAAATATTTTAGTACATTCTTCGATTCCCGGGGTTCCGGGAATTGATTTCCCGCTCTCCCCGGAAACAAAAAAGTCCGGGAATAAGAAAACCTACGTCTCATATATTTGTAGGAAATTGAATTCTCCAAAGAAAATGTCTTCCACAATTTTTTGTAAGCCTCACCGTTCAAAAGTTATTAAAGGTTGAAGTTTGATTATTTTCAGGGAGATTTCTTTTTTCTTAAGAATTTTATAACTCGTAAACAAAAAATTATTATGATATGCGCACATCATAGTTTTATAGGAAATTCACTGCTCTACAAAAATGGTCGATTAAATTAACCGTTAAAAGATATTCATTGTCAAACTTCAATGCGCACTAATTTTAACAGTTTTTGATTAATAATTCGAACAATTTCAATTTAATTTATGAGTTTCGGAGATATTCGTACCCTAATGTATATACTAATTATATACATATGTTTAACACAATAAATAAATACGGAACCACACTGAAATTAATTTAACAATAACAAATTATGATTTTAGAACCATATTTTACTGCATACTTCAAAAAGTCATCGACAGAGAACAAAAATTAAAAATCCCAAATTTTTCATAAATCCGTGGACCAATTTGCCAAAATTTTATATATTTGATGGAGTATATTATTCAAGACTATTGGGGACAAATTTCAATGATTTCCCTTCAATAATAAAAGAGATATTGATTTTTGATATGAGAATGGTTAGAATTTTCTACTGTGCGCTGCAATAATCAATAATATGTTAACTATTTTCTCACCTGCAATATCAACAAAATACCTGCGACTATTAATAAGACTAACAGCACACAAACGCCAGCAAATAAAATAAAATTAACAGAGTTGGAGTTCATTTAATTTGTTTATTTGTTTAGAAATTCCATCAGGGGCATCTGTTGATTTTGTATTAAATATTTATGTTGTGTATGAGCAAGCACTTTTCGGATTAATACTTTCTAGTTAAGAGTTAAAATATTTGTATATAGGAATCAGTTTGACTGAAAATATTCCCACACTATAATTATATACATACTACAAACTATCTATAGTCACCTAATAATTGGTTTGGCCCACCGACCAATTCAAAAAATTGAGTTAGGTGAGGGACCATATTTTTAAACAAAAAAAAGGACTGAAGTTGTGTGTTTTTGGTCGAACTATATGGGTTTTATCCAAAGAAATTTATTATTCAGGCTTAAGTTCGTTCAATTTAATTTTTACAATTAAATAATATTTTATTGAGAGATAATTTTTCAAAGCATGTGGCAATTGAAAAGTACAAAGACCAATTGCTTGACTATTGTAAGGGTCGAACTGCAAAAAACCCCCTCATCAGCGTCTGCGGGCGTGCCTAAACGGCAACGTTCAGATGAGGAGGTTCATTTGCAGGGCCAACAGCCCATCGAAAAACGTCACAGATCGGTGCACAGAACCTTCAGCGAGGTGGCCAAAGGTCACCTTGTTCAAGCTGTCATTGATAGAGGTGACGCAGACTACTCCATGGCCTACGCCAAGTGGGACATGGTACGAAAGAAGGTAATGGGGGTGTTCTGGAAAGTCCTTAAAGACAATCCGGGGCCTACCCCTAAAGCCGAAGATGCCGGATGGGCTCGTGGGAGGCGAATAAAGCTCATGGCCTTCTCGGATGAGCGATCGATTCTGCTATACAAGCAGGCGGTTGCTCTTCTGGAAGGTCTATGGGAAGGAGCTAGACTCGATGTGGTCCCTCTAGATGAGGTTCCACGTCGACCTAGAGCCGCTGCTCGAATCCCCGATGAACCATCGAAACCAGAGGATATACTGGCGCTTCTGCAGGCCTGCAACAGTGACATACCGACCAAAAATTTGGAAGGTTGTCTCTGTTTCAGAACCTGTAGGAGCATACAGACGGGTTGTCATCTTTCTGAACAACGAATCTATTTTGCCGCTCGAGCAGAAACAAGGGCAGATGTTCTATGGTTTTAAGGCCATCTTCCTTAGTATCTTCAAGGGCTACAAAAGGGACAAAGTTGCTCAGGAAGGTGATCAACCGGATCCAGACCCAATGTCGGTCGATGACACTGCTAGTCTAGCTTCTCAGGGGGACACCAACTCCAACTCAGGTTGGGTTGGAGAATTCTTTGACCAGCTAGACGAGGCAGTTGACGAGGATGACCTTCTGGACTCTGACCAGGAGGACATCAACGTCACCATCAAGCCGTTACACCATGGCGGTGAGGGTCACTCAGGTGAACCTTCACCACTCTAAAACAGCATCCGCCACAAGTCTCCTCCGGCTCATAGAAAGAGGGGAGGAGATCGCATTAGTCCAAGAACCCTGGCTTCATAAAGGCAGGGTTTGCGGACTAGGTACGAAAGGCTTCAGGCTATTGCATGCGAATGAGACAGGTAGGATCAGAGCATGCATAGTAGCCAAGGGCAACCTAAATATCTTTTTGTTATCTGATTTCAGTGACGAAGATACCACCACAGCAGCCTGGGAGACGACTATGGGCACCATAATAGTCGTCTCGAGCTACATGGCGCACGAATGCGAATCCCCGCCCGCAAAGGTTCGCGATGCAATTAAAATGGCAAACCGACGTAACTTGCCAGTCCTTCTCGAAGCAGACGCAAATGCACATCATGTCGTATGGAGAAGCTCTGACACAAATACAAGGGGTGAGTCTTTATTTGATTTCATTCTTTGTAACAACTTAGACATATCAAATGTCGGGTCAGAACCCACTTTCGTCATATCAAATAGGAAGGAGGTTCTAGATATCACGCTAGTTAGTTCTACGCATACTGATATGATTAGGGAATGGAAGGTATCAAATGACTGTTCTTTCTCTGATCATCGCTATATTGAATTCACTATAGGGATTCTGACTGATCGGGCTACGCCCATAATAAGTAGGAAGAAAACAAATTAGGAAGAGCAAAAGCTTATTCTCTCTGACTTTCTTACACAATCGCCAATCATAAACGATAGGCACGACATTGACATCGCGGTTGACAATTTAACAAATGCTTTCAACTTAGCGACGGCCGAATCATGCAGACCTAGTATACTGCGTGGGAAGAAAAAGCCACCATGGTGGAGTCTTGAAATAGCGAACGCTCGCAAGGAGAGTCGCAGGCTATTCAATGAGGCAAAAAGACTAGGTAACTGGTCAGCCTACAAAGCCTCTGTAAACAGGTTCAAAAATCTCGTCAGGGATGCGAAACGAACGTCATGGAAGTCCTTCTGCAGCAATGTTGAGGGAGCTTCTGAGACTAGTCGCCTTCGCAAAATCCTGGCTAATCTTCCAACTGTCCCCAGTTTCATTAAGAAATCAGATGGCGGATGGACCACCAGTAGTCAGGAGACCCTAGAGGTACTAATGAACACGCACTTTCCCGGTTGCACTCCCTACACGGGAGAGATTGCAGCCATACATTCAATACATTCAAACATGGCCACGATTACCCTAAATAGGGAAAAAATAATGTGGGCCATCAACAGCTTTGACCCGTTCAAATCACCAGGTCCCGATGGCATTATTCCAGCTGACCTACAGCGTAATGCAGACGTTATCACTCCATGGCTCATTCGGATATACTCGGCCTGTCTAACTTGGTCCTATATTCCGATAGCATGGACCAAATGTTCCGTAGTCTTTATTCCCAAAGGGGGTAAAACTACACACGTAAGCCCGAAAGATTTTAGACCCATCAGCCTATCATCTTTTCTCCTTAAAACTCTGGAACGGATAATTGATCTACACCTTAGATCAACAATTTCTCCGAACCTCCTATCAACCTCCCAACATGCCTATACGAAGGGCAAATCAGTTGAGACGGCACTTCACTCGCTTGTAGGATTCATTGAAAAATCCCTGGCAAACAAAGAATATACATTCGTGGCCTTTCTTGATATAGAGGGTGCCTGTAACAATGTACGACCTGAATCCATCATTATGAAACTAGAAAGACTGAACATTGATCGGTCAACAATTAGCTTCATACGAGGACTCTTAACAAATAGGGTAATTTCCTCCACGATGGGGCAAACGACTATTCAAAAAACGGTTAGGCGAGGTACTCCCCAGGGAGGTGTTCTGTTACCTATCCTATGGAATATCGCCATAAATTCGGTACTGGTGGAACTAGACTCTATGAGGTTTAAATCAGTAGCCTACGCGGATGACGTAGCAGTAGCAATATCTGGTAAATTTCTAGATACTCTATCTCAACGTCTTCAATCGGCATTAGGTATCATAAGTAAATGGAGCGTTGAAAGTGGTCTTAATGCTAACCCTCAAAAGACGGATCTTGTTCTCTTTACGAGAAAATACAAGACTCCGACTTTCACGTTACCGACTCTCAACGGAGTCACCCTTAGGTTATCAGACAGCGTGAAGTATCTCGGTATTATACTGGACTCTAAGCCTTCATGGTACCCCAACGTTCAAGCTAGGGCAGCCAAGGCTGCTATTGCTCTATACACCTGCAAAAGGGCGATTGGCAACAGGTGGGGAATAAGTCCCAAAAACGTCAATTGGCTTTTTGAAATGGTGGTTAAGCCCATACTAATGTATGGGTCTGTCGTCTGGTGGACTTCCTTAAATAAAGCCACATACTCTAAAATAATAGAAAAGGTACTTCGAACATCTGCTTTGTTGATCACGGGTGCACCTCGCACTACTCCATCCAAAGCACTGTTCACCATGCTGCATTGGCTTCCTGCTGAACTCATGATCAAACAACTGGCCATGAACTCGGCGGTTAGACTAGATGCCTCAGGTGCATGGAAGCGGGGTAACGTAGGCCATGCGACGATATTAGGGCACATCTCAGATCTTCCCGACCACACTGACTACTGCTCGCCTACTCTGATGCCCGACAAAAGATTCCTGGTGGACTTCTCGGGCACATCCTCTGAGGCAAACTACATACAAGTAAATAAAATTCTTTATTGTTTAAATTTTTTAAAAAATTTTATATTTATTTAGAGGAGAAGACTATGTCTTCTTTATCCTTTTATTATTTCTAATTATTTAATTTGCCAGAAGACTATGTCTTCTTATTCGGACTTCTTATTATTGACTACTTCTATTATTATCTTTTTAAACTTAATATTAAACTTTATAAAAACTTAAGAATTGTCGAACAGCAATCATCACCTAGAAATGCAACGTGAGCTGTTCCAATTGCATTCAGTGCAAATAGGTCGTCAGCACTTTAAATAAATGTTGTAACAAAAAAATTCGTGAATTAAAATTTAAATGGAAATGTGTCAGCAATTGAATTGCGACAGAGGAGATTGAACTTTATTAAAGTAAGTAAAATAATTATTAATTGCAACTAACGGAAATGTGCCAGCAATTGAACTTTTATTAAAAATAAATATGTTAATTATTAACTCCTCCCTTCTTAATTTGATTGTCCCCAATCATTCAGAAAAATGGGATATTGTTCAATCTAGGAGGTTTGACTGGAGCTTCAAGCTCTATTGGGTTTTGAGGGTCGCGAATAATTTGTAAACTGAGTACATTCGGGGTTAACTTGCTACTAGTGAGTGGGTTTTGGTGTTCCCAAATTACTACTTTTCGGGTGCGTTTAAAGAAAAAGCCCAGACACGCAATTAATATGATTATTAGGCAAAGTATCGTTGATATTGACCAACCTCCGATTTCTAGGTTTTTTGGATAGTTGAGATTGTCTCAGTGTTGTTGATTTGAAGTTCGTTTAGAGCTTCGAGCGATAAGAGATTGGTATGGTCAATTTCGAAAGGAGTTGGCTGTAGTAATGCGGGTATCATTTTGAGAGGAGAAGCCTCCATATTACTGAAAGTTCTATTGTTAGCTTTTATGGTACTGTTGTGAAATTTAATGAGAAAGGTTCCAGATAAAGATCGATATGTTTCGTCTATGTAAATGGATCCATTGTAACCATTTAGTAAGATCATGCCAGACTCAATTTCTTCAATTGGTGAAATGTGATGATTATTGCTCGTTACACATGAAGAGTTTTTATTATTAATAATATTAGGGATACAAGTATTATTTGTTATGTCAATTATTTGATTTTCTTTACAAATCATAATATCGTTATATTTTTCACATTTTTCTTTAATAGCATAAATGGTTTTTTCATTTTTTAAAATTTCTAGGAATTCAAGTTTGATTACATATGTTTTCTTTTTTACTGGTCTTAAAATTACATTTTCATACATTTCCTTTTTTGTCAATGGTACTTTAACCATGTAAAATATTTCATTATAACTCTTTTTGTTATACAAAACTGACACTTTGACAAATTGAAGTGCCTCCTCTGGGTTTACAAAAGGAATGTTCTCTTCTTCGATTTTTTTCATAGCTACTTCGATTTCTTTTTTATTTAGTATTAATGGGTTTACAATTCCAATTTTTGCCCATTCTATTCCATTTTCAATATTTACTAACTCTTCCTTGACTAATCCTATTCTATTTTGTAAATTAATAACTATTTCATTTTCTAAGTAAACATTCTTTCTTACAAAATTTGACATTCTATTAATAATTTCGGTTAAGTTGTTTATTCTTTTATTGAAAGCTTCATTAACATAAAATTGTTCATTGTTATTTTTATTTAATTCGTTTATTAGTTAATATTTCAAAGTTGTCATGATCCGGAGACCCTGCGACGTATTTCCAAATTGTTCCCAAAGTGTTTATGGCTCTTTTATTTCTTGTTAGGGGTGTTAGATTCTCTAGTATGTTGTTAATTTGGGTGAGTTCATGATTAAGGATAGGGTATAGGTTATGGTTATTTGGGATGTTTTGTTTTTATGAAGGTGTGGGTGTTGGCTATGGATGTTTATTCGCGTATTCTGTTCTGTAGTTTTGATTCTCTAGCTTTAAGCAGAGATGTAATGCTTGCGGGAGATCCGCAGGTTCACGGATGCCAAGGAGTCTTGGTAGATCTCCATTTAGGCCTCTAACAAAAGTATCTAGGGCTTTGTCCCTATAGGGTTGCGTTAAAAGTCGCAAGGGACAAATGCGTGTAAACTTCTTGATAAAATGTTTGGATGGTATTTCTTCCTTGAATTAAAGAAGTCATTTGATACTCAAGTGTCCCTAAATCTCGTTTGTCTGCGTAATGCATAGATAGGCATTTTACAATGCAACTCCAGTTTAATGGAGTATTGTAGGATTCTAAGGCAATGTCAGCGTTGCCTGTTATTTTGTTTCGGATGACGCTTAAAATACCATAATATTTAGGTGTGCCTTTGCGAGAATCGTAAATTTGCAACACTCTGTCCACGCTTTTTTTCCATGAGTTAAATTCCTTGGGGTTACCCGAGAAATCTCTAAGACTTCTTACTATATCGGGTATTTTATCTAATTCACTCAAGTCATTTCTATATCTGTCTTCAATGTTTTGGTCTATCCCGTGGTTAAGGTCATTATTTGGATTCATCAGAGATTGAACTATGTTTCTGCATTGTTGCGCGCAAATAGCGGCTATTCTGTTTTCTACTTCTTCGTTGAGTTGCGCTGCTGGATTTGGGATGGGAATAGGAATAGGATTTGGAGCATTAAGAACGGGAGGTCTTACTAGGTTATTGGGGTTAGCCATGAATTTTCGCAAATTTCGGGAACAATTTTTGTGAGATAAAAACAATTCTATTTTATGATTTATAAAAATGGGTACTTTTGATATTCACAGTAAATAAAAGATTTCTTCTTTTCTTATTATTTTGTTTTATTTTCTCTTCTTCTTTTTTTTATATAAGGGTGGTTTTTGTCACTTTTGAAATAACTTTAAAATATTCTGAAATATAATGACTTACAGTATAAGATGAATTGGACACATTGTGTTGACTGACTGATGTTATTCTGTTGATCTTGTTGCAGCTTTCGATGTCGGCCAGATATTTGAATGGTTGTCTTCTACGGTGCAGCTTTCAATGGCAAGGACAAAACTGTTGTTGAATATTATGTTTTTAGGTCTTTTCTAAAGTCTTTATGTTTCATTTGTTGTTAAAAATTCTTTTGGTTAGTGTTCTCTATTATGTCTTTATTACCTTTTAATTAATATAGTTTTTCCTTTTATAATATTTTTTTTAGTTATTATAATTTTTAATTTGTTCACTGTTCTTTTTATTTGTTCACTGTTCTTTTTATTTGTTGTGTCTATTTTCTTATTTTAAATTGTAAACTTATTAAACTTTACCGTCCCGATCACGCGAATTTTGTCCTTTTCGTACTTCTACTAAGGATTCACTTATGACACTTTATACGGACGGTCGCCTGCGGACGGACACTTACAGGCTTAATTAATATTATTTTTTATTTTAGGGTTCTTTTAGTACACTATTTTTGTACCGGTTGCACGGGCGTCAGTAAATAAAATTCTTTATTATTTAAATTTTTTAAAAAATTGTATATTTATTTAGAGGAGAAGACTATGTCTTCTTTATCCTTTTATTATTTCTAATTATTTAATTTGCCGGAAGACTATGTCTTCTTATTCGGACTTCTTATTATTGACTACTTCTATTATTATCTTTTTAAACTTAATATTAAACTTTATAAAAACTTAAGAATTGTCGAACAGCAATCATCACCTTGAAATGCAACGTGAGCTGTTCCAATTGCATTCAGTGCAAATAGGTCGTCAGCACTTTAAATAAATGTTGTAACAAAAAAATTCGTGAATTAAAATTTAAATGGAAATGTGTCAGCAATTGAATTGCGACAGAGGAGATTGAACTTTATTAAAGTAAGTAAAATAATTATTAATTGCAACTAACGGAAATGTGTCAGCAATTGAACTTTTATTAAAAATAAATATGTTAATTATTAACTTACACCAATATGAGGATGTGGTCGAGATCTACACTGATGGGTCAAAGTCGGGCATCGGAGTGGGCGGGGGTTTCTACATCCCACAAATGCAACGTAGGATAAACTTTAGGCTACCAAACCAATGTAGCATCACTCAGGCTGAAATATTAGCAATCAAAAGGGCAGCCAACTGGTTAAGGTACTACAGGATATTCGATCAGGACATCCGAATTTGTACCGACAGTAAGGCGGTACTACATGCTCTATCTGGTGTTTACACAACATCGGAATTGGTTAAAGAATGCCGGGCATCTCTGAATGAGATGGCGAGACATGCGAACCTAGGGCTCTTCTGGGTACCTGGTCACGCGGGGGTGCCCGGTAACACTATTGCGGACGGTCTAGCCAAGGCCGGTGCCCGCCTACATGAAAATGACATCGACTGGTTAGTAGGTGTCCCACTAAAAAGCTGTAAAATACAAATTCAGCACCAACTATTTAGAGAGGCGCAAACCAGATGGACAAATGAAATCACTTGTGAGGTTTCCAGATCCATCTGGCCCCAGTATAACTTCGCAAGATCTGCAACCATACTGGGGCTCCCTCGTCAACAGCTGCGTATACTCGTAGCGGTCATAACAGGGCACTGTCTTATTGGTGTCCATGCCAGAAGATTAAATCTTCCTTTTAATGATTTCTGTAGAAGTTGTCAGAATGAGGAGGAGGAAGAAACTGTCAAACACCTCCTCTGTCGATGTCCAGCACTATATAGAAATAGGGCGTCATACTTGGGAAATCCGTCACTACCCGAACTAGCAGACCTGGGGGAATGCGACGTTAGGGGAATAAATTCATTCATAAGATACTCGGGTTGGTTTAACACCGACCCAACCTCTGGGATAGGAGGGACACCTCTCTGAAGTTCCCTACTATCCATCCCAGGCATCACAAAGGGACCAAAGGACCCAAGTGGGCCGGTTGTTAGAAACCGGCAGCCTGTTCAACCTAACCTAACCTAACCTAATGGTCGAACTGAACATCGATGTTTTCGGGATTAACCACAATCCCATCGTCAGAGCTCTCTATACTCTAGGCTACTCAGCCTCCAAAGTCAAGCGGTAAATATCTGGCATTAAACCAATTGCATTAAAGCTCTATGTTTCCTGGCTTTAAGCTTTTTTTGTGGTGGCTTAGAAATTTAGCATACTTGGTACTTATCCAAATCAACGACCACACTTGTGCTTTTTGTTTATATTTCTCACCCAAGATTGAGAAAGCTCCTTTCTCTAGTTCTTAGGGCTTACATATGTTTTGTTTTATCGGTATTACACGGGAAACTATCTAACATATTTTTGTACTATGTGCCTCTACAAAAGTCAAAAAATTATTTAATTGTAAACATTAAATTGGACGAACTTAAGCCTGAACAATAAATTTCTTTGGATAAAACCCATATAGTTCGGCTAAATACACACAACTTCCATTATTAACACTAGAGGCACATAGTACAAAAATATGTTAACATTATCCATGTAATACGGATAAAACAAAACACATATAATAATACGGATAAAACAAAACACATATAAACCCTAAGAAGTAGAGAAAGGAGCTTTCTCAATCTTACACGAATTACATGTTAAGTTTTGTATCTATTGTTTAATTTTTCACTTTTATATTATTAGTTCTTGGAATATATAAGCTTTTGTTGTACATTCGTTTGTGATATGTGTTATAAATGTCCTGGTCGACGGGTTCAGATTTCTGGCAGCCCTAATTTAGATAAACATTCGGACTTGAACACATTTAACAAAGTGAAATCTCATAAATACCTATGGATGATTTTGTTTGTATTTTTGTTTGATTAAGTAAATTATTTTGCTTAATAATTGTTAGCATTTTCAGACTAATTGTTTATTAAACTCAGACAGAAATATTGTTTGATATTTTTCAGAAAATCCAGTAACTATTATTGTTTGATTTAGTAAATTGTTTTGTCTACAATTCGTAAATATTTTAAGACAAATTGTTTTATAGATTTAAGCAATTTGTTCACTGAAAAAACACGTTTTTTTCAATGAAGTTGTTGAGGTATTTTTGTCTATATTTACAAATTCGTTTGTAGGTCCGTTCATAGACAAAATATTTACTATTTCATTGAATTCCTTTACAGAAAATGAAATTTTGTTTTTTCTGTGTACTTTTATTAAGTACTTTTTGCTCGCGTATTGAATCAGGAATCAATCTCACGATCTCCGCATGGTAGGCTAGAGCACTAACCACTAAGCTAACCGAGGCACATTTATTTTCATACACAATTCAATGGAAGAATAAAAAATCAAATTACGAAGTAAATATTACACTCGCATCTATATTTGTATCCACTTAAGCGAGAGAGGATGCACTATAAAAAAGTTTGAGTTGAAAAATAAAATCAGGTTTATATAACATGATAAAACATAAATAGCCGACCACCTTCCCCTTCATTCTTCTTCATTCGCTTTCGTTATTGCAACATCGTAAGGCAGAGGGGATGCACTGTGTGCTTTTGCGCATCTCCGAAGCCCTTCTATTTAATCTTACTGCCTCCTTGTACCAAATTTATTTTTGCTGGGTAAGCAGTACTTCATGTCGTTGTGTTGGCCTTTGCAAAATTAATGAGTGTGTGCCAACGACAAAAGCCGACAACAAGAAAACAAGCCATGCAAGCAGTGAGTGGAAGACAGCATATCCTATGAAAACAAATATACATAGAATACTTGAGGACATGATTTCCGAGTACAATACAGTACTGATCTCGCTGTAATTTGTTTTTTTTTATGATCGCTTAACATGCTCAAAAATAAAAGATCGTAGGTATGTATTAGTGAAAAAAATATTTTATTAAGACTATTATACTCACATACATAACTTTTTACTTGTTAAGTTTACGAAAAAGCGTGTGGGAGTTTTTTTGTGGAAAATTTAATTTTCTACAAGCCCATACAAATGAATAAAATATTTGTTTCATAGTTTTGTTTGACAAATACGAAAAAAAGAAATTGTTCCATGTAATTTGTATGGAAAGACTGAAAGTAGTTGAGCGTCGCGTAGAATAAAAATATGGAGCTTATATTGTGGGAGAGCTTGTTTTATACCTGTTAGAAACTTTTGAGGTTATAGCAAAAAAATATTTCTTGAAGCACTCCTGTATACATATTTTGCATTACAAATATAAAATTTTTATTAATAAAAAATCGCAACATTTGTAAATTGTGTCTTTTAAACACCGATTTTTAGTAATATATGTAAATTATATTTGCAAAAATTTTAAAAAGTCATATGCCTAATGAACATACATATTTACTTACATTTGTATGTAAATGCTAGCAGAGAATGTAAATTTTAATATGTTTTACGCTACAGAAAACCATAATTTAATATTAAACTTAACACGTTCGCTGCCACACGAATTCGTGGTTCACACGAATTTTTGCCGTGAGGCCATGTGCACCACCGGTGGGTCACATGCTACATAATAGTATAAGACTGTTCATTACGGCCTGTGAATCAAACACTTTTTTCTCTTCATTGGCACCTACCTGAAAGCTATATTTTTGCTATACAAAAACAAATAGTTGATTTGAGATACTATTTTAGAAGTTTTTAAATTTAATTTTATTCGAACAAATTATAAGAAAAATTATTTCATGGCTTTATAACTTAAAAAAATCACTTCATTTTCATAGAAAAAAGAAAAGAATTATTATTTTTATTGATGTTTGGTAAAACATTCCAAGCAAAATGCAGGATTGCCTTCACAATCACTGCAAAAGGTTGATACTTTTTTTACCTTTTTCGCAGCAACGCTCCTTCCTTCAATTTTTGATAAGTTGTCATAACAACTCAAACATCGTTTTCTTGTTTTTCTGTTTGTACTGTCTCTTATGTCGAATTCTTTCAATTTGTGTTTTTGATTTGAAGTTGACGGCTGCTGCTCAAGTTTTATATCACAAAGATCTTAGTATTTTTATAAATTACTAAGGCGTTTACAACTGCTGTTGAAAGCAGATATTCGAACGCAATTTTGTGGTACCATCTAATGGTTTTCCTCAAGGGAGTGAAATAGCAGGCCATTTGGTCGGATACGTCGATAACTTGTTTTGCATGATTGTAATCTATAATTACCTTCAGCTTCGTTATTTCCTCCCCTTGTCTTGTTTTCTTCCCTGTTGGAGCTTGCTCTAGACCATGCTTTGTGCTAAGCATAAGCACTTCACGCTTGTCCTTCCATTTTGATATTACAATAGAAGAATTTTCACGCCCAATGATTTCAGATCTTTTTAGCTTAGCCATGGTAACTTCTTTGGGATTTCCTATTCGGTTTTTTCGAAGAGTTCCAATAAGGTGAGTTTTACGAGCTAGCAGCATTTTAGCTAATGAACCCGACTTGTAGAAGTTGTCAGTTGCTAAAGTTCTTCCGTGGTCTAGGTATTTATCTGTTAGATCTAGAACAATTTGTGTACTGTGTGATGTTGTCGTTGTGGGCTTACCGCTTTGCTGAAGACTTTCATTTTTTCCTGCGTAAACGGAACTTGTATACGTATAGCCGCTCGGATCGCAAAGTTTGTACACTTTTACTCCATATTTGTGAGATTTCCCAGGATTGTACTGCCTAAATTGCAGTCTTCCTCTCCAAGGAATCATTGACTCGTCAATTGCCAATATTTCACCCGGGCGTCTAGCATTTACGAAATTCTGTTCTAGCATTTCTAACAATCCACTCACTTTTCCTAAGCGATCACTTCCAACCAAAGAATTGTCGGAAAAATGAATAAATTTCAAAATCAACTGAAATCTATTTCTCGACATCACTTGCGGAACGAATGATTTTCTGTAGAATTGGCCACTTCTCCAGTAGTGGGAAATGGATGGATATTTTACGATTCCCATATACATTACTAGTCCCAAAAATTTTTTTACTTCGGCTACTGTTGTACCTACCCATTCCTTTGTACGAGAATTTCGTGTAATCGTATTGTTTTGTAGGAAATTGTTGGCATTTAAATTTGTTTGAGTCACAATAAGATCAAATACTTCCTCACTGACCGTTAGCCCAAATGCTTCAATGGGACGCAACGTTGATTGCCCTCTTTGGATGCCAAATGTTGGAGCTTCGTCAAAAACAAAGGTATTCAAAGATGTTCCACTTACAGGGGTCCACAGGTTTGCTGAAACGAGAAGCAAATCAGGTGCATCTTGAAAACCTTCTTCAACTTCCGATGGTTCTGAATCTCTTGAAAAGTCAGATCCACTTGACTCATCTTCGGATGGAACGTAATCATCTGAATCCCATCCCTCGAAATCGACTTCATCAGTGTCGGAGCCTTCGTTCCTATCTCGGTTTCCATAAAAAATGGTTGGATTTATTCCAGAATTGTTGTTTGCCATTTTGCGTACCTTTTATTTCTTTTTATTAAACTAAAACCTGATGAGATGAGAAAGAAGAGATCAAAATATATAAATATCTCGAAAATATCACTGTGACCACCGGTGGGCCACGTGGCACCATGTGCTCTTCTGTAACACTTGAGTGCCGCGTGACCCACCGGCGGTCACATTCTAAAAACACAAAAAAACAACACAAACCTGAAACTAAAGACACAGAATGGTTCACTAACACTTACGAGTAACATACACTTTTAAACAAAAAAACACTCTTGGCACACTGGTAATTTTTTTTAAATATACGGTGGCAGTGAACGTGTTAAAAACTAAAAAAATATGTACGTACATATGAATGTATACTAATAATTATACAAAAGCCCTTTATATACATACATACATATGTATGTATGTATGTATAAGTTTAAAGTGCCGTCCATTAATTTCCAATTAAAGTTTATTACGCATTACATATCCATACGATAACACTTTGCTTTTCTTTCTATACAGTTGATAAAATGTTTCGTGTGGCATGTTATAGGACATGCTGTATTTGTTGACGAGTTTAATGAAGCATATGCTTTAGTGAAGACATGTAAGTGGGTATGCTCTTGCTATCCTTTAGTATCTACTAATGGTGTTTTCTTTTCTAAAAAAAAAAATTTTGCATTGTTTGCACTTTTCGATGAAAATTTGCAATATAATGATTTTTTGAGGAAACGAATTTATTAAAAATCATTGTATTATCCCTTGCGAAGGTAAATTTTTGCTTTAACGGAATGGTGAATTGCTATATTTTTAATAAAAAGTAAACAAATGTTCTATTTTTTTAGAAAATAAAACGTAATAAGTAATTTGTATTAATTTTTTTCCTGGCTAGAAACGCTTTTCAGCCTAATTTTAATTTCTTCAACCGAAAAGCTTTAAAAATCAGTTACGTGCTGTCAACGTATGACCATCGATATGTTTAGTTAATAGTTTTTCAAAAACTTTGGGTATGACGGTTAGCTTTGCAACACCGCGATAATTTTCAATTTCAGATTTGTAGCCCCATGTAAACAGTAGCACAATATAAGACTCTTTCCAAATGCTAAGAAAATATCCATCTTTAGGGATGGTTAAGACATGAACACAGTTATAGTCCACAAGACAACAAGCGTAATCACCAGTTACACTCCTCCAGCATAGATATAATTTATTTACAAAATCAAACATAATGCACAACGGTTTTATATTCCCCCTTATTCCGTAACTATTTGTCGACGTCACGTTTAGATAATACCAAAAAATTTGCACTTGTCTACTCGCTGTCGATAAAATTTACTACTATTAACAGCCTCTTCGCATCTTTCTCTGCCTTAGAGAATAGTAAGTGGCTGTCGGTGATAGTAAATTCTTGTCGATGACGATCCGAATTATAAAATGTTTTCTTCGTTAGTTAAAGAACAAAATTCAAATGGCTTAAAAAATTTTTCATGAAATTCTGCCGTCTGAGTTAAAAAATATTTAATGGAAATTTGACAACAATTTTTAATTTTCGATAATTTTTTGCAAAAAAAAAAACAACCATTACTATTTTATATATAAGAAAATTCTTATGGAATGAATATATGGCATATTTATACTTATTTTTTATTTATTTACTAACTGTTACAAATACAATTACAAATGATATCATAAATTAATTTAAACGAAAATAGTAACAAAGACCTTCACTCGTTGTAGTGAAACAGACGAGAGTCTATGGTGGGAATTAGGATTTTTCCGGGAATTCCCGAGGAAAAATTGCTTATTTTCGTTTCCCGCTTTCCCGGGAATTTTATCCGGGAACTCCCACGATTAAAAATCTATTTATATACATAAAAAAGGACTTATTTTGGCACCAAAAATTCTTTTTTCCCCTTAACTTTAACTGTCTTTCTTTAAGCGCACTTTTGACTTAACTGCACAAAATTATTAATTTGTGTCATTATTCCTTAAAATCCCATACAATTTCTTTTTTTAAGTTCTCTTTCGCTACCTGCAATTTTGGGATAAATGCCTTTAATTTTTGTTACTTTAAAACTATTTTCATACAAAAATTCAATTTTAGCTTAATTGTGACGTAACTGTTAGCTGCACATACTAAATAATTGTGCGTACTTGCACAATAAGGCATATAAGTACATTTAAACCAACAGAATTTTTGACTTATCTGCAAAAATAAAATAAAATAAAATAGCAAATCCTGAAAAGTTGATTGTGCAGCTAAGTCAAAATATCAGTATATTGAATTATTTTGGAATAAACCAAGAAAGCACCAAAATTTTTAGTAAAATCCACTGCAATGTATTCAATATGCAAAATGCACGTTAATGGGAAAATAGATATTAGTTCAGCTGACGGTAAGTAAAGAGAAGACTTTCGAGGAATCTTTTAACGTTGCTATTAACAAAGAAGCTTAAATTAATTGAAGGCAGCAGAAAAAGGACCAAAAAATATTGGTAATTTATACAACGTCCTCTTAACTATCAGGTTGCTGTAGAGGGCGAAAGGATTTTCTCAACAACTGAAAATTTACTGGAATAAGAAGCCGATTGTAAGATGAGTTCAGTATTTGATGCGAAAGTGCAAATGCAAAATATCATAGCTTTTTTATAAAATCCAGCAACAAAATAAACTAAATTTCATAAAAAAAGTTACGATATTTTGCATTTCCACTTTTGCAAAACCATTTGCATCAAAGACTGAAATCTGCTATTGACTGTTTTATAAAGCCATTTACTTGCAACAAGGAATATGAAAGTACAAATTTTCTGAAGTTTTCTAAAAATATACCCGATAGAATTTTTTGTGCGTCCGGCATATATTTGGAAGAAAAATGTAAATTTTTGTCAACTTTCATGGATGCAGTTAGAAGTTAACCCTTTCGGTACAAGTTTTCCAATTCAGGCATTAAAAATCCAATTTTGTTACTATTCGGGCTTAAATATTTTTAATAAATTTAAATTTTTTTATTTTTTCCAAAAAGTTGACTCCAAAGTGGTTTTTTAGAATGATGCCATATGGATACATTTCTACTCAATGGAGTATAAAAAACACATGGGCGAACAAAACTAAATGGAATTGGAGGATGAGGTGGTCCTATATTTTTATCTATGGTGGGCTTAATTAACGGCCTGAGTTGAAACGAGCCATTTTCCAACTTTCCAAGTTGATCAAAAGAGGAATTCTCTGAGGGATGAGTCCATTATTTTATAGAACGACCCAAGAAGGGGGAAATACGAGGAATTGCATTTTTTAAACAGGGCGATCTCTTACTATTATCTATAGTTATATTTTATTTGGAACTAGTAACCCCAAAATTTTCAAATTGTGGGAAATTTTGCCTCTTTGAAAGATAGTCCATTTTTTAGAAAAGTGAAAACGCACTTAGGGTGAAAATTTTGTAGAACAAATTACTGATTATTGTTTCTAGGGCCAATTGACAGTTTTATTTCCAAATATGAATCGGTAAAGCATGAAAATTAAAATGACTTTGATCTAGTGGTGTATACAGAGTTACAATAAAAACTTTACCACATCATAGGTTTGTATCCATATGGATACATGCATAATTAAAAAATCGTCGGTGCTTTTTTAATTGTTTAAACAAAAAAATTGTTATGCAGAATATTAAATTAAAGTCTTTTTAACTTATTTCAGTTAATTTTATTCAAAAAAAAGTCAATATGTTTGTTTTATAAGTAAAATAAAAAACTCTGTTTTGACCAAAAATAAAATATTTAAAACATGCTTTTTTAAATACGTATTTTTTTAAGAAAATAAAACCAAAACATTTTCCAAAAGTGACTTAAATTAAGAAATAAGACCTGGAAATTCTATAATCCGTTAGCAATCCAAAGGTAAAATTAATGCGGTTCTTGTTAGACGCTTATCAATTTACGTGTATCCATATGGATACAATATAGCGAAAGGGTTAATATATTTTTACTGAGAGTAAAAAATTTTGTTTTGTGCTGCATTAGCCTTTTTTTAAGTTTATTTTTAAAAAGTATCTTCTTGCGCTGCATGCGTATACTAACTGCTGTGTATTGAGTAACTTGTTATTGAGATGAAATTTCCTGCTATTTATTGAAAATAAGCGTATAAATATTATTAGAAAAAATATTTACTTGGAATAAAAAATAAATATTGATGAAACGTGCTATTTTACTTAATTTCTGTTTTTTCATTCTTATATTTTTTTAGTTTTTTTTACAAAAAATGTATCAATATTGATGATATCGAGCACAATGAATGCTTGATATCTCAGAAAACATTAACAATTTCCAAAACAGATTTTGGATTCTGAAAGAGGATGTTTAAAATACATATATGTAACCCATACCTAACTGAATTTATTTGAAAATGGTCTGTGGGCCAAAATAGCAATGAGGTCACGAATTGCCACTTCTGAAAACCCTTATGTGAACGCAGTTATTTGACAAAGTGTTAAATGGGCCTTGGATCAATTGTTGCAAATTTATTTGTTTCTTGCATGGTATTTAGTACATAACTACCTATACAACCTAAAATTTTCTTTCGAAAATATTAATAATCAAAGATTTTATGGCATTAAGAACAAATTTAATATCCACAAGACACCACATAACAAATTTTTCTCCTTGTGTTGCAAAAAGTCTTTCAGACAGTTTTAAATTGTTAAAATATCAACACACTATTGAAAACTACACATATTTTTGTAAATTATGGTATATGATGTGTCTACCTTTATCTTTTATACGTGTAAAATTTATGGACTTACAATTAAAAACCCGTACTGAAAACCTTTATTTGTCTTGACAGAGATAATGGACAACGTAGCGTATACTTAATATTTAGTATTAATTAGACGCCATACTGGAACAAAAGGGTTAGATCTTACTAGGTTTTCCATATGTATTATTTTTTTATGCTATAAAATCATTGATTATTGCTATTTCCGAATGAAATTTTCGTATATAATTTATCTAGTAAACACCATTCAAGAAAAAATAAAGAATAGTAGAGTGAGTTCTTAAGAAAGTTCCAAGAAATCAAGAGAATGCAATTTTGAAAAAAATTTTTCCATAGCGTCCGCACTCAATGGTGGCTAATATGATATGTAGGGTATTTTAATGTTTTGATTAAACAGCTTAAATGCAAAAACCAGAAGACATACTATTAAATATTTTACAGACACTGGATCAAACAATAAATTATCAAAAGAACCACAAGGCCAGTGATCTTTTTGAAATAAAAGTGATGACTTTGTTGTTTCTTTTGTGGAATCAACTTAAATCGTTTTTAAAGAATTCAAAGTTTTAACTGCAACTGAGAACAGATGAAGTTGATGATGATGACATGACGATACAAAATATACATAAATTTATCATTGTTATACGAGCATGTCTGTCCGAATATATGGCCATGATAACGGCGCTATAGCGCGAAATTTTGACAGAGAAACAAAAACATGTTAAATTTAAGAAATAAATTTTTTGCCAAGTATTCAAAACTCGAACGGACAGGTAGTAAACTGCATATCAGCAAAAAAACAAAAAGTATTCAACAACCAACAGGCTAACAATGAATTAGATGAATTCCAAATAGCCGTCACATCTAAAAACAAATATATGTAGCCGTCTGTGGTCGCAAGCCGCTAGAAACAAAAGTAATGATTGAACGGACGAAAGAAACCATTATTTGTATGTATGTGAAATTATTCATGTACGTATTTCTGGAACTATTTGAAGATTTGATTTGTGATTCGAACGTTTATTTTGTATGAATTCTGACAAGATCCAATGTTTTTTGAATCCTGATAATTGCCTGGATTTGATTCATATAATCAACCAGTTTGAATGCTAAATTTGTGTTATAGTTCTTAAGAATTTTGTCGGCTTGCATTTGCTTTTGGTATGTTATGGCTGTGAGGACCTTCTTTTTTATAATAAATAAAAAAAGTAAATACAGCTTTAGTTTGTACATAAACAAAATTTATGTAAGTAGGTTTTTAAGGGGGAATTATTAATATTTTTGTATTTTGATATATTTTAATATCCAAGATAGCATAAACAACTTGTAACTATTAAAATGGTTAAACACTTTAATATTTATTTTGGTGACTTCACTTTGACAAGATACAATATGAAAGCTTATATTTAATTTATGTTTTTGTAATATTTATTCGTACTAATGGCTTTATTTTTGTAGGACAAAACCTAACATACGTGTAATTTTATTATATGATAATTTTATAATCAAAAATAAAATTTTTAACGCAATCCGTAATATATTAAAGTTGAAATAAAATATTCATTCAGGTATGTCCTGCAATCACGGTTATTTCAAATGACAAACGACTTTAAAATCACGCAATTGATATTTTGGTGTTCAGAAAGTCACGAGATTTTAGTAGTTATTTTTAGAAGTTATTTTCATTGTTTTAAATCAGGAGTGCCAAAAAAGTTTCTTGTGGAAGAGCAAACACCAAACACTTACAGAAAAGCTAATTTTTATTGAATATTTTTTGTAGTAAAAACCAATACACACAAAGAAAAAAGATATTTCATATATTTATTTGTTGTTGCTATGCACTTGCCTGTATACAGTGAAGAACGACAAAAAAACTAATAAGACAAAGTTGTTTGTGTATTTCGTATTGCTACCCAGTTGGCCAGATTGCCTTGCACGACATTGTCATCTACGATTCTTCCACGAACTGTCCTCTGTCGATTGGTTTTCTACTCGACATTGTGAAGGAAATCGTCGTTCACGACAATCTGAGCGACAAATTCCTGTAAACACTTTTGACGACAATATGAGCGACAATGTCTCTCGATTTGTTCTCAATCCAACTTTGTTGAGGACAATATGAGCGTCAATGTCTTACATATTGTTGCCATTAACATTATGGAGGACAAGATGAGTGACAATGTCTTAATTGCTGTTCGCAATTCGCCTTTGTTGAGGACAATATGAGCGACATGTCTCACATTTTGTCTTCAATCAAGCAAATGAATATGTTGTCCTTTTGTTGTCTATGTTTTAAGTGCAGCAGCAGCAGGGTGGTAAGCGCGAAAACTTATAAACATGCAGCCTCAGTTCGAATCTCAGCTAGTCCAGTCAATAATTTAAATCAAACGGAAAAACAGATAAGCAAAAATATTCAATAATTAAGTAGGAGACATTGTCGCTATGTAATCGTTAACGACAAGGTAAACGACTTTGTAGCCTATGTAATCATTGACGACATAATAGTAGACTTATTTGTTTATATAATCAGTGACGGCAACATAGGCGACAATGTCGCCCACGGATTCATCTTGTGTTATGTGAACGACAATCTGAGCGACATTGTCGCTCATTAAATCGTGCACGACTTTCGCGACACTTGTTCGAAAAGTTCATCGATGATTTGTTCCGGCTGTCCGACATGTGTCGTCGAGGATTTAACATTGTCGTGCACCCGTCATTGATGATGTCTTAAAGACGTAGCCAACTGGGTAGCTAACAAAGTTTTTTGTGCATTTCGTATTGCTAGTGCTGAATGCTGTGTGTGTATTAAAACACACAGCCTATAGCTAAGTGCTTTTACAAAAACAAATGAGCACCAAGCGCATAGGGTTTGGGCAACGCTGTTTTAAATCATTAGCTAACAGCTGATTTGCTTTGTTTGAGTACTAAAATGGAAAAGTAAATCACGAAGAATGTAAGCCAAACTAAAAGAAGTTGCCACAAAAAATAAAACGTCTTCCCAAATTTGTGCAATTTTAGGTTGCGCTTTCATTTAAAATTTTGTGATTTTCAGAACATGTGTGATTGATATTGATTACTGAGGGGTACTACACTGAAAGCATTTTACTTCATAAGAAATAATATCATTAGATTTTTTCATTAATCAAATGATAATTTCACAAATCCAATGAAAATTTCATTAATATTTGTTATGAAATAATTTCGTTGATTAAATGAAAATTTCATTAATCCACTGAAAAGTTTCATTAATATTGTGACAGAATTTCGCTGGTTGAATTTTAATAAAAATTTCATTGGTTGAATTTTGATGAAACTTTTCATTGCCATTGGATCTGTAAAATTGTCTTTGGATTAATGAAAAAATCTAATGAAATGCTTTCATGGGTTGCATGAAGCAAAAATCTTTCAGTGTAGCTAGAATTTCCTTGCGGATAATTCAAATCATCAGGGAAGGAAACCTTTACAGAAAAAAGTCATAGCAAAACTAGATACATTTTGTTAAACTTCAAATCATATGAATACAGTTCAATAATGTCAAACACGAACTCCATAACACCCCGCGACAGCAAAAAATACATAGGAAGGTATATATTTTTCTGATAGCTATTAACAATACCCTGTTTTTAAAATGTTCTAAATACCTCAAAAATCTTGAGTTATGGATAAATAGCCGGTTTTGGTCCCTTCATGCACTTATAAGCCAGTTACTTAGGGGAATATCGCCGGATTTTTTATTTCACAGGCGATTTAGAAAGCAAAAACTGAGACCTTTAAGATGGTATATATATTATTCAAGTTGTTTTGAGAAATCTGTGTGTATTTCGCCAGCAAACAAATAATTTTTTAGTTTTTTCGCCAATTTTAAAATTTGGGGAAATTTGAATTAAATTATATTTGGGTTTTTTCGGCTCTAGGTCACAACAATGTGTTTAAATAAAATTTCGTTCTTTTGTTCTATTATATATTGGTAAACATTTATATGTATATTTATTCGATATTTCGAACACCGTCGGTACTCTTCTTCAGGAACTAGAAATTTTTACAAAACATAAAAACAAATTATTTAAAAAATTATGTAAAAATATCTTGATTAAAAACACTATTTAAGGAAGTATCACAATATTTATAATAAAAATTAGAATGAAAAATTTCAAAAATTAAAAACGAGCTTTTTTAAAAAAATTAAGATAAAAAATATTTATAATTAATTTGGGCAGTGTATAGCCTTTTTTCAAGACTATAACAAGCAAACTAAAAGTAGTACAAAAATAATTTTGGTACCATTTTATAGAGATAATGAATATTCATGTAGTGCAAAAGTTTACATTAAAATGCCTTGAAAATCTGTGGTTTCTTGAATAAGGATGGATGTCCGTTTTTGTTGATTTTGAGTTATTGTGGCCAAATTGCATGATTTTATGCATATTATGCTTTTTACATGAACCAAAAATTTCGCTAATAACATTAACCAACTCTGAACTTTTTTCTAAAAACAACGTTTATTACCCCCAGATTAAAGAAAGGGGTGTTATAAGGATTTAGGATGTGTCTGTGTATCTCTACGAGCCCACGTACAAACGGCTGATTTACTTTTTCCTGTTTGAAAGGTGACTTCATCCAGAGTCTTCTTAGATATGTTTGAAGAAAATTGGTCCAGCCGCTTAGAAGATATCGCATCTTTTCTAGATGTATATTGCTGAATCTGTTTGTCTTTGACACCGTAACTACCAAACGGCTACATCGATTTTAATTTAGTAAATTTTGTTTGAAAGGTGACTTGATCCAAAATGTTTCAGCCTATATATGAAGAAACTTGGCTCAGCCGTTTTGAGGCTATCATCTACTTTCTTCGGAGGTTTTTAAAATGTTTACTTTAATGTTATTCAAATATTTTTTAGCTCTAATAAACTAAATCCACGTGCTGGCAATATATTATCGTTGCAAAAACACAACCACATGCGTTGTTACTTTTCAACACATTTCCGCAATTTTTTTTTTATTGTTCAGTTGATAAAAACGTATAATTACTTTTGCGCTTTTTGTTAAATTTTATCTCCTTTATGACACACGTTTTAAGTGTCATTGGCGCATTGTAATTAAGTCATTTTTGTCTGAAAATTTTAAGCAAATTTCTTACAACATATATTTAAGTAACTGTATAAAAAAAAGTATGCTAAAAATCACACAGGGTCTGAAGTTTATTTGCTGATAGTTAAGCATTGTCTATATGCATTTCATTGGCGCTTTAACAAATCGTCAGTAGACTTCAAAC
This sequence comes from Panzeria rudis, assembly GCA_956483635.1. Classification (NCBI taxonomy): domain Eukaryota; kingdom Metazoa; phylum Arthropoda; class Insecta; order Diptera; family Tachinidae; genus Panzeria; species Panzeria rudis. The sequence continues at coordinate 119,826,283 of OY101448.1, forward strand.
ACAACTTTGAACTTGAAGAAAAACACAACACACAACTTTGAACAGTTACAAACCTCTTATCTTATGCACAGACTTTCAAAAACCATTTGAGAATTTACAAATGATATTAAGCGTAGTAGGCTTAGAAACTTAAACAAAACCCAGCAAATAATTTGTATTCGATATGAATACACCTTTATACAATTAGAAATCTATTGGATAAAAATAGAAGTATTTATAACTGTGCGTCTCCACGTAGCAATTTTTATTGCCGGCAATTGTAAAATTCCATATTGAAAACTAAATTATCTTTTTTAGGTTGTATTTTTTATATAAAGTTTTTATATAAAGTTTGTAAGGCAAAATGAAAAATAAAATCCAAATTGAGCCTTTAAGAAATTTATTATTTGACATATTGTCATAATATTATTTTAAATTAAGTTTATTTGCTGATAGTTAAGCATTGTCATAGACAGTACCAATTGCCTTTAACGTATTTGTCCTATGACTGGTGAAAATGGGAATGGTACAAAATGTTCATGAGTCGTTACCGGTGAAAAGAGAAAATATAGCAACCCTAGAAGAAAAATGTTACCGCAATTTCCTCACTGTACAATCATATTTTTTCAGTATTTTAACAGTATTAAAGAAACAACCACAGGACAAGTACCTTAAGTTTGGGTCCAGAACCTGCCACAAAATATATTAATTATGTCAATTGAACCCCTCCAATGACAACAGCATGTAAAAGATATCGGTCCCTTTGATATAAAAATCCGGAACTCGAACTTGTCTTGTGACAGGTTCATTTTCCTCTAGGGTTCCAACTGATATTAAGAATTTCAATTTGAAATTGAAAAAATTCCAAACGAAATTAAGATTTTCAATTAGAAATTGAGAAAATTCCAAATGAAAATAAGATATTTAATTGAAATTGAGAAAATTCTAAATTGAGAATTTCAAATTTAACTGGAGAAAATTCCAAATGAAATTGAGATGTGCAATGTGAAATTGAGAAAATTCAAAATGAAATTGAAAATTTCGATTTGAAATTGAGAAAATTACAAATGAAATTAAGGAAATTGTAAATGAAGTTGTGAAATTATATTTAATTAATAGCTGTGTTCGTTTACTCGAAATTCTTACTATTACTACAATTGGAAAAATTTTTTTACTTTTTGTATTGAAAACTTCCAGCTGTAGTAAAAATAGTAAATTGCAGTATTTGTTATAATAAAGAAAATACTTAAATATGTACGTAACATAATAATAGATATGTAATAAAGCATATAAAAGACATGGAAATAATAAATTAAATGAATATTGTCAAGTACACCCTGTACCAGCGTAATGCGGTAATTTCTCAAATGCATCACTGAAACAGCTATTAGTTGTTTTGTTATCAATATCGAGGTTGACAAAAAAGAAGAAAGAATTTGGGAATGTGTAGTTAGGAGAAAAAAGCAGGATCAGATGGCTGAAAAAGAAAGGTAACACTCGAATTAGGGGGTAACGAAAACATATGGCAATACGTTACCGAAAGGTTTAATCCCGACGGGATTTAATGGGGTGGGCTAATGCCAAAGTGTTAGCAAGACATCAGCTAACCAAATTAAAACTTGGGTAAGAAAAACTAAGGGCAGTAACTGCCGGTGTATTGGTTTCTTGTTTTTTACCAAAAGCAATTCATTTTGGGCCTTCTTTTAATTAATCATATTTTTGCTCTCGTTACATCTGCAAGTAAGCTGGCATGATTTTTTTTTGTAAGTGAGTAGGTTCTCAGAAAGGTTGGCAAAGAAGAATATTTCATCAGAAAGCTGCTACCCATAACCAATTGGATATGCCTTCGATTAACCTACATCCTTATCATTCACTTTTTACCTAATGCCTGTTGATTTAAACCAAATTGTACTCTAAATGCATAAAACTTAATATTCTTTAAACACATTATAATTCATCAGGGTAACCCGAAACCAATTTATAACCAAAAAGCCATCTGACTTCAATGGAAAGAAATGTTGCGCAAAGTGCCTCTGGTGATATACAATTGAAGCAACCATTGCGAAAAGGGCATGAGTCACACTTTTTTCAAATTTAGTAAAATTTGTTTTCAAATTTGCCAAAATTTTTTCAAATTTAGTAAAATTTTTTCAAATTTAGTAAAATTTTCACATTTTGATAATCGATTTACACAATTCAAATTTGTTGATCAAGAATGTAGCATTCCATGGTTAAAATATCCCAAGTTTTAACTAAATAAATCCAAAAGCTGACAGTTCAATTCTTGACACTTCATTATTTGACAGCCTATTTATTTCCTAGCCTCAAATTCGCCCCTTACAGTACGTTTACAACTGGCAATGCTGTCTTGACAATAAAGAATACGTATTAGTTGACAAAAAAGCTGATAATTGTCTTCGTGGCGTAGGCGTCTAGACAATAACTATGACAATTAATTTTAAATTCCAGAAATTCCATGTTTTGCGCGAGCTTTGCGAGTTAAAACTTAAAAAAAGTATAGAAAATTATAAATATTTTAACCTTTCCTTTTTAATATTTCTTTTTTATTTACAAGAACTCAAATTATTGTTGGCATACATCAAATCATTGTCCGATTTATTGTCTTCAAAATATTCAAGCCAGTAGTGGAGACAATTGAAAAAGTGTGCATGTATTAGTGAAAAACTGTTATTGTTAAGACAGCATTGTCTAGTGTAAATGCTGAGTAATATATAAATATATTGCTACACAATTTTCACATAGTTTTAACATAGAGCATTACATTACCATATGCATCCGTAGTTCTTACTTTTTCTTTGTACATAAGGATTTTTGTATAATACATTAAATTTTGGTTGAAGTATGAATTTTCGGTAATTCTCTTTTGATGTAGAACTTCAGGGACAGAGGTAAGGTTTGGTATATTCGTAAAATCGAAAATATTTATTAATTTTTCAGCCTAATCCGAATACCACGGTTGAGTGGATTAAGATGCATAGCTACAAAAGTTTAGCTAATATTATTATTAATAGAAGAAAAACCTCTGTGTTTATTGTTTAGTGAGGATTTAAAAAGGGCATTTAAATCGCAAGTAAATTTTTTTTTATGCTTGTGTGGAAATGGGCCATTGGAACAAGATCCCTGCCCATATCTCCCAATCTAGCTAGCTAGCAACTTCGTGCGTACCGTTCCACCATCTCTGATACCACGAGTTATGTACATAATATATTGGTGACATGCAATAATGTCCAAGAAGATAACATCCACGGACATTATTTCCACTTCAAAAATGTCAAATGGTGGCTTCGCAGAGTAAAGGTTTTCTACCTAGTCAAAAATTTGAACTTGCGAAGCCACTATTCGACATACAAAGAGAAGAAAACAATCCCGTCCAAAGCCGGCTTTGCAGGCAATCTTCACTCTGCATGCAGTTATATTTGCATGAACTTTATTTGCATTTTTTTATGGTCATTATTACCTTTTCAACGTTGAAATAACGTCCATGGACACTATTTCATTGGACGATATTGCATGTCACCTATATATTCTAGCTCCTTATGGATACGGGAACCTATTTAAGAATGATAGATTGGCCTTACATTTGTCCGAATATAAATTGTTGGACACCAAGACATAGTTTGTGGCTCCTATTAGGACCAAATCAGCAAAATCGCATAAATAGCTTAAATTTTCGCAAACACTACTGTTCTCGTCCGGCTATTTTTATATGAAGTGCAAATAAGCCAACATTCTCCTCAAAAATCCTCAAAACTACATAATCGAACATTTTGAAGGCTGTGAATAAACTGGGAATTAATCAGTGGTATGAAGAAATTTTTAAGAAATTGGGGAAAAATACATTAGAGTAACTTTAAAATCGTAGAAGATAAATTTTTTATATGAGAAAAATCTCAAAATCTTCGGTGGCAAAACAAACTTTTTTTGGAAATATCCATATTAAATTTTAAAAAACCAAAATATGCAGGAAAACAGCCAAATATGCCACAACATATAGAATATAATACCCTAAATATGCGACCAAGTGTAAAATATGCAAAAAAATACTGTAAGGAGAAAAACAAAAATATGCACTAACAAATCGATGCCAAAATTTTTAAAAAGTTGTGAAACGTATAAATATCTTATTTGTGCCTACATGCATCGCACAGGAAAAAACATGCAATTGCATATTTGTTGTTTCCCTGGTTATGACAGTAACATAAACATAGGATGAAGAATTGTATTAATATAGTACATCTGTTATATGAAAGAAAAAAAATTATTTTTAAATAGTTTAAAACTTTAGGACATTCAGGGATGTTCTGAAAATCACATGGCCTTAAGTCACATCTGATTTTAATATCAATAATCGTCCTGCAGACGTTTTTAAAATCATATACGATAATTTTCTTTCAGAAATGATATTTGATGCTCTACACAATGGAAAAATAGAAAAAAGATGTGAAAAAATATCTGCATGACCATTATTGATTTTAAGAGCAAATGTGATTTAAAACCATGTGATTTTCAGAACATCCCTGATTCTGACATTATATGACACCTTGTGAGTCCCCCAAATAAATAAAAACTTTTTATATTGAATTTCGTAAATATTACTATTGTATTTTATGACATGTTTGTTTATTGTGGCCAAGTTCTATGTTGTCCAATTTATTGTATCAAAACAGACCACGTTGCACAACCGAACTAATTGCTTTTCTGATTAAATTATAATGTTTACATTTCTTTATTGCCTTTCATACAATAAGGTCTTAAATTTATATCATTTACCAGAATTTCTAATATTATTTGTTGCTGTGTTTGGTGGTTGGCAAGTGAGTATTTTGTTGAAAGCTTTCTAATCAATAATTTAAACAAATTGAATGCAACTCACTACTACTGGTTGCAAAGCATATTTAGTATCTGTGTATTTCTTTGCTTTTATGTGCACATATCCATATGTATGTATGTTTGGGTGTCTGATTTCATTATGAATAATGATTGTGGGAAATTTTCCTAAAGGCCCAAACATGAAATACAAACAAAATTTTAATACTTACAAAATGATTTTGTACCCACACTTTTCTGGGCGATAAAATTTTTCTGATTGTTCATGTTTTCTTTTGATTCTTTGCTAGTGTTTTTATGTGTTTTTGTTTTACACCAGGTACTTTTCGTTGTTAACTTAAATATTACATAACAACAAAAGCAATAATAATGAGAAATAATAATATTATTTCAATAACAACAAATGTAAACAAAAAGTATCATGAGAACATTTAAAAAATATGTAATAATTTTTTAGTTTTTTTTTCGTTATAGGCAGGCAGGCATTCCTTATGATATTAAAACCAGACTTCGAATAGAATCAATTCATGATAACATTTGAGAATTACAAAAGAATAAAAGTAGCGGGACTAGAAACTATGCTGTTACATAATACCAAGTTTCTTATTCGTGACGAACGACTTAAGCTGACAGTTTCCATGAAAAATGGCCTTAATGAAAAATCGTTCCAAACCAATAACGAAAAATGGCCCGAAAAATTTGTATTGAAAACAACAACACGAATTTTGGGGGTATACCCCAAATTAACAAATATAATATAAAAAATGGACCGAAAATAGGAAAAATTACCCCAAAAATCGTTTAATGCTATTTTAAATAGATAATGTTGGCGATTTTTTAGTGCAGTGCCATAATAGCGTATGCCATATGCTTCTCAATGCTATTGGGCAATAACGCACGCTATACGCAAAAAGTGGACATATGGGAAATAAAGTAATTTTTATTAGCTATTGTCATTATAATCTGCCTTTAGGCAGTCTTGAAGAAGGATTTTATCCGCTCGAAGAGCAGCCTGGCTGAATAGATTTTTGTATGGCCAGCCTTCAGCAAGGAATCAGGATATTTTTCCTCCAGGTATATCGAAAGGCGGCTTCGCTGAGTAAAGATGATTGCGCAGCCGGTCTATGGCCGGGCTTAAGAGTTTTCTTCTCGCGGTATATCGAAAAGTGGCTATGCAAAAATCCTTACTCAACGATATGGCTTTTCGATATACTTAGAGGAAAAAAGTCTTAAGCCCTGCCGAAGGTCGGATATGCACACATCTTTACTCAGCGAAGCCACTTGTCGGTATACATGGAGGAAAAATCTTTATTCAGCGAAGGCGCTTTTTGATATTCATTCATACCTAGAGGAAAAAACTCTTAAGCCCGGCCGAAGGCGGACTATGATAAAATCTTTACTCCGCGAAGCCGCTTTTCGCTATACCTAGAGGAAAAACCTTAAGCCCGTTCGAATGTCGGTTATGCAAATAACTTAACTCAGCGAAGGTGCTTTTCGATATTCTGAGAGGAAAAAAACCCTTAAGCCTCGTCGAAGACCGGATACGCGGCTCGTTTTACGAAAAATTTTAAAAAATTAAGAAAACTGGCCCTAAATTAAAAAAATGAAAAATTGCCTCAAAACAGGAAAAATAGCTCCAATAAATAATACCCCCAATAAATTTTGTTGTTGGTGTTTTGAATAAAGCAATTTTGGAGCTATTTTTCATTTTTCAGCTTGAGGCCATTTTTCTATTGCAAACAATAACAAAAAATTTTTGGGACATTTCTCCCTATTTTTGGAGCATTTTTAATTTTTGGTTTGGGACCATTTTTCAGTTTGGGGCCATTTTTCATTTTTCAGTTTGGGGCCATTTTTCAGTTTGAGGCCTTTTTTCATTGTGCCCATTTTTCATTGGGGCCATTTTTCATTGGAGCCATTTTCAAAGAGCCAAGTAGATATTAATTACACTGTCTAAATTTTCGTCTGATTTCATTACGTAAACGTAATGCATTAAACACATTCACCACAGCAGGATACCGACTACAAAATATCAAAAATAGAATACATGTGTGTATACGAAAATGATTATTTTCACGGCTACACGACTACACGGCTACAGGTTGTTGTCCATGCTTACTTTTGTCGCGTAGTCAAATTAAACAAATTTCTATTTTTGTTGGCTACAAAAAAACAGTGTTGACAATAGAACAAAATATGTAAAGCAAATGAGTGCTTAGAAATACTTCTTGTTATAAAATAAAAATGAAAATTAAAAAATTTAAATGTTACAATATACATGTATTGAGTTTTTAAATAATTAAATTTATATTGTTATACACATGTCAAAATAAATAATTGTATTTCTATAATATTGAGTTAAGTGCATGTACATGTCTGGAATCATGTATGTTTTTGGCTTAAGTCTCGTTTATATACTTTTTTAAAATAAACAAAGAATGCTGGGGTAGCAAATTCTAAATCCGTTTAAATTTTAACTTTTATTTTTGACCACAAAAATATCGGTCAAATATTAACTTTTATTTTTGACTAAAAAATATCAGTCACACTTTAACTTTTATTTTTGACCAAAAAAATATCGGTAAAATTTTAATTTTTATTTTTTAGCAAAAAAATATAGGTCAAATTTTAACTTCTATTTTTGACCGAAAAAGTATGAGTCAAAAAATAACAGTTATATTTTGACTTTTTTGAAAAAAGTTACAAAATAAAAGTATTTTTAGGTTTTTATTCCTTAGCTCACGACCATCACAATGCTATACTCAAATATCGTACAGACAAATTATTTCTGTCTGACTTTTTGAACTGAAATTTTGATAATAAATGTTATATTCGGTCCCTGGTCATTGATGTAATTCGTAATTTATGACACTATAAAAATTAAATTAAAAAAAAAATTAACTCCTAAAACCATTTTTAAATTACAATAACTTACGTATTTCATTGGTGACAGGTTTCAAAAATACACCAAATAAAAGCATGGAAGGTTCTCTATAAAATTGGATAATGGTTGTATATCGTTGTATCGACTAGTTTTTAAGATAACGGTGATTGTGCCTGAAAAGTCAGATATTAAAATTTTAAAGTTGCATTTCACACGCAATGGGTTAATAGGTTTCAGAAATTTATACACCAGTAGGAAGGTATTTTACAGAATTTTACCTTATTTTTCACTTATATCTGTTCTTAATTCTAGAAAGTTATAACTAATAAAAAATTAAAGTTTTGAACCCCGTAACTCCAGAGCCAAGACAGATCTTCCAAAAAAAAGTCCTTTAAAATTCTCTGGTTAAAAAAGGCTACTACGTCATGATTTTTTGCCGAAAAAACGTGACCAGCAGACAAGCTAAAATTGCATTTTCTTTAATTCAAATATTTTCTAAATATGGGTTCGCATTTATTAAAACTAATATAAAAATAGCATTCTCCGGCATAATTGACTTTATTTTGTGATATAAAAACCAAGTTAAATCACACTAACCCTGGGCAAAAGTAGTGGTTACGTTTTTTTGGGTAAATATTTGCCAAGTTGACCGTACCTTTAGTCAATATTCTATTTGATTTAACAAAGAAAACATCAAACTTTTAAGTATTAAAAGTGCAATAACAATAACGAGATATTAAACAAATAAATGTATTTGCTTTTACATTTTGCGACATCTAAGTATATTTTGAATAAGCGCTTTTATTTATATACACGTGAAACCTTTCAAAGTGGCACCACTGAAATATGTACTTCTACAACAAAATGTCAGCTGATAAGATGGGTCTGCCGCTTTCAAAATAATTAAGTAGCTGGCTACACGGCGACAAATGAAGCTAGCGACATTTGAAGTCGTGTATTCGTGTAGCCTGATGTGGTGAATTTGTTTAATGCATAATGTATCGTGTCTAATACATAATTTTTAATTTTTCGTCTGACCTCATTTGAAAATAGATCCTATGTATTCTGTTTTCATCTAATATACAATTGAGCAATTCAAAGCTAGCTTGCATATTATCCTATCCTGTATTTTATATGTAAACAGTACTTGATACTTTGAACCATGATATACATATAAAAACAAGGTAGTTTCACTTAAAAGTGTTTGACAAGCATGGAGATTTTTGAAGTCTATTTTATATTTAAAATAGCTTTGCCACATATGGAAAAAAGAAAATATTCCTAAAGATTTTATGCAAGTATGTGTAGTATTAATTTTGTGATTATGTAATCGAATTTAGTGCTGATTTCAAATAGAGTCGATGAAATCTCTTAAACGTATATTGCAAAATTGCTAATATATACAAAAAATAGCTAAAGATGGATACAACCCCTAAAATTGATTAATCATCAATTGCGAATATGCCGAAAATTCGTTATACCTTTTAAATACGGAAATAAGTTCCAAAGTTGATTAAAATTGCTAAAACTGTCCAGAATACCAAAAACTCAACAAAATATTCGTTAAAAATTGCTGATAAATTCCAAAAATTCACAAAAACTCTAAAAAGTGCAAAAACTTGTAGTAATCATGCAAACACTTGTAATAATCATGCATGCTGCCATAACGAAAATGGTGAAAATTCGCAAAAAGTCAAAATATTGCCCACAAGCCCTAAAATTGATTAAATCTCGCTAAAAATATGACGAAAGTCAATATCTCGGGAAAAATCTCGAAAATTATGAAAATACGATAAAACTTGCTAAATGTTCAAAGATTACAAAGCGTAATAAAAACGTAAGAAAGAAAAAAACTGTAAAAATTACGCTTGTTGTGAAAATAGCGAGTATTTGCGAAAAATTTCTAAATTTTTCACAAGCCATAATTTTGATTAAATATCGCTAAAACCGCAAGGAATACCAAAAGTTCGGTAAAAATGGCGAAAATTCGCAAAAAATTGCTAACAGCGGCATAATACCAAATTCGAATATTGTTTAAAACAGGTAAAAACTGCAAAGAAGATGAAAAGTTACCAAAAGTCGCGTTTATCGCGAACATTGCCAAAATTCGAAACAAATTGCAAAATCGGAAACAAGCCAAAACAGTTTAAAAAAAATCCGAAAGAACGCGAAAAAATTGCAAGTTCGCGAAAAATTGCTAAATGTATTGAAAATATTACTAAAACTTTAAGCAACAACATAATCTCGTAAAATCAGATAGATAGATCGCGAAAATGGCGAAAATTCCTCAGAAATTGCTAACATCGCGGATATTGCAGTTAGCTCTTCCATAGACTCCAACTCTGAACACAATTCTTATTTTGTTTTGACAATTAATAAAGTTTAATTTTTAATATGGGATTTTGTAAGGCAAGAATGGTGCACGATTTTTAGTTTAAACGTCAGATCTCCTTTTTTGTCAAATGATAATATGCCAGAAAAAAAGAGAAAGTGGAATTATCTTATATATTTATACCATGAACAGCTTATGCCTCAAATGGCTATAAGCAGGGCTCGGACTTTCATGCAACTAACAACTGATTTTAAGCGCATAATAAATGAAAAATATGCGTAAAAATATGCATTTACCTACGAACAAATTACCAAAACTAAAATGATATGAAAATATTTTTTTTGCATTTATTATTATTATTAGAGAACAAAAGATAAAACAAACATAATTTTGTCTATTATTTAACGCAACTGAACTTTAGTTGCGTTGCCAGTCGGCAACTGAAAATTAATGATTAACAGAAAGGCACTCAATGGAAACTGAATTTTATAGCTCACAGTTGTCAGTTGTCCTCAGTAGTATCATTTTCAACAACTGGCGACCCAACTGAGGCTTAGCTGCCATCCATAATTTTCCTCTTAGTATTTATTTAAAAATTTTTCATAAATAGGCATTAAAAAATTTTATTACTCCAAAAATATGCATTTATTACCAAAATATGCAAAAATATGCACTTGCCATTAAAGTATGCCAATATATGTAACTACAAATCGATGCCAAACTACTTAAAATTTGGTGATTCACATAGATAAATAGTCAGTACCTTTTTATCTATCACCACAAAAAACATGCATTTGCATGAAATCCCGAGCCCTGGCTATAAATGTTTAATTTTTCCTTAAAACTTCTGAGTTTCAAAGCGGCACGTATTAATTACGTAAAAATATACTTTAGATATAGATGTAATATATACTAACAAAACGGATAAACTTAAAATAAAAAGTTTCGTAATTAACGCAAAAATTAAGGAGATGTTCATAAAAAAATAACAAAATGAACTTTTCTTCATTTTAATGTTATTCTTTATAAGACGTTGTGACGCGGATTTGTGGAACAGCGCGGAAGTGATTTCACAACTCTCTTCAAACGATATTCGAACGTTATCATTCAACTCGCACGCTTGCTATTTCTTTTGCGAGGCCCGTTGAATTTTACGGCTGAGATTAAGAAATAAGACTTATGTAAGTAGTATTTTTAATATTCTCTCAACGGTTCAAGTAATTATTGTAATAATTTAGCACATATATTTCTCTTTATTACAGTAATATTTCTCAAGTTAAAACACGACAATCGAAGACCTGTCTTGTGTTTGGTTTACCAGAGAAGATACCATTACCTTTATAAAGTAAGACAAATTTTTCAATTCACTAGCCCCGGTTATATCGTTTATCTTAAGATTTTATTGAAATGCCCTTTTGTTTTATTACTTGTGACTAATTTTAATTTTATCGATTATATTTATGGCTGAATTCGAAACCATGAAAAAATAAATGTTCATTGTAATCATGCCGTTTTATTACAACATAAAAATTAAACAACAAAAGCATTTACTACATATACACATCGCAATTTCCGCGATATTAGCAATTTCATATTTACGATCTATATCGTGTTATAACCGCCAAAAAAGCTTAAGCGCCATAAAGTAAATTTTACAGGAGAAGTATTTTTTAGTTATTCTTGGTTTAAATTGAAGTAGAGCCCTTATATTGGCTATATAGGATTGTAGTGGACTGTTATATGTAATGTTAATAGTTTTAATAAATTTTCTATAAGACAACGCATGTTTGTCAGGGTTAAGATATTTTAAGACATTATTGATTTCATGAAAAATCAATTGATTTAATCAAATTATTTTAAAACTATTAATTATTATCCTTTTCAACCTGTTCTTTTACCGTTTCATTGATATCCTTGCAGTTTTTGACACTACTTTTGCTCTACTTGCAAAAGAGAATTTTAGCTTAAGCGACACATTGCAGTTACAAAAAAATGTAAGCAAATTAAAATTTTAAAGGGAAAATGCATTTAAGCTAAAATTTCTTTTGCTGTATTTCCGTAACGGTACATGGCAGGACTCTGAAACTTTGACAGATAGTCCGATTTATCGTAAATAATCGATTTTCGTCCAAAAACGATTTTCGAAAAGGATGTTGCTTGAGCTTTTTTGGCGGTTACCACTCGATATGATTTGCTGAAATTTTGTAATACTTCATTTTTGTTGTATTCATTTTGATGTACTTCACTGATATCGTCAACACATAGTACATTTAGCGATTTTCCGCGAAATTGTAAGTTTTCCGGGTATTTTGTTTGTTTGTATTTTTACAATTTTGACGATTTCTAATCAATTTTAGGCTTATTTCCTATTATGAACTTTTGGCAAAATTTTGCAATGCTCGCGATATGCAACGTTTTGCAAGTTGTCAACATCTTTATAGTTTTCGCGACTTTTAAACAATATTAGACGTTGATATCATGTAGCCGTTCACAGATTTGTACGAATTTCTGACATTTTCGCGATTTTTACCGAATTTTTGGCATTCCTTAAGGTTTTAGCAAATTTTTATCAAAATTACGGCTTGTTTAAAATGTTGAAATTTTTCGCAGCTTTTCGCGAAGCCAGTAGTTTTTCTAAATTTCTTGGCTTTTTAAAATTTATGGACATTTTTATAATTTTTTATTTTGTAACCTTTAAAATTTTAGCAAACTTTTGCCGAATTTTCCCGATTTTTTCCGTGCTCTTGACATTACAGTTTTAAAATTTTGCTACTTTTCGCGAATCTTCGCAATATTGGCTGTCATTCTTCTTGCAATATTTTAACAGTAGAAGTGAGTTTGTCCTTTGTACGCATGGATAACTTTATTAATATATTTTGTTTGCATGCTTGCGCGTAGAAGCGCATATAGCAAATTAACTTGCTTAAGTTTATTTTTTCATATTATTTTCACGCAAATTATAATTTTAAGACAGAAATTGAGGTCACATATAAAACTAGTACGGTACTATAATTTTAACGAAAATGTCATAATCCTTATTCTTGTCAGGTAGTGATTTTCAAGAAAAATTGAGAGAATGGAACTACCTTCTATTTATCATATCATGGATAAAACAGAGAACGAACCGACCGTTTAAGACATACCCGAAAAATTAACTCAGGAAGTTTTAGAAATATGGCAAAAAGCATCGATATCAACTGTCAGTCTTGAGAGACTACACTCAAAATACAAAGACAACATAAACTTACTCAATTGTATGCATTTAACATAAGAAAGTAAAAAAACACACGCATGGTCTTGGATGAAATTGAACATGTGACCTCTCGTTTAATAGTCTTACGTACTAATCACTACACCACTGATTTTAAATGTATATTTATATAATTTCAATTGCAATTTCCGTTAATTTTACGTACAGCATATTTTAAGTATTTGTGTGTGTTATTTCTATGGATGTACTTTTTTGGTACTTATAACATAAACAACGGACTATATTTAAAGCAACAGAAAATCTGTATTATGTGCAGGGCTAGGAATTTCATGCAAATGCATGTTTTTTGTGGTGATAGATAAAGAGGTATTGACTAATTATCTATGCGAAACATCAAATTTTAAGTAATTTGGCGTCGGTTTTTAGTTGCATATTTAGGGGGTAAGAGCATATTTTTGCATATTTTGGCAATAATATGTATTTATATGGAGTTTTAAAAAAAATGTTAATGCATATATCTCAATTTAAAAAAAGAAAATATTAATAGGCCGATTATGGATGGTAACCGAGCCTCAGTTTGGTTGCCAGTTGCTGAAAATGATACTACTGATGGCAACTGGCCACTGAGAGCTTTCAATTTCAGTTGCTATTTAGTACCTTTCTGGCAACCATTAATTTACAGTTGTGGACTGGCAACGTCACTAAAGTTCGGTAGCATTAAGTAATAGACCCAATTATGTTTGTTTTATATTTTTCTATAATAACAACAAAAAATTAAAAAAAATATTTTCATTTTATTTTAGTTTTGGTACTTTTTTCGTCGGTAAATGCATATTTTTGCGCATATTTTTCATTTTTAGATGCATTTGTTGAGCGCTTAAAATTTTTTTTAGTTGCATGAAAGTCCGAGCCCTGATAATGTGTATTTAATTTTTTTATTGAATGTTAGAATCAATGAAAAATAAGATTTCTTAGAATTTTATGTGTTTACTCTTTTAAAAATGATTGCACTGAATATTTCTTGAACAAAATACATTCCGTTACTGTCATAATATTGTGAGTGTACCACAACTTATTCGTACCTCCCATGACAAATATAGAATCTTAATGTAACCTTACAAAGGCTGTCAAACAAACAAAAATTACCAAGAAAAGATTCATTGATTTAGAGATGAGCCCCACAGATTATTTGATACTTGCAGTTGCAAATGAATACTTATCACAAATTATACTCGGCATACTTATCTTCCCAAGGAAGAAATGAATTTGTTTTCTTGATCGAACAATAACCAAAAAATGGTGAAAGCCGATATAAATGTGGTCGCAACTATAAAAAATAATTAAAAAGATAGAAGAGAGATAACTGATTTTGACAAACCCAAAGCAATTAGTTGCGCCGCCACAAAAAAAAGAGACCAAATTTACCATGTGATTGCACTGGAGTCTCTGACAGAGCCACTGCCATTATAGCTTCTTCTGTGTTAAAAGATGTTTTCATTATTTCATCAACCGATCCAAGTGGTGTCATTGATTGTTCAAAGTTGCACCGTGAAAGAACAAAATTCAAAGCAACTTTACAGGATGCAGATCGCCAGAGAATCCTACACGGTATAAGTATGTATATTTTGATGGCAAAAAGTATACAACTTTGATTATTATTCAGAAGAATGATAAATTTTACAGAAAAAGTATTCTAGAAAACCATAATGTGATTTTATCGACCAGGACATTTATAATATATATCACAAACGAATGTACAACAAAAGCTTATATATTCCAAGAACTAATCATATAAAAATTAGCCGCAACAAATTTTTATTTTGATACATGTGTCAACCATATATTTCAAATTGAAGTCCAACAATTAAACAATGGATACAATACTTAACATGTAATTCATACTAAAAAACAATAAACAAAAATAAAAAATTCATTTAAAATTACGAGGGGCGAAAATAAACATATGGGCTGACGAAGCGACCTGTGTTTATTTCATCGAGTAGTTGAAACACGTAAGCCCCAGGCTTTGTGTAAATGTTTAATAGAAATGCTCACTTTCATATGAAAACTTTGATTTTGATGGTAACTGTAAATCACTAAGTTTAATAAATCCAAATATTGTAATGAAGAAAAAAATCACCACTATTTTTTATATTATTAGAAATTTCAGAATTTTATAGATTGAAACTTCTAGCATTTGAACATATATTCAAAAAGACTGAAATTAATTTATATAATTTTTGGCAAACAATGTCTAAAATAAAGTGAGGCGATTCCACAAAGGCTTTTCCCACATTTGTTTGCAAATATCGGACAAAAAGTTAGCTCCATCAATTTAACAAACGCACATACTGATTAAGCCTTTTTAAGGTTTTCTGCAGAAACACCCGAATCTTGGTAGGAATCAAACCTGCGACCTCCCAGTTAATAGCCTAGCACACTCTTCAGTACACGGACAACTAAACTAAATTTCGATGTTGTTTAGAAAATTAAACTTTAGAAGGAATTCTTTATTCTACAGATTATTTGAAACTCATAAAACTAATTGTTTTGGTACTCATATTAAAAGCGATTTAGCAAAAATTATAAATTCGGATATGTATTCATTCTGAAAATCATTTATATTCCAAGGTATATATTTGAGCTTGTAAAATCAGTTTTTTAAGCATTTGGGTACCCCGGTAGTGTAGTGGATAGTGTGCTAGACTATTATCCGGGGGTCGCAGGTTCGATTCCTGCCAAGACCCTGGCCGAAAAAGGCTTAAGCAATATTTGTGCTCGTTTTTTTATGTTTACAAACCAAATGGTATTACTGGCGATTGCTATTTTTTTTGTTTTCTTATTAATAAAAATTTATAAAACCACGAAAAATGCTTAGCTTTATTTATGCCGATTTTCTTGGCGATTTTTCGAATTGAAGTGCCGAAAATGCCGATTTTTTCCACGATAAGTGCAGTTTTTTGATCAAAATCATTTGGAAGCCCTGGCCCCGGGCAACAAATCGTCAGCTTATTATTGATTTGCTGCTTTCTAATGCTTTTTCCTGTTTATAGGTCAAACCGATAATAAGGTGATGAAATGGTGGTAAAATTGCTTCATGTAAACAGCGCTATAACAGAAAGTTTAACCTCTCTCTGTTCATAACAAAAATCAGCAGAAATTTAATTTTTGTCTGCATTGAGCTGTATCAAAATAATTCTGGCAAAAAAAACCGACTTCAGTACAAAGAGCAATATACTTGATGGCCTTTCATATAAAAAATTTTGAAAATCGGTATGCAAATCGAGGAATTGTGCTCTAATAAATATTTTGGGTGGAGGCGTAGAAGACTTGTCCCACCAATTTTCGTAGAAAAATTATGCGACCAAACTCTAAGCAAACCATTCCAAACAAAAAAAGAATTTTGGAAGACGGCCCATATATGAAGGAGCTAGCAAGCTAGCAAAACTGTAGTCAAATCCTTTCAAACAAAAAAAAAACAATTTAGAAAATCAGTTCAATAATGACAAAGTTATGCATGGGGGTGGCGTAAGTTACCCCTCCTATTTTCGAAAAGAATTGTGGAGTCAAACTACTAGCGAACCCTTGCAAATAATACAAGAATTTTGAAAATCGGTGCACAAATGACATAGTTATGGATTTGGAGGGGGGTTGGGGTGGAGCGGGGTGCAAATTTTCCCCTCCCATTTTCGAAAATAAGGGTTAGCGAATTTTCCCCTCCGGTTTTCTAAATAAAATTTTGGGACCAATTTTCGTCAAACCCTTTCAAACGAAACAAATATTTATAAAATCGGTTCACAAATGACAGAGTTATGCATGCGGGGAGCAAATTTCCCCCTCTGATTTCGAAAAAAAGTTTTGTGACCAATTTTTGTCAAACCCTTTGAAATAAAACAAGAATTTTGAAAAACGGTTCACAAATGACATAGTTATGCATGGGGGAGCGAATTTCCCCCTCCGATTTTCGAAAAAAAAATATAGGACCAAACTGCGGGCAAACCCTTTCCAACAAAAAAAGAATTTTGAAAATCGGTTCACAAATGACACAGTTATGCGTGTACAAACATAAAAAAAGTAAAAAAAAGAACATACACACGTACTGATAACCTCCTTCTTTTTTGAAGTCGGTTAAAAACAGGACATTTTAAGAATGGACCAGGACACCAGGACAATTTTTCTAAGATCAGGACAATCTTGGAAAACCAGGACGTATGACAGCGCTATTGTGCATAGCTAATAACATTAACTGGCTGTTCAACGATGTCGAAAAAAGATGTTCATGCGCTTTCTAAGCGAAAGAACACTGACTTGCGTTCATGAACAAAGTCATAAATATGTTTCTATACGAACGATAACTCGAAAAACAAGTAGAAAGAAAACGTAAGTGGTTTCATACGATATCCAATTTTGCATAAAAGTCCATTAAGTTCTTAGAACTCGTAACATCTCTCTTTATTATAATATTTTTTATCATTCTTATTAATTTTTTTATTATTGATGCACATATTCATGATTTTTTTTTAAACAAAATAAAAGCCACTACTAGCACATTCAAAACTTCTGTTTTCTTTACTGTCTAAGGCCCATCAAACAAGGTAGTCGCACCTGTGCAACAAAACTAGAATTTGTATTAGAAAGTTATAAAATATTCCTGTACAACTGCGAGTACCTTACAATGGACTCTATTGTCGTTATGTTTGGTTGTATTTTTTTTCAAACAATTTAGTAGTATTTTCAGTGTTTTAATGAAAATCGTCAAATAAACTAGAAATTTACAATATGGCATTATTGTATAATTTTAATACTTAAGAGAGAAAAAGCAAGCAAGCAATCGAAGCAAGCAATCGAAAGCTGTCGATATTGTTGAACCCAAATTGACTAGATTTTGAGACAGAGGCTTTCGATCGCTCAGGTTTTCCTTCGACATCGTTGAACAGGCAGTAAATTAAAATTTTTAAAAACCGCTGACCAATTTTCTTCAAACATATGTTAGAAGATTTTGGATCAAGTCACCTTTCAACCAAAATTTACTAAATTAAAGTCGATTTACCCGTTTGGGAGCTGCTAAGCTAAGAAGACTCGATCTAGTCACCTTTCAAACAGAAAAAACTAAATCAAAATCGGTCCAGCCGTTTGGTCTGTGCGTGGACTTTTACAGACACACAGATGCACAGGTACACGCTACAAACTTATAACACCCCTCTTTTGGCCGGGCTTAAAAAGAAATAACTTAAAAAATTGTATTAAAAAATATTTCAGTGTACAAGTGTAGTCTTTTGGGAATAGATGGGACTAATTATTGATGTTAACCATTTGGTATAATTTTTATTCTTCTAATATGACTTTTTTTGCTCAGATTTCCATGAACCGTGTCCTCCTGGTCTTTTTTATTGAGATAATACCATAAATTTTTCAGTGTTTCCATGGCATGGTTCATACTATGTAGCAGCCATGATCTTAGTTTGTGGGCCTTCTGTTTAGGACCATTGCCCGTTATTCAGATGGTTCATGAGCTTGCTTTCTTACTAAAGCCACTTTCAGCTATATAATGAAGTTTTGAAGCACTTAAAAAGGAGTTAGCTCTTAGTTTTCTTGCAAGAAACCATTCTTCTGCCTCAGAAAATATTATTTGTTGGCCTGTTTTGGTTTGTTTTACACATTTTTATGTGTCAAGTTCTCTTTTGAAAATCAAGCTGATTTTAATGAAATGTCAAGCTAGTGTACTAACACTAATCCAGACATACATTGTCGAAACTGCAAGTTACTAAAATACACACAAAGCAACAATAAATTTTTTATAAATGTTGTTGTTTTTTGTGGGTATTTTACTTGTAGGTTTGTAACTTGTATTTTCGATAAATAGAGCCCAGCGGCCTGGCCCGTTTCTCAAAACTAAAAGTTACAAATCTACAAGTAAAATACACAAAGCAACAACAAAATGTTTAAAAGTGTTGTTGTTTTGTGTGTATTTTACTTGTAGATTTGTGACTTATTTGTTTTGAGAAACGGGTCCCAGGACTCATTAGTTGAGTTCTGGGGCCCGTTTCTCAAAACTACAAGTTACAAATCTACAAGTGAAATTCACACAAAACAACAACACTTATAAATTTTACTGTTGTTTTGAGTGTATTTTACTTCTAGATTTGTAACTAGTACTTTTTGAGATACGGGACCCTGGTTTATAAAATCATAAAAATTTTGATTTTGTCATTGCTCTTCCATTTAAATTTAGTATTTTTTTAATGAAATTTTCATATAATTTGATATTTATTGGGAAAAAATGCTAGAAAATGCCAAATAAATAATTAAAAAATGCTAAAAATAATACTAACTGCTAAATGGAAAATGTGCAACTATATAAAAATAAATAATGCAAAATTTAGCTGCAAAAATGCTAAAATGGCCTTACTGCACAGAAGGCACAGTGGGACCGATCACAGAATGATATGCAGTTAAAATAATTTATATAGCTAAAAAGCTTCCGGTAATATTGAAATATCACTAAAGGAGTCTTTACGTGGTAATTACGTTATGTCTAAAAATTAAAAAAACATTTATCATGTAAACGCTAAATATATTGAGTAGGAGAGAATACGGATACAAAATTTTACAAGTGTTCGGTAAATGTTTATTTTCTAAACCATTTTAAAAACTTATGAACTACCGGAAGTTTAAACATGAAAAATGCTTACTTTTGTTCTCTTTTTTTAAGCACGAAGAGAATTTCATAATATTTAGATTCTACAAAGTCGTTAATACTTTGTATTACCATGTAAAAATAGCTTACCTAAAATATCTGTTTTTGATAAGTTGTGTTCTCAGTCGACTTACCTAACGTAATATTCAACTCATCACTTTTTCTATGTTGCATATAGGTCCACTCTGATATGCCGTTTTTAGTATTCAAATGCCAATATTGCCAGAATATATAGTTCAGACGGCACTCACAATTTGGTCCATTTGTAGCCTGATTAGACTTTATTCATGTAACAAATTCTTATTTTAAGTACGAATATGTTTATAAGCTTTATACACAGTCGTACTCGTACTGCGTTGGTGTTTGTTTGCTTGATGATAGCCAAAAATCACTGTTGTGCTTTGTTGTTGTTTATTTTCATTGCTCGAACATAGTCGACAAGTAGCTGACAAACGTCGTATTATGTACATGTAGACTCAGCCCGCTGTATACTTGAATCAATCGCGCTGCGTACTTGTATCAATCCTAGCTGCGTACTTTAATCAATCCCGCCGCGTACTTGAATCAAGCCCGAATCAGGCTAATGATTACTTATTTAATCCTGGGACAGAACAGACTTGAGAACTACATTTTTACTACTAATATAAATTTAATATTTTTATTTACTTGTTTTAATTTATAATATAATTTTGTTCATTCCTAGTATTGAACTTAGCTCATCATGTTTGTAAACCAACGCCTTAGACCACTCAGCTAACTCAGTATAGAAAAACCGGAAACTAAAATCCTGTATAAACCAGCAGCATGTAATACGACATTTGTAGGCTATTAGTCGGCACTGAAAGAACAAACAGAATAACAAACAACAAGACAACAATATAAGCACATCATGCGACTGAAGCTATCAACAAGCAAACAAATACCAACACACTACGACTGTGTAAAAAGTTTATACTAATAGTAGTACATAAAATAAAAATTTGTGTACACAATTTAGGAATTCTCAAAATAACTAGAAAATACTTGAATTTAGGACGCCTTTTTTCTTTCTGGGTATAAAGTGTAGTATGCAGCTCTGCCTGAATTTCAGGCTGCCATAAGAAGTATGTGTAAAAAAAACAAACTGAAAATCAGGTTCAAAAATTTGCAGGCAACTTTCCGTTTGGTGATACGCAGCTGAAAAGAAAAATCAACACGCATTTTGTCTTACACAGGGATGTGATATCAATTAGTGGAGATTTTTTTCAGTCAACTGAAACAAAATTTAATGTGCAGACAATTGTATTCTCACGGAATTGGATTGGAAACGGAATTCCAATCCAATTTCAATTCTGAATGAATTCATGAAATCTAACGAAAATACCTTGTTCTAAAAGCTTTTATTTCCGTTCAAAATTTAAAATATCGTTTACAAAGTTGTGTGTTTAGTGATTACAGGCTAGGAGAAGTTTTTTCTAATTGTGAAATGCATAAATTAAAGGACTCCTGCCCCCTTATTCCGTAATTCGCTAAAGCCAAAGCTAAATCTCGATCGCTAAAATGATGAACAAACACAAAATTAAAAATTTTTGGCGATGACATAAAACACTAAAATTTCGACGGAATAAATTTTTAAGACATTGGGTAGTATGAATAAAAAAAGTATTTGCTTTTT
Source organism: Panzeria rudis (assembly GCA_956483635.1). Classification (NCBI taxonomy): domain Eukaryota; kingdom Metazoa; phylum Arthropoda; class Insecta; order Diptera; family Tachinidae; genus Panzeria; species Panzeria rudis. The sequence continues at coordinate 119,847,888 of OY101448.1, forward strand.
ACTTAAATAATTTTTTAAAACACGAAATTCCGGAAATTATTTAATATAAAATTAAGATTTTTTTGGTTTTGAGAAAAAATTTTAGTAAAATGCAAATACTTTTTTATTCATATTACCCATTGCCTAATTTAGCAATAGACGTTGCAAAAATGTATTCGTACCCAAAAATTGATAAATTGATAAATTTTTAGCGATAGAGATTTAGCTTTAGCGGGTTACAGAATAAGGGGCCCGAACTCATTCATTCATGATCACTTAATTCCGTCTCTCAATGGAAATTTTGTTCAAATTCAAGTACAAACGTATTTCATAAACGCCATCAAACGGTTTTTTAAAGAAAACCAAACCAATTCGTATTGGATTTTGTGAAAAGGCTGATTTTGTTTTTGTGTAGTGTTGTGAATAAATTTTTATGTTTAGCACGTTGCAGTTAATAAATTTAAGTGAATTTGCTTGAATGAAAACAAATTTCTCTACACAACTATTTTTCCGTGTAGATATAAATGCAAAATTTCGAACCTGAAATTCTGGCAGAACTGCATACTACGCTTTAAGGCGTAGAAAAATAAAATAGATTCATATCGAATATAAATTATATGCTGAGTTTTGTATAATTTTCAAAGCCTACTATGCTTATTTTTGAAAATCATTTACATATTTGTAAATTCTCAAATGGTTTTTGAAAGTTTGTACATAAGATAAAGGTTTGTAACTGCTCAAAATTGTGTTCGAAGTCTACTGGCGATTTGGCAAAGCACCAATGAAATGCATATCGACGATTTATGAAATATTTTTCATAAAATTGTTTAAACTATTTATTTTCATCTGTCAAAAATATCATTCCAGCTTGACAAAATAGATTTGAGGTTTTAACTTTACAGCACCTAAGATATCTTGACAATCCAGCTAATTCAAGCCCGTCTGGCAAGCCTACCATGGCTATATATATATATATATATATATATATATATATATATATATATATATATATATATATATATATATATATATATAAATATATATATATATATATATATATATATATATATATATATATATATATATATATATATATATATATATATATATATATATAATATATATATATATATATATATATATATATATATATATATATATATATATATATATATAAATATATATATATATATATATATATATATATATATATATATATATATATATATATATATATATAAATATATATATATATATATATATATATATATATATATATATATATATATATATATATATATATATATATATATATATATATATATATATATATAATATATATATATATATATATATATATATATATATATATATATTTATATATATATATATATATATATATATATATATATATATATATATATATATATATATATATATATATATATATTTATATATATATATATATATATATATATATATATATATATATATATATATATATATATATATATATATATATATACATATATATATATATATATATATATATATATATATGTATATATATATATATATATGTATATATATATATATATATATATATATATATATATATATATATATATATATATATATATATATATATATATATATATATATATATATGTACATACATACAAGTATATAACGGAGGATTTTATCAATTCGATCGTATATTTCGATATTTATCTACATCTACAGATCGATGTGGAAAATTTTTATTACATATGAACGGGCCTATGTGCTTCCAGATTCTGTAGAGAGGCAAACGGTGTAGGAAAAATGGCATTATTTAAATCTTATGAAATTTTTGTTCACATTTCAATCGTTGTCATTTTTTATTGCATAACTGTAGTTTGAATTGCAACTTTAAAAGAGAATTGAAAAAAATGCATTGAAAATTTCATTGTGAAAATTTAGTCTTTGTTGTTTAAAAATTGAGATTTTAAAAGGCTCAATAGCTACACATGTCTGTTTTATTGTGGTTGATAAGTTTTTCGTATCAAATAACTCGTTAGTTATCATTACAAAACCTCAGATATTCAAATATCATTTTGAACTCGTTGCTGTGAAAAAATAAGGCAAACGAAAATGAATTTTCAGGGCACTTAAGATTATAGAATATTTTTTTTTATTTTAGGGGCTATTGCAATAGATAGATACGTTTTTTGTATTAGATACATATATATTTGTGAAGAGGAAACCTTATTCTTTTAAATAAGGATAATGCGCTTTATGAATAGGTATAATGTATAATTTTTTTACAAAGAAATACTATGAATAGATTATAGCACTCCGAATTTCACTAAAGTAAAAAAAATAAATTAGACTTGAGTTTTGGTGTTGAAAATTAGCCATTATTATTATATTAAATGCAGACATGTTCTGTATTCCATGCGTAACCCTACGTCTCCACGAGCCATCGACTTGAACATGACATGAACATGAAGCCGGCAGAGCAGCTGCAAAAAATTCATCAACTTCTTTGTAGTGGTGAATACGTGCGATGTCCATGTTCTGCCTTATCAATGTATTTGGTGGTAGTGCAATAGAAATGGAATATTTAACAATTTCTTTCTGTCTATTTTCTTTCTATTAAAAATGGTTGTTGACAGCGAATCTCATGGCGAACATTGATGGTCAGCCATATGTTCGGCCATCGATGGCAGAGCATGAACGAAACATGGACATGAGCCGTCTACATTAGCCATATGCGATGTCCGACATGATGTTCATACCAAATTCATGGCTAATGTAGACCCCCAGTAAAACTCAGAGCATAATAAACCATTTATATATTATTGTTTTGAATTATTTTTATTTTACTCGAATATACATAATCAAATATTTGCCAGAAAATAGAGGTACATTATGAAAAGCAAATGCGTTATGAAGAAATACTATTTGAAAAATCCCTTTAAAAAAATTTGCGTTATTTTTTAGCATTTTAAATTTTGTTTTAGCATTATTTTTGACCCGATATAGCTTCAAAATATTTTTAGATATGGCCACACTGCTTCTGTGGTATTTTATAGTATAATGAGCTCTTTAGCTTTATACTCCTTGTGTCATTGTTGATGAAAACAAGCATCATCAACGCCAACTTTCTTAAAGAAAACTTGCTCTGCATAGATGTCGTCTATCTGATTGTCCATCTGTCAAACGCACAATATTCCACAACATAAATTTAATAAATGAAAATTTCGTAAATTTCTACTAAAGGCGTAAAAAAAGACCTGAGACGAGTAATGTTAAAATTAAAAGTAAACCGTCTAAACAACGGTAAAAAACTGAAACAGTTTTTAATGCGGAAACCGTGAACGGTAAGTGGATTATTTAAAAATTTTCCCATGACAATTTCAGTTTGTTTGGCTGTCTGTTTATTTTTTTTATTATTTGGTACCTATGTTACTTTTTTCATGTTAAATGTTATTTAGTTTTAATTTGTAGCTACTTATTCTTCTTTATTGTTAAGAGTTTCTTTTCAATTCTTTATTTATCTTACTTTTTTGTTATATGTAAGTGACAATGATGGAAAATTCAGTACTATTGTACTATTTTCAGTAATTTTTCTTTTTCGAAATACCCCCACGATATAAAAAGTACTTGTTCCAATGTCTATCCCAGCAAAAAATATCTGAAGTATTTGTCTAACCACTGCACAGTGCGATATTTCGAGAATCTATGTGGACAAAAATCGATTTTTTTTATTTGAATTTGGAGCGAAGATTTTAGTCAGATTGAAAGAGAACTGCTCTAAGTTTTATATGTCTAAAGAACATGTAGATAAATGATTTTGCGTCTTAAATGTCAGTTTTTTTCAAAAATACATATCGTCATATAAAATGCAAGAGAGCCTAACATCATTTTAAAACTTTTTCAGAAGAGATAAATACTTTAATAAAATGCAAACTAATGTGATTAGTAAAATGGTTGTTTGTGGGAAGTATTATTAATAAAGTCAGAATTAATGATATTATCCAGAAAAAAGTTTTTGTAATCACGATAGTTTGCATTAATTACGTTTTTTGTTTTTCTTAAAAATTAAAAAAAAATTATGTTAGGTCTTTTTGCATTTTATATGCCGATATACATATTTTGTCTTTTATTTATAATTAATCTATTTAATGACCAAAAACGTACACGAATAATTTGTCCGCCTAGTATGTCCAAATATCACACTGTGCACTGACTGAACTTTGTAGCTCGATTTTTTTTCGAAATCGCGTTTTTAACGTTTTCCGGTAGTCAACGTGGGAATACATCCTCCTTAAAAAACACAGTAAATTACGATTTAATAATCGGACTTATTTATAGCCACTTACATTTTTTAATGTAATTGGTTTAGTTCTTTTTCAGTTTTTTCCTTCTTTTTATACTAAGCCATCGATATTTTTTAAATTTAATAACTAGAACAAAACTCAGGATTTTCTCTATTTAGGGTTTATACTAACCCGAAAAGTTTCCAGATGTAGACAAAACTACGGAAATAATGAAAAACTATTTTCAAATGTCAATAATGGTTCTGTTGTATGATATTTAAGAATAGTAAAAGTTGTATTTTTTTTAATTCTTGAAAAAAGTACCATTAAGGTGAAAAAGTACATTTTAAGTTGAAGTTCAGTACCATTTCAAAATCTGTATTTTCCATCACTTACTAAGTGATATAAAATTGGGGGTTTTTGTGAAGCGAACAGCACAAAATTTTCTTTTTCGGATATTTTGAATTTGTATAAAATGTTTATTTTTTTTATGATATTTATTTGTCGACTTATGAGGTGCTAACTTCTAAACTTTTACATTAATATGAGTACGCCCTTAACTAATTACGAAAAAAATGGAAGCTAAGTTACAAAAAATGTTTGTTGTAGTAGCCATTTGCGGTTTGCTAAAAGTAATCAACAATCACCTCTATCAAAGATGAGCAAAAAATAAGACTAAAAATTTGTGTTAGATTTTTCCAAGATTCCAGTAGTTTCCTACTTTGGGAGACTTATCTCAAATAATCCTTTTCGGTGTGACACATGCGTTCCCAAGTAGACTCCAATATGCCATCACAATGGTTAACCATCTTGTCGCGATGTGGTAACTTAAGTTATGGCTGGGACTCCTATCCAAATCCAGGTACTGTACATGCTCCTACACATACGTTACCTGTCTTGGGGAAAAAAGGACTCCATAACTAGAGATTAACCACCCCCTCCACATTTCCATCCTGAAGATCCCCTCTCTTTATTACTTTTTCGCCATCTTAGTATCCTTTCTACCCCACTTGTAGGGGTAATCTCGTCTAAAAACTCTTTATGTACTTCTTTAGAAAGAGGTGTTTCGCTCGCACGCATATAATTTTGTGTAACATATTTGCATTCATGTATGATCCCATGGGATCCTCCAATTCTTATACTTCTCCACACTCGGATTTACCCAGATCATTTTGTTTAGCTAATAATTGTTATGAACGTTCTACGACTCCCTAGTAGAATAGGTGCTGTTGGCTGAGTACTAATACTAACATATCCTAATGCACTTCACAGCACCCTACTTCGTCGGTATTGTAGCGAAGCCGTCGGCGAAGTAAAATAACTAATAAAATGACTACACAGCTTAAACAACTCAATGCCTCTACTTGACACCATAGGGGCCTGCAACATTGCTCTACAAAAAAACGCGCAATAGAGGAGCTTTAAATGAATTAACTTCACCACCTGTTCTCTCTACACTATCCATTTCCCAAAGAAGGTAACGCATTAATTAATTAATTACTGGTAAGCATTAAATGCCTGATTGTGTTACTTCTCTTTAAAAAAATTTAATTTTGTACCTTCAATAACATTATGATGATTCTTATTAAGATCTGCTAATATAGCAGCGCCTTAATATTTTCAGAGATATTTCGCTTTGAATTTTAAAATTTTGGTTTTTGTCTGCGAGTTTGTTCCTGATTGCGTAAATATCTCCGATAGTACGTACCATAGCCAAAACTTTCAAAAAAAAATTTTGGATTTTAAACAAAATCCTTCATAATATGCATAAGACATTTTTAAGTTATCTCAATTCTTGTAGCCGTGAAAAAATCAAAGTCAAGGCATTGAAATGAGGATGAAAAGTGGGTAAATATTGACAAAAATAGACCTTAGGTTTCGACGTTTTTCTCAAAAATTTTTCAAAACTAAAATTTTTCTTTTTCATATTTCAAAAGAACAGACTTCAGAAATGACTGCAGTTGAAATTTCAAATCGATTGAAGCATGCACGATACATCCAGCTTTGGACGAATATAGTAAATTTTTCTACGAAATTCTAAATTTTTTTAAATTTCTTTACAAATTCTACTAGATAAGTTTAATATAATTAATCTGGCCTTTAATTGTTAGCCACCCGGTCAAAAATGTGGCCAGGAGAGCATGTGTTCTAAAACTTTTAAATGTTCAGAAGCGTTTTATTTACCTGCATGAAAATGGTATCAAACTTCATTTTTTAATTTTTATTTCCTTACATTGAAATCGGATAATACTTGTAAAAGTTATGAGGCCAACAAAGTTTATCATGCAGAGATAGTCAAATTTTACACCCTGTAGCTCACCGTGTGTCTTAACAGGGTGGCCTTAGTTTCATCAATTATAAAGCTTATGTCCTCTTCTATGATTTTCACATACATCGTTTTGTAATCGGATCGCAAGCTTCAAAGATACAAATATATTAAAATTTTTTTTAATAGGAACCACTGTTCGTCGTCAGTCGCCTGCGCCCTGTTCTACTTGATTTTAAATTTGCACATTAGGCCGGCATTAGAATCTATGGAGGTAACTAAGTTTTAGATTTTCATAAAAGCTAACACGCACTATTGTGAGGAGAAAGTTCGATACTTTTGCGCTCCTACTTCTAAAAATTGGGGAGTTTGCAATTTTATATATTCTAAACTATATCCAAACTTTTTCCGTTGGAAAAACTTTCATGTTGGCCAAATCGGCACTTATTTTTAACTACCTTTTCAAAATAATTTTTTTCCAGAATTTACAATATGTTTGCAAAGGCCCTTGAAAAAATACTTAATGAAAGAAGTGACCTAATAAAACATTTTCAGCTTAAAGTTTAGCGAAAAACTTTTGTTGGGCTATTTTGGTCGCAAAGTGTAAAAGGTTTAATGCTGTGAAAGTTTAGAAGAGTAAATGTGTGACATGAGTGCTTCTTCTACTATGAACATACTAACTGACATAGGTAACCGCCGCGGCGCTTCGTCTGGGTTTGAGTAAAATAAAAAATGCTCACGTTAATTATACCGATCTCGATATATTGGAGAAGTAGAAAAAGCCTGCTTTTCAAGCAAAAATACAAAATATAACAAAAACAAAAAGTGGGATGTTTATTTGACCGGACCCACCTATCTACATGTATGAATCCGAATCTGAGGTCCGTTTGGCTCGTTACCCCTCAAATACAATTGCGAAAAATATTTAAGAAAGTTACAAGCCGCACAAAGTTTTTTACACCCAAGGTAGTCAACCTTCACCCCCTGTAGCACCGACCCTGGTACAGCAGCAGACTTAAGAGGACATGGCGCTAAAAACGTGGCTCCTCCTCTAAAAACATTTAAATGTTCAGACAAATCCATACATTAGCTTGGAAGTTCTATACTTATTACCACTTTTTTTTATTTTACACCACTGTGTGCCAGCTGTTAAATCAATTGTTAAGCAAACAGTGATGACCACTCAAAGACGTTAACGTCTTAAAAACACGCTTTATATATACAATACGGGATGTTATTGATTTTGGAGTGGCAAAGGGTGTGCCCAGCGAAATGATCCAAGTTAAAGGATCTTTAGATTTGTCTTCAGATCACTCACCAACTATTGTCACTATATATGCACATACAACTTCTTCACCCACTTGTGATTTAACGATGACAACCACAAGTATAAATTGGTTGAAATATATTTGAGTGCACATTGCACAGAAAAAAAATCCATTAAAAACGCCTGCTGACATAGATGACTCTATTAGAATGTTTGAGGCAAACCTTAACCAAGCTGCTCTAAATGCTACTACTACAAATCTTCAGGTGAGATATAACAAAATTTTTTCAGCAGATGTAGAACGGCTTTTATCCGAAAAAAGAAGAGTTCGTAGAGAATGGCAACGCTACAGATCCCCTCAGCTAAAATCTACGCTGAAGGAATGTACTAAACAGCTGAAAACTCTACTAGAATATCAAAAAACCGCTTCTCTTCAAAACTTTCTAAATGGGCTCGACGCAACACCTCAAACAGACTATTCGCTATGGAGAGCAGCCCGAGGCCTCAAAAGACCAGTGATATATAAGCCTCCATTGCGAGCTTCGAATGGAGACTGGGCAAGAACTGACGCTGAAAAAGGTACTCTGTTTGTAAACCACTTGTAGGAAGTATTTACTCCAAATACGTCTGATACTATAGTTGAGCTGCCACCAGTCCTCGCTATACCAGATGTTACTTTGAGGTTCAACATTCGTGAGATTGAACACTATATTGCGGGCTTAAATTCGAAAAAAGCCCCAGGCGCTGATAAAATAAGCAATAAAATGCTCTTAGAGCTACCCTATACTGCAAAACGGATAATTCTATTTATTTTTAACAGTATTTTGCGCCTCAAATGCTATCCCGCAGAATGGAAGGTTTCGCTGATTACCATGATACCTAAACCAGGCAAAGATCATACGAAGGTGGACTTCTATAGGCCTATAAGCCTGTTATCTAACATGTCAAAACTATTTGAAAAGCTACTTATGAGTAAGCTAACACCCATACTGAATCGTACTGGATGCATTCCAGACCACCAATTCGGTTTTAGAAGACAACATAGTACGATTGAACAAACACATAGACTCGTGAACGTGGTTAGAAAAACCTTCGAAGAAAAGAAATATTGTTCTGCGCTCTTCATCGATGTTTCTCAGGCATTTGATAAAGTATGGCACGCAGGTATAATACATAAACTAAAGCAAAACCTACCCGAAAACATGTTTAAACTTTTAGAAAGCTACTTAGCTGAGCGAAAATTTTTTGTTAAAAAGGTAATTTTCAAAGCCCGCCGCAACCCATTGAAGCCGGAGTTCCTCAAGGCAGCATCCTCGGTCCTGTATTACATCTGATATATGCCTCTGACTTGCCGGTAAGCAGTAACATACACATATCAACATTCGCTGATGATACAGCTTTTCTAAGTGTTCACAAAAGCCATCAAGAAGCCAACCGCAATTTGCTAGATTATATATCCCAGTTAGAACAATGGCTAAAACAATGGCGGATAAAATTGATCGAACAAAAATTTCTACACATTACTTTTACATTGTGCAAAGAAACCTGCCCACCTATACAAATAAATAACCAAACTATACCTAAACACACTGAATTAAAATATCTCGGTGTTCATCTTGATCGTCGTCTAACATGGAAGTAACACATAAATGCAAAGGTGACCCAAATGAAATTAAAAGCAGCTCAAATGAATTGGCTCATTGCAAGGAACTCTACTCTAAGCCTAGATTGTAAACTTCTTCTTTACAACTCCATTCTAAAACCAATATGGTCCTACGGAATCCAGTTATGGGGCACTGCCTCGGCATCAAATGTAGAAAAAATTCAAAGGCAACAAAATAAAATACTCCGTACGATTACAGCAGCCCCATGGTATGACGGTTAAGACAGTGTTTTCTAAACACGTGACAAGCTACATAAAAAGACTTGAGTTGCACCCCAATCCCCTAGCCCGAAACATCATTAACTTTAGAGGCCACACTCGGCTGAGAAGGAGGGACACTCTTGCTCTCAGCCGAACACGAGAGACGTAAACAACCAACCGCTGAAACAAATATTTTTGTCTGGCACTGGCTGAACTTAAAAATTAAAATTTTAGAGTTAAGATTTGATTACTTATTGTTAGTTCAATTTTATTGAAGATACAATAAATAAATACATATAACCGAAAAAAAAATGACATAGCTTCCCGTTAGAAAGTCCTCTAAATGCCAAAGTATCCTGAAAAAGGTTTTTATAATTTTCTTTATTTTTTAACCGACATAAAAAAGAAGGAAGTCATGAATTCGTGTGTATTTTTTATGTTTGTAATGGCATAACTCTGTCATTTGTGAACAGATTTTCAAAGTTTTTTTTTGTTTGAAAGGGTTTGCTTGCTGTTTGGTTCCACAATTTTTTTTTCCGAAAATCGGTGACGAAAATCAAAACTCTGCCATTTGTAAACCGATTCTTTTTTAAAGGGTTTCCCTGCAGTTTGGTTGCATAATTTTTTTCCAAAAATTTGCTCCACCAAGCATTAGTCTGTCATATGTAAACAGATTTTCAAAATTCTTTTTTCCAAAATCTGCAGGGCATTATCCCCTCTCCCGGAAATATTGATTATCGCATAATCCTCCATTTATGAAACAATTTTCAAAATTCTTTTTTTTATCTTGTGTCCAATGAATTGTTTGCAGTTTGAACCCATAGAAGTGAAAATCAGACGGACGAAGTAGTAGCCATATATATTAATTAAAACATAACACCGACATTTCTTGACAGACTTTAAAAATATTTTATTTGAAAGGACATGAAAGATTTGATACTATGAAAAATTGCGGCCGGACACCCCTTTTGTAGACAAGCACACCATTTGATTTACCACAAATTCGCGTTGGTTTTGTAATCTGGTACATAAGATCTTTGCATTGAAGTCGGGTTTATTTACATATGTAATTATAGTTATTACAGAGCTAACTACAACTGACAGGTCTTTATTGTACAAAGTCTTTAAGTAGGAATGAAAACAGATTCAAAAGTTAAATTTTTTTATGACAACCTGCTCATTTCTATGAAAAACCTGTAGCAATAACTATGATTATCATGTACATATAATGAATTAATATCGGATATGATATATTAAGCTCTAAAAAATAGAAAAATATAAAAAAGTCTGAAAATTTTTTGCCTTTAGTGGATTTAATTTTTCTAAACCGATTCGTATTAAATCGGCTCGATTTGCAGAACGGGTAGATATATAACAACTTTTTTAAATAAAGCTAAAAAAAATAAAATTCAATGCTTTTTTTCAAGAATTACGCGCTTTTTTACTTGTTACAGTGCTTTTTGAAATCTAAAAGTTGACAACGCTGATTATGAATTACATTTTATTGTGAAGACCATTCCCTATAGTTGTGGTGGAAACTTGTTTTTTAAACTGCGTATTAATTTTCTCAGATTTCGGGGAGTGCTATCTCTGGCCTTTCTTCTACCCAACTTAAAATAATATAAAGTTCCTCATCGTTTAGGGACCGGGCTTTTTCCACCACTTCTTATTGGTATTAAATTTGTTTGCATCATCCAATGATGGACAGTTTTGTAGCAGTTATTTAGGAGTCCCGCTACTTCTAACCATTCAATTCATAATACGATGCCGATCTGTATTGGATGGAGTATATTTCATGATTGATTAAAATTATTCATTTATTTTTATTATTTATTTTAACAAATTTTAACGTCCCAATATTATTTAGAGTTTTCGCAATTTCATTTGGAATTATCTCAATTTCATTTGAAACTTTCTCAAGTTAAACTTGAAACTCCCAATTTCGTTTGAAATTTTTTCAATTTCAAATTGAAAATCTTAATTTCATTTATAATTTTCTCAATTTAAACTTGAAATTCTCAATTTCATTTGGAATTTTCTCAATACTATCGGTAATATTCTCAATTTCAATGAAAAATGGTGCAGAAATAATTTTTTATGTGAAAAAAAAATTTTGCCTTCTGAGGCTAAATGATAAATAAAAAAAGGCTAGAAAAAGCCACGAAGCTAAAACGAGGCTAAAATAGAAAATAAAAGCCTAATCTAGCCTCGAAAGGGCTAATCTGGCAACGCTGTTGACATGAGACAATCATGTTTTTCTTTGCGTGTACAGAAATTTCTAGCGGTGAGTGGCAATGAAAGTGGACAATAGTATTGCTACGATCAAGGTACTTAAGTTAACCAGTTTCTAATAAAAAAAATTCTCTATCGGCAAATTGTTTTTGTGTGCGAAGCAATTAAAAACTTAAATGCCCCACAAAGTTAGAAACCAAAAATTATGTTCTACTATTCGTACATTCCCTTTAATTATCCGTGCAACAAACAATATGTATACAATATTGGAACACCAGGTTAAGACACTAATGCAACAACAAACTAAATAAAAGAATACCGACACTGACGCCACAATTTAAGTCAACTCAATTACCTAAATCATATAAGACAAAAAAGGAGCGCTGTCAAGGATTAACACATACAATTAAGAAAAATACACCAAACCTGAACAAAACAAAAACAAAAATCATACACCAACAAATAAAAACCAAAGCAACGAAATTTATTATAAAACAGAAATGAATTTAATCGCAATAAAACGAACAAACCGAATGAAAAGAAAAAAATAAATAAAAGGACAGCTAACCACACACTCACATTGACTGACTGACTGGCTGACTAAAATTAACATGTAATTATCTAAGTTTTTTCAGTATTTAAGACACCTTCTCTTAAATACATACGAATATTATACTTACAAAAGGAATACATATTCATATATACGTGCACATATCGTTTATAGAAATATATCAAGTCTAGCAAACGTTCAATGACCAACAATTTCTTAAGGACTTGGAAATAAGACAACGAGGTTTTCAGAGCCTTAAAATAATGGACTAATCAAATATGGATACGTAAGAGCGTCTACTTCGTAATGCTATCGTCTCTAAAACATTTTTCATTTATATATATGTATTTATGTATGTACATGCTTTTATATAAAACGTATGACATTTCTTCAACTACAGCGTGCACCACTTTGATGTCACAGACCACCCCACAACAGTCGTTTTAAATATTTTATAAACTTTTAAAGAAAGAGACAGGAAAATTTAAATTAGATCAGGTGGCAGAAAATGCTTTTTACGTGCCGCCATTTGAAAAGATTTAGCTAAAACATAATATGTACATATGTGACGCGCAAAATAGAAAGGGACCTAAGGGTAAAAACCGGTTTTGTTTAGGAGAGCAATTTTAAAGATTTAAATACGTGTATCTTTGGTGTACCATCACTAAGCGTGTTGGTATTGGTCTCCTTTGAAAGCAACACATCTCATGACGTCAGGAACATGTTGGTCAACCTTGAAAACGAGCGAAGGTCGTCCCTACCTCTTTTTTTGTGTGGTTGGTTTTTACTGTTTTCTACTTAGCGCGCTGTTTCCATGAGTTTGATATCAATTTTGCTCGCGTTTTTTCGAATCCAGGTTTATTTTCTGAAATTATTAATTGTGAATTATAATAAATACTCATTTATAATTCTTTTAAATCGTGAATATCACTCTGTTAGTACGAAAATTTTTCACATAACCTTATTGTTATTCGCGAAAATAATTTAAAACTAATAACATTCTTACTGACTGTTTTAGGATGAAATGTTGGACGAATTCGAAGAAGTAGATTTACTTTATCGCGTCTTCAATTTCATAAAACGCGCATATCTCTGGGAGGGAACACTTTTGGGGCATGGGATCGGTCTCATTCGATGCTCAGATGTTGTCCACATCAAAAAAAGTGAAAATTGATTTTTTTTACCCTTAGGTCTATGCGCTGTCACATATATGTATTCATATATGTATGGATGTATTTAATCCAACTTTGGCTGCCTAAAGTTCAGGAACCAAAACAAGGAATATCAATTGTTTTTGCGATATGTAGACTGATTTTTCTTAGTAGCCGACAGCATAAAAATAAAATAAAAACAAAACCAAGTCCACTGTGCGGAGATTTGAAGTGGAGATTTGAAGTTTCGATTTTTAATGCTTCCCGACTGTAAACCTCGCTATGCTCCGCACATTAGAATTGTTTTTGGTTTTTTTCTTTTAGTTTTTTTACGCAGTCGGGTTTTTTCATTTTTTTTATTTATTTTTAATTTGTTTTCTTTTTAGTTTTCGTACAGAGATTTTTGTTTAAAGTTCACTTTTTACGCAATTGAAGTTTTTGGTTCTGAATCATACATATTTAAACTGTTAAAGATCCTAAATGGTCAAGCGAAATGAAAAATGGTAGAGAAACCTAACGATTATTTTCAAATAGCTGTTCAATGATACCCATTTTAATATACTTCGCCGACTTTTTTTATTTTCGTTTTCACAAAATGGCGTCTGTTGGCTGCCATATTGAATTTCTATTATTGTCAGCAGGGCTCCCAGATTAGGGGTTCTGACCCTAAATTAGAGGATTGTCATCACAAAAAATAATGAACATTTTCACTTGGGGCTTGGGGTTTTCATTGGGGTTATTTAAAAATACATTAGTGTTTTTTAGAGAGCTTTCTTAAAAGTTTCTTTTTTGTACTGATCTGTAATTAAAACTACTTCTAAAATGTTTTTAGCATACATACATACATATATTGAGAGATTTGGACCTCAGATAAAGGACCAATCCTGATCAAACCAAAGCACAGTTATATAAATTTTATTAAGAGTTTCCTAACTCTCAGTTTGCCTAAACTTAAGCTTTATCTGTAAGTTTAACATTGTCGTTCACATTTTATTGCTGCTTTACCAAATCTTCAGTAGACCTCAACCATATTTTTGAAAAGTTTGAAACCTATTACTTTACTCACAAACTTTCAAAAATCATTTGAGAATTATAAAAGAATAACAGCCAAATTCATAAAAAATTCTTATTTTAGGTTAAGGACTCACAATTGTTATTGAACAGTTTCACGCTAAAAACTGTTTAATATAAAATTGCATTCATAAACACTACAATAGACATTGTGTGTTTTAAGGAAATTTAGATTTCGATACTGGCAGCACCACCATGTTTTGTAGTTAGTGTTGCAATAAAAAGAATATGATTTCATCCGGATATTGAAATAAACGAATAGCTTTTTATTGTTTTCGTGTAAGTTAAGATTTTTTGAACTCTGTTTATAATATATTTCTCAACTTATTTAATACAAGTTTTCTATGAAGTAAAAACAAAAAAGAGAAATGATTACAAAAGAATTCACACGACTCTTAATCATGTATGAAAATGGTACTCGAATAACAAGCCTATTTTCATTTGTGTTGATTGTTTCTACATCACTAACATTTCTTTGTGCTTTCATGTGTTTTGATGGTGTTTTTTTGCTAATTTTGTTGCGAATTTTGTTTAACTTAAATAATTAAGTGACATATTCTATAAAATTTAAAAAAACATACGTAAACGCTTATAGCCAAGACTTCAAGCTTTAATTTAAAGCATATCATGTATTCCTGTGTGCTAAATTTGCAAAGATATTTGAAGTTGAAATTGATATATCGATGATATGAATTTATTGAAGGTTAATAGTACGTGCATACCATCTTTAAACCTATTTTAAAATTTTCATGTAATATACATTTTTGAATGCAATTTTATGAAATTTTGCTTAAAAGTAGTCTGTTGCCCTGTCTTAAATATTTATGAATATGGCTGTAAGAGTAGTGGGCTTAGAAATTTATACAAAGCACAACAAACAAATTATATTCACTCATCAAAATAAATGTAGGCAGTATTGTGACCTTTTTATAACTAAATAGCGCTGTCCATCCCCTTTAAAAGCGCAAGATTACATTCAAATGGAAAAAACTTAAAAAAAAAACATAATAATCAATTTCGTTTACAGGACATCAGATGCATGCTAGAAACTTCGCACTACAGGTTTTCAATATTTAGTTTATCATTGAGTTAAATTTTGAAATAACGGTGTAAGAAGCCACAAAAATCACTTCGACACAGTTTTCTGCAAAAAAATCGACCAAAGACTGAAAGTGCATTGTTGACACAGTTTGCTTACTTCATTCCCAGTTACATATTTTATATTCTTATAGGCAATAATTAAAGTAAAATTATATTCGAGAATAACAGTCGTGTAAAATATAGCTTATGGAAAAAATTTTTCATTAATAAGACAGCACAACACAATGGAGGTTTTTTATGCTATTTAAATAAAGATAGCTGATCCTTATGTATTTTCATCTGCTGATTACGATTTTTAGTTTTTCCCTAGCAGATCTAGTTTCAAAGATATAGTGACATTTAGCATTTGCATAATTTACACCACTTTGTGTATTATTCGTTTAATATCTGAGGAATAGCTCTCCAAACTTTAAAAGACTTTGTGGATTAAATTCCCGGGATCCAGGGAATTTCTTTTTTACTTCCACCTCTCCCAGGAAACAAAAAAGTCCGGGAATAAAAAAACCCTAGTTATATATTATATACGTACATACATTAGCTTATAAACACAACCCTTCTTTGTGTCGCGCAGTCGGGTAAAAAGGAACAAAATATCAATTCGTTTTTTAATGTTTTTTTTTATGCTTCTTCCTTATAACTCCGCCATTTATTGACCAATTTGGAAAATATAATAAATATGTATGTATATCAATGGAACAGTTTTTTGAACTTGATGTCTGTCTATTTGTGTATTCCTCTGTTTAGGAGTCAGCTTTTTTGCAAAAATTATTATTAACATAAAAAATTTACTGTAATTTTGCTAGTAAAAAGAATTAATTCTTTTAAACTTTTATTAAAGTCACTTAACTTATTAAACTTACTTTTTGCACACTGAGACTCTGTAATGATGTTCTTGTAGTTTGTAATCACAAAATGAAACGCAACGAATTGTCGGCGACACCCAACTGAAAACAAACTCGTTAAGAACACCTTAAATTAGCCCTTAAGGAGGTGCGTCATATACTTGCCCATGCATTGAACAAATGTACACAAACACATTTGTACATGTTTGATTTGCTTTACACTCAATAAATTGGCCCGTAAAGTTGCGTGTTGCATGCATCACTCATTGACTACAATTTAAGGTGTGTCACTACAGGGCTAAGAAGATAATGATGATGCTGTTGCTGCTGGTGGTGCTGATATACTCATCCGAACAAACAGACGGCACTAGGGACAAACTATAAGCTGATTAAAAAAGTAAAATAAAAAGATGCGTGAGCGTTTATTTCATTGCTCTATCATCAATGGAGTAGTATTTTTCTTTTTATAATTGTTTTTTTTTACAATACCGCTTGACCACCCGCACTTTTTTATACTCATGATGGAGGGAAAAGTAATGTATAGCTACTTAATTTCTTATATTACGGTTGGCATTGACTTCAATGACGACTAGTTTTTGAATCGAAGCTCGAAATAAAATTTAAATAATGTGATAGTATTAATCAAATCAAGAAATTGTATTTCTCATATAAAAATTAAACGCCTAGTATTTTTCAGTTCAGTTTTTCGCTTAGTTCATATCGCGCAAGCAATTAACTAATTTTTGCAGGCTTTTGCAATAATTAAAAATTGCTAAACTTTTTTGCGAGTATCATTCGATTCATACGATGATTAAAAAACCATGAATTTTTTCAATTTATCTTTGAAAACATCTTCTAAAAACCTCTTGGATTTATACGATGATTTTTATTTTCATGTTGTTTTATACATTACTCTCAAAATTTGCTATATTTAAGCATTCATAACAACAAAAATCATAACACAATCACAGACAGAGAGAGATAGAGAGAGAGAAAAAGAAAATTCAAATCAAACTAAAGAAGAATAAAAAAATAAACATGGAAAACAGAAATCGTGATGTTTTTCTACTCCTCTTTCTTCTCTACACCGTTCGTTCACCAAAAAATCGTCATGATTTTTAGTCATGATTAAAAATCACCGTGTGGATCACCTGTAAGTGTTCTATTATTTGGGCGGGCCGAATTTTATATACCTATCATACTCCAAGCAACCGGTCTGTTTACAAACCAAATTTGACGTGGGATGACGGAAAATCGTTCCAAATTCAAAAAAACCCCACCGGAAGAAACACACAACACCCAATTTTAACTTCCCTTTTTAACTGCCTCTTTATGGAACTTTAATTTCTTAGGGTAAAACTTTTAGGATATCTCTGAAACTAATGTACAGATATAGAAACAATGTTCGCTCGGCTTATATATAATTTTGGTGTCGAATTTGGTTTTTCTTTTCTACTGGCAAACCTTTCTCCAAGGTTGCCAATTTAGCCATTTTCCGGCTAGATCTAGCAGCTTTTATTTCATCTAGCCATAAAAAATGCTATATTTTATCTAGCCGGAAGATCTGGCAACTTTTTTTTTTCTTCCTAGCCATTTCCTATTTTCATTTTTGTAATATTTTTATGGCAATTTCAATGCATTTTTTTATATTAAAGGTTGGAGTTATTACCATAGGGTACATAGAGGCCAAACAGAAACTTCAAAAACTTAAGTGTGCTGTCAAAAACCTAAGTCTAATGCATTAAACACATTCTCCACAGCAGGCTACCGACTACAACCTGTCAAAAATAGAATACATGTGTGTATATGAAAATGATTATTTTCACGACTGCACGGCTACACGACTGCAGGTTGTTGTCCATGCTACTTCTGTGGTGTAGTCAAATTAAACTAATTTCTATTTTTGTTGGCTACAACACAAAAACAGTGTTAACAATATATCAAAATATGTAAAGCATATTAGTGATTAGAAATATTTTTTATTGTAAAATAAAAAGAAAATTAAAAAATTTAAATGTTATATATGCGTCAAGAATTTTTGTATAAATAAATTTATTTGTTTTGTTGTTATATAGAATATTGACTTAAGTCAGAAATACCAACATTATTGAAAATTAAAAAAATCACAGGGTAATAGCCCTTTTTAACCTAAAACTTTTAGTGTAATTTTTTTCGGCGCTCTCTTGATTCCGGAGTTACGGGGTTCGAAACTTTAATATATTATTGATCATAAGTCCTACAATATAGAACGGATATAAACGATATATACTACGTTTATACGCACGGATTATTTGCAAATAAAACTGTAAATTGTTGCCATATAATTGTTTTATTGCGACTTATTAACTCACGAAAACTATTCACGATTAACGCACTATTTGCAAATGAAATGTTTGGTGCTGCCACGCTTTGTTAATAAAAAACAATAAATAGAAAAACATTAATAGAAGAAAATTATGACAATTAAAACAAATAATTAATTGTTCTTTTATACATTTCAACTTTTTTTTTAATACAAAGGTCTTCTATAGAAGTGCTACCAAGTTTTTGTATTTTGCTATGCCATATAAACAATGAATTAACTTATTTTCAAAATGGTCTAATATACCTTTGTACTGGTATATACAATTTTGAAATCCATTAACCCATTGGAATTTGAATCATTTTTTATATGACTTCTCACGTAAAACCACCGTTATCTTAAAAAATCGCCGTTTCTATGGTACTTAAACATGTATTTAGTTTAATAGAGAACATTTCAAGCTTTCATTTGATGTATACTTGAAAGCTATCATCGATGAAATTCGTAGGTTATGGCACTTTGAAAATGAGATTTCGTAATTAAACTAATTCATTTACCTCTTAAACTCATCTCATAACTTACGTATTTCATAGGTGACAGCTTTCAAGTATACACCAAATAAAAGCATGGCAAGTTCTCTATAAAACTATACACATGCATATGTACCGTTGTATCGACCAGTTTTTATGATAACGGAGTTTCTGCGTGAAGTCAGATAAAAAAATTTTTAAATTGCATTTCACTCGGAATGGTTTAATTGTTTTAAAAAATTTGTATACTAGTAGAAAGGTATTTTAGAGCAGTTTGAAGTGATATCCATATCGTTATATCCGTTCTATATTCTAGGAGTTATGGCTAATAAAAAATAAAAGTTTTGAACCAACTCAAAACCAACTCCGGAGCCAAAAGGGATAAAAATTACACTAAATTTATAAGGTTAAAAAAAGCTACTGCCTCATGAGTTTTTTTTTAATTTTCAAAGATGCTGGTATTATTGACTTAAGTCAATATTCTATTTTATTAAACAGAAAAAACATCAAAAAATTTAAGTATTAAAAGTGCCATAACAATTAATAGGTTTTAAAGAAATAAATTGACTTGTTTTTACATTTTGCGAGATGTAAAAACATTTTGAATAAGCGATTTTTTGTACAAATAAAACTTTTGAAAGTGGCACCACTGAAATATATACTGCAACAACAAAATGTCAGCTGGTTACGATGTAGCTGCCGTATTCAAAATAATTAAGTAGCTGACTACACGATGACGATTGCAGCCAACAGCATTTGTAGTCGTGTAGCCGTGTAACCTGCTGTGGCGAATGTGTTTATAGCATAAGGATGTTACTGTTCAATGAAAAATTGGGTTGAAAACTTTGATAAATTTCAACACACAAATGTCAACAAAATTAAAAAAATATTTTAAAATTACAGCAAGAAGAAATGTAAAATTTATATTAAAACAAATAAAAAATTAAATAAAACAAAAAAGTGTTTGTGCGTGGAAAAAAAGTTACGATTTAGTGCATTTTCAAGTGGAAAAACGATTGTCTCTCAAGTGTCTTGGAATGCAAAAATGGTGTCCTCTCATTTTTGTTGAATTCACAACAGAGATGGCATATGAGATTTTAAAACTGTACCAATTGTTCTATAAAATTGTAATTTTTTGGGCATAATTGTACCAAAACAGATTTTTAAAACCAGAAAAATTGTTTAAGTACAGAAAATACATCAAAAAAGGGAAACTGTGCTGAAGTCGGATTTAGCTATTGCAATTTCTTATCTAAAAGAACTCACATACTAGCTATTGGAAGGTAGAACCATAGGGTACATAGAGGCCAAACAGAAACTTCAAAAACTTAAGTGTGCTGTCAAAAACCTAAGTCTAAGGATGTATTAGTAGAACATTTTGCATTAGTATTGGTTTAAAATAAAAATTTCCCCACAGCACTAAAACCGCACTTGGTTGTAACAAAAAGTATTCTAAACTATTCATATTTTTTATACATGAATTTTTACAAGTTTATGTAATTATTGTTGTATTAATTAATGAAAATATGAATTTAGAATGCTATTTAATACATTCGAGCTCAAAAATATTGATTTTTTAAAAACTTTTTGCAATTTTTCTATTTGGTACCAAAAATTTTTATCCCAAAAAGGAAGAAAAATACAATACTGTTCAATGAAAAATAGGGTTGAAAACTTTGATAAATTTCAACACACAAATGTCAACAAAATTAAAAATATATTTTAAAATTACAGCAAGAAGAAATATAAAATTTCTATTAAAACAAATAAAAAAATTAAATAAAACTAAAAAGTGTTTGTGCGTGGCAAATAAGTTACGATTTAGTGCATTTTCAAGTGGAAAAATGATAGTCTCTCAAGTGTGTTGAAATGCAAAAATGGTGTTCTCTCATTTTTGTTAAATTCACAATATCTATATGTGTAAAGAGAGTTGTCATTATCTTATTGACAGTGCGAGAGCTTGCTATCTATGTTTATCAATGGGTAGAACGACATACTTAGTTTCTATAAAGTTCCGAAAAATTTACCATTACTGCAATGCAAATAAATTTATGCAGTAATTTTGACTTAGCTGCACAATCAACTTTTCACGATTTTTAGTGCAGATAAGTAAAAATGCTATTATCTTTTGTGTACTTATCTGTCTTAATGTGCACGTAAACACAATTATTTAGTGTGTGCAGTTAAGTTTGATTTTTTGTATGAAAATAATTTAAAGCTGAAAAAATATGTTAAATGTGCAGGTATACAAAGTGCACTTAAAAAAGTATTTTGAAGAATGATGAAAGAAAAAAAATATTTTGTGCACTTATGTCAAAAGGCGGCTAAGATTGACTTTTTTGTATGAAAATAATATTGAAATGCTAAAAATTTAAGGCACTTATCTTAAAAGTGAAGGTATAAAAATGCACTTAAAAAATTAATTTGTATGGGATTTCATAGAATAATGACACAAATCAATAATTTTGTGCAGTTAAGTCAAAAGTGCACTTAAACAAAAGGCAGTTAAATCAAAGCTATTATAAAAATTTATTTTTCCAGACTATAATATATATCATGATCAGTAAGAGCTTGAAATTATAGAGGCGTTTTTGAGTTAACCTTATTTAACCACTTTTAAGCCGTACTTTGTTTTCAGTACTTTGCAAAATTTAAATTTGATTCAGATAAAAGTGGCATATGTACGAGCGGACGAAACGGATAAATTATTTTATCACAACAAAAGAACTGAAATAAGTAGGTTTTCTAAAAAAATAGAAAAAATATTAATTGTACTAAATAAGGCATTGGTGTACCATTGTACTTTTAAAATATGATTTGTACCAAAAATGGTACAATTGTAAAAACTTTGCCATCCCTGATTCACAATATCTATACGTGTGAAGAGAGTTGTCATTATTTTATTGACAGTGCGAGAGCTTGCTATCTATGTTTATCAATGGTTATTACTTTGATGTTGATTTACCTTTAATAATTAACGTCAAATGACTACAGTTTTAGCAACCTTGACATATTAACCGTACTTGGAAAAATGTTCGTGTGTGAAATTAATATGACTTTAATTGAAAACAATTGCTCAATTCACAAGCTCAGTCTTATGTCTTATCATTTAAAAAAAGACGACACTTGTTTATGTGCTTGTGAACAGACAAATTTGTTGTATCGTTATTTTGTCGTATCTTAAATGTCAATTTAATTAATACCAAGGCAAGGCGAATTAATACCAGGTGGCCTCGAGATATCAGGTGACTAAGAAAATCTTTCTATATTTGAACTATCAACAGTGTTAATATATCAGCTTTTTGACATTCCAAATATAAATTCGCCGTGCAGAATTTATATTTGGACTATCAAAAAAGCCGATACATTAACACAGTTTGCAGTTCAAATATGGTAAACAATTCGTAGTCACCTGATCCCTCGAGGCCACCTGGTATTAATTAACCTTGATTTGATACCATGAAATGAGACCAGGCATGGGAATTTTAATTTGACGCGAAATAGAATAACTTTTTTCGCGACAAGCAATTTTGATTAAAATAGTTTGAAAATTAAATTGAAATGAATCAATTATATATTTATCATTAAGAAGAATGTATTTTCTGGTGTTACTTATCATATATATATATAATATTTTTACAAATTAATCTAACAAATAGAATATTCCCAGACCTGGCCTCAATACAACTATTTGAAGAACATATAAAATTCAATCGTATAATTATAACACACTTTTGTATGAAAATTACCAACAACAAAAATACAATATTGTATAATTAGACGATTACACAACACATACGACGTTAATACGAGCTTGTGAATTGAACAAATATTTGGTAAGTACGCCGTTCTTTTTATGACTTACTACAGTATTTATCGCATATATGCACGTCGGTTATTTGCATTTAACGTGTATATGCATCCCAACATGAGCAATTTTCTATTGGTATTGAAAAAACCATACATATTTTTCGTATTTGCATTTCGCTTATATGCATCTCTCGCTTTTATGCACCGTATAGAAATTCAAATCTTTTCAAAATGTATTAAAAATATACTCATATATGCACGGTACATGTAAGTAAATTTTTCAAAAATTTAAATTTGTGCACTAATTTTTCTACAGCAAACATAATAGCCCAATTCACAATCTTGTGGAAATGGTCTTGCATCGTAGCATTTGCAAAATAGTATTGCAAATTGATACTCACCACTTAACAATTGTTAGTGGTGAGTATAAATATACTATACCATTTTGCAAATGCTACGATGCAAGACCATTTGCAAAAGATTGTGAATTGGGCTAATGTTCTTTCTCCATTTATTAAGAAGTATGTACGTGTAAAGTAACAAACTCAAATTCATTTTTGAAAATTTTCAGGCAATATTCCGTTTAGTAGTACGCATTTGATGCGTCGTACGGAGTTCTTATTTGCGGTCTACACCTAACATAAAATGACTAACTTCAACACTAACTTCAACTTAATGTTAAGTGTAGACTGTTCAAGTTAATGCTTTTTTCAAGTTATAACATAATTGTTAGTGCATTTGCAGTCATAACGTCAAGTTACAACAGCATTTCAAGTTAGGTGGAGTCGTAGAGTTAAGGAAACTCACATTCACATAAGAACTGTGTGTAAAAAAACTTTCGGGAAATCACGTTGGTAAATTCCTTAAAGAAATTTCCGTTTGCTAGTTCGGAGTTCCGAGAGAAAATTACACGGAATTTTTGGCCGTTATATGATTTGGCCGATATGATTGTGATTGTGTGTTGTAAATTAAAAAATAAAGGAATTTTTCTGTATGCAAACATTATTCTCTACAGAAGGCTACAGGATTATTTTGCCGTGTACAAATAAATGTAAATTTCAAGGACGTAACAGTTACAAGAGAAATGGCAAAAAGGTCTTATTTAACCATTAATATTGATGAATTCAAATAATGGTTATAATCAACCATTATAGGAAGTTATATTTCATTTCGGTCATCGTAACCAATATAAGTGAGAAATATATTTTTTGGTTATGAATAACTATTATATCAACCAAAAAAGTTTATTGGTTACCAATAACCCTTATCGAAGGTAATTTTATTTTTCGGTTATCTCTACCCGGATACATATCGTATTTTAGATGTAATGAATGCAGTTCTAAGGGGATTGTGGGGCAAGAAATTGAAATGTCTTTGGAAAAGTAAACAAAACGGACAGTCTACTAAAATATTTTTATTAATTTTATCAATAAAATGTTACTTAAATAAACCTGTGATAACCAAAAAATAAAACTACTTTCGATAATGGCTATTAGTAAGCAAAATATTTTTGGGTTGATATAATAGTTGTTCATAACCAAAAAAATATATTTCTTATTTATAGTGGTTACGGTGACCAACATAATATCTATCTTATGATAATGGTTAAAATTAACCAAAAATAAATAGAGGTTATTTTCTAGTAACCTTTTCTTCAGAAAGAAATAAATAACAATTATTTTCGGTCCCTGGTAAATTTCCAAATGTTAAGCTCCGTAACTTGAGGTCTACACGTAACATAATATGTAAGATGAGATTGTCAAATTCAATCGCAGAGAGAATTATGTTACGTGTAGACTTCAAATTAGTGTTATCTCAATGAGATGAACTGTCAAAAAACACATGTACATGAAAATAAAATAGTGTGCATGTGCGAGTGTTTATTAAAATAAATAAAAAGCGATGTTTTTGATAAAATTTCTGTGCTAAATAAATGAATAAATGTGTTTAATTGATTCATAAATATAAATTTGTGTAAAAACTAAAAATAAAATAGCTAATTATGCAAAAGTAGTACATGTTACCTCGATGAGCATTTGCATAAAATGAAATCTCATCGGAAAAGTTAAATTACGTCTTCCCCTAATGTGAGATTAAAAGAAAATTCGACATTTTGTTTTTAGTATTCTGCCGACGTTTTGTCTCATGTTATCTCAAAGTTAATGTCTCGTGAAGACGCTGTGTAAGAAGTCCGTACCACGCTTGATGTGAAAAATCACCAAAAATTTTTGTCTAATACAGGGATGTCATATCTATTAGCATTCGTCTCCACGTAGCAAATTTTTATTGCTCCAATTGTCAAGGATCATTTAAAAAATATACACTAAAAATAGCGTAATTTTCTATATAGAATTTGACAATTACAAATTGCTACGTGGAGACGTAGGGTTAGCGGAAATCTTTTTCTGTCAACTGAAACAAA
This sequence comes from Panzeria rudis, assembly GCA_956483635.1. Classification (NCBI taxonomy): domain Eukaryota; kingdom Metazoa; phylum Arthropoda; class Insecta; order Diptera; family Tachinidae; genus Panzeria; species Panzeria rudis. The sequence continues at coordinate 119,873,579 of OY101448.1, forward strand.
AATTAATGCTCAGACAATTGTTTTTTTCAAGGAGTTTCTGACAGTTTGTATCGTCTTCTAAATAAATTTTTGTGTTTTAGATATTATAATTACGAAATTTAAATGAATTTGGATAGAAGTAAATGCAAAATTTCGCACCTTAAATTTAGGCCGGACTGCGTACTAGGCTTTAAAAACTAAATTTAGGATTTTGATAACTCATTGTAGTTTTTTATACATGCACCATTGAACCATATAAGGGAGTTTTTTTATAAGCACTGAAACCTTCAATAAATTCATATCATCGAAGTATCAATTTTAACTTCAAATATCTTTGCAAATTTAGGACACAGGCATACATCATATACTTTAAATTAAAGCTTGAAGTCTTCGCTATAAGCGTTTAAGTATGTTTTTTTTTAATTTGATAGAATATGGCACTAAATTATTTAAGTTAAACAAAATTCGCAGCAAAATTAGCAAAAAAAAAACCATAATCAAAACACATAAAACCAAAAAGAAATGTTAGTGATGTAGAAACAATCAACCCAAATAAAAATAGGCTCGTTATTTGAGTACCTTTTTCATATATGATGTAAAGAGTCGTGTGAATTCTTTTGTAATCGTTTCACCTTTTTAATTTTACTTCATAGAAAACTTGTTGAGAAATATATGTGTCGTTTATTGTAAAAGTGGGGTAACTCCATATATTTAATAAATACATATTTTTGTATAATAGTATCACATTTAGTCATATCTATCGTAGTTACAGTGAAGCAACTCCAATATTTGCACCAAAACCCAGTAGATTGCGTTACTTGTTTACTCGAGGAACTAAAACTGCAAAATATTCACTATAAAAGGCCCGTTTTCTCGAAATTTAATTACAAGGAGATAATTCACTGTGACAATGAACGACACATATTATAAAGAGAGTTCAAAAAAACTCAACTTCACGAAAACAATAAAAAGCTATTCATTTATTTCAATATCCGTATGAAATCATATTCTTTTTATTGCAACACTAACTACAAAACATGGTGGCGTTGCTGGTATCGAAACCTAAAATTCCTTAAAGTGCACAATGTCTATTGTAGTGTCTATGAATGCAATTTTATAATAAACAGTTTTTAGCGTGAAACTGTTCAATAACAATTGTGAGTCTTAAACCTATAATAAAATTTTTTATGCATGTGGCTCTAAAGGCCGTGTCAGATACAACTTTGTCGCTTTGCGTGACGTTTCTAACTTTGATAGAAAAGTGTAAAGCAAAAGGTGTATGACACAACAAAAACTTTGACAATACTCGCGCATTGCTCGTTTACCAAAAAAAAGTAGTTGATAATTTTTTTATTTATTTTTTTTTTGTTATAAAAATAACATTTGTATATTTTACGATTTATTATAAATAAATAAATGGCACATACATATTTACCTCTTATTAAAACAGATTCAAACGCACGATATGTTTCGTTTGGCAATATAATAAAAGAAAATTATTCCAGCTGATTGTCAAAGCAAGCAAAAAGTGAGAGTTGCCGAACTTTTCGCTTCACGCTGCGTTAAAAGTGCTTTATGTAACATGTTTCGTATAAGTATGTACATTTCATCTTAGATGTCAAAGCGAATCTGTAACGCAACGCGAAGCAAAAGTTTTATCTGACATGGCCTTAAATGATTAGCATTAACAAATTTAAAATTAACAGTTTGCAAATCTTTTAACAAAAAGTAACAAATTATGTGTTATTGAATTTAAACTCGAAACACTAAGAAGAATGTGTAAATAATTTATAACATAATATATGTATTCTATTACAATATATTATATTATAATTCATTTTTTAATTACCAAATATCTGTAGTTTTGTGTCAAATTATCTGCATCCATCTTAAAATTAATTCTACCTTTAACTAGTACATTAATAATTTATAACATTTCTAACAAAAGCCTGCGATTATAATTGTTTTCTGTTGTTAAAACTGATGCATTTTCAAAATCTGTGTGAGTGAGACGATAATGCTGTTTTGTTCTGAATTAATGTGCCTATATTTTTGATTACTCTTATGTCCTGCTATTCTAGTCTTCAACGTATGTACACCACATTACAATTAGTAGTCACATTACTACTACAAGGTATTTTATAAACTATGTTTGACAAATCCCATTTTACTATTCGTAAGGGGGCCCAAGGTGCTTAATGTGGATTTACTTGAGCGTCGTTTGGACCTTACGGAATGTGAAGATTAGATGCTAAAAAGAAAAAAGGTTATGTGATGTATGTCCTTTCAGTGGTGGGGGGACCATGTACGGGGTCCCAAAAATGTAAAAAAACAGTCACAATAAAATACTCGAGCGCGTCAGATATTCATAGTGTATGCAACCTACGTGTTTCTGATAACGGAGCAATATTAATCTGACGGCTTGCATGGTGGGTGTGGCCGTACGAAGGCGTAGAAAATGCAGAAAAATGGATTTACTCGAGCGCGTCAGATATTCAGAATGGAGGTTAAAGCAGCTCATATTAGAAAATCTGATGATTTGGACGCGACCAAAACTCATGGCAAATGCAAAAAAAAATCGTAACAGTGAAATTCTCGAGCGTGTCAGATATAATAAACAGCCGCTTCGGCTTTGTATCCTTTTCATGTTGGACCCATAATCTGAGGATTAAGTAGAGGAATTTCTTTAATCTGACGAAAATTTGTGCTGTTTTGGGACCCATACAATCAACTATTGTTTGGGTTCTATAAACAGGACCAGACTTATGAGCCGACGGATTTTGTTATCGGCGGCGGCTGAGAGTGTGAAATGATCTGCGGCGACGGCTACAAGGACTGCGCCGTACGTTCACCTGTTATAGCATGTTCACACGACTCCCTCTCAATGGCGATTGCGAAGCATACTCTTCACACGACGCATTCTTGCTTTGTTTCAATGGTCCTTTTTATGTACATACACACACAATACATACGTAGTTACTTGAAACATAACAATATTGAGTTACAGTTAGATTCAAACATAAGACATTCAAATATTGCTATTATAATTGAGTGTAAAGAAGTGTAACCAATGAAGAGTTCGGAAAAAAGTATCTTATAAGTATTTTTCCTATTTATTTACCCATAGTTCGAAGAATACATTTGCAATATATTTTTAACTTCGCCTTTCAGTTAATATAAAATAGGTCTTTTAAATTGAAAAAGTCCGTTAAATGAAACCAAAGTTCGTAAAGCATATGACGAAACCTTATTAATATTCTAATTTTGAGTGTCAACTAATGCTTCCAACATTAAATTTGTGTCTTTTGAAGGATCTTCAAAAACGTCTAAGCTTAAAGGCTTTTTAGACCTTCATGTGCAAATTTGATACCATGCTGGTGAGTTCCCAACATGTTGGAAGGCTGCCAATGTAACGCCAATCCCTAAAAAGGAAGAGGCTAGTAACCCTGAAAATTACCACCCAATCGCAAAGTGTTATGTCCAAAGTGGTGGAAAGTATGGTTAATTTCCATCTTGTGAGGTATTTGGAATCCAACAGTTTACTCAGCGACCGCCAGTATGGCTTTCGTAGAGGACGCTCTACGGGTGACTTACTGGCATTCCTTTCGGAAAAATGGTGTCAGTCTATACACCATTTCGGCGAGTGTAAGGTGGTGGCTCTGGATATCTCTAAGGCGTTTGATAGAGTATAGCATGGTGCACTTTTATCAAAACTTGTTGCTTTTGGTGTCGGTAATGACTTCTCTCGATTTATATCGAGCTTTCTCAGGGATCGCACTATACGAGTTGTTATAGATGGGATCTCATCAAACGAGTACAAGACTAATTCAGGGGTACCACAAGGCTCCTTTCTTTATCCTACCCTATTTCTTATTTTTCTTAATGACCTTCTATGTCAAAGTTTCAATCCTATCTACTCTTTTGCAGATGATAGCATCATTTGCCATTCATATTCATTCACTGCTAGGCCAAGCCTGTCGGAGATTGGGGCCATGAGGCAAGCTATGAATGTTCCCCTTAATAATGATCTAGTAACAATCTCTGAATAGGGTCGTGCAAATAGGGTAGATTTCAATGCTCGTAAGACCCAGTGCTCTATGCTCACGCACAGACGCATGACCGAACTTGCTGCTCCATCTGTAGTTATGAATGGTGTAAGTACTGAGGAATCAGATGCTCTTGATGTTCTTGGCATGAAAATTCAGTGTGACATTCGATGAACTGATCACATTTTTCAAGTCTCAAAAGAAGCATTCAAGTGTCTCGGCTTTTTAAGACGGTGTAAAAGGTACTTCACTCCATCTGATCTCCTTAATATTTATACCACCTACACCCGATCGAAAATGGAATACAACTCTCATGTATGGGCCGATGCTTCGAAGTCTATTTTAAAGTTATTCGACTGCGTACAGGAGAGGGCGAAGCAGCTCATCGGCGACAGTAGGGTAGCTAACTCTATTGACTCGCTGGAGCATCGACGCAATGAGGGGTGTATTTCGTTGTTTTATCGCTACCACAATGGAATGTGCTGATGAAATCAAGGAACTTGTTCCCAAACCCGCTCTTTTTTTAGAACAACGCGTTCTTCATTAAGAGCACATCCCTTTGTGTTCGATACACAAACAAATCGCACTACGCATTACAGGGAGAATTCGTTCTTTGGCCGAACAGGTCGTATGTGGAATAAGCTTCCTGCAGAGATCTTTCCCGCCACTTTCAATGTTGAAAGGTTCAAGTCTATTGTCCATAAACACTACTCCCTCTATCCTCCTTCCCACAACCAATTTTCCTAATTCCGGCACAATGCATTGCATGAGTAGAGGTCATCCCCTGAGTGCTGGTCTTATATAAAAAATATCATTAAAAGAATTACTTCCGTACAATTTAATTATCAACTGAAAGAATAACCGCCAGTTTTTGACATAGTAATTAAATATTTACATATACATATTAGTTATTTTCATATAAGTTTAAATTGTAATGAAATACAACTTGTGTTTCAGTCGTATTTAGTTATTCTTATATTTAACTGTGATAAAAATTTGCTAGCACCATAAAATATCACAAATTTCCCAAAAAAGCAGTTGTTCAACATTAACCTTCATAGGGTCCTCAAAGTTACTGACGTTAATGTTCTTCGGGTCAAATTTGACCCATATAGAAAATTGTATATGAAGACAATAATTTACTTTACTTAAGTGTATTGTTAGTGTTTATATATTATTTCTAGCTATAATTAGAGTACGTAAGCTGCAGTTTTTGTAAACATTTATTGATTTTATATGTACATATGTGAATATATAAATATTTAATGTTACATCGATATTGTTCTTAATTATTACATTAGCTACATAAAATAATTGTTTTAGAGTGCTGTTTGCATATAAATTTTTTACACATACTAATGGCGTTTTATTATCGGTTTTGGGGCAAAATTGGAAACGACTTCTTTTTGTTGCAGTTTTGATTTGCTTGAAGTTGACGGCTGCTGATCCTGCTCAGCTACATCAAGTAGTTTTTGTGCAATTTTTCGTGAAAATGGTACTCTTGGCAAAGTTTTTCTCTGCTTTATATTAGGCGTGGTAAGCTGCATACGAAAATTTTCTAAGAAGTGTCTACGTTTGACAAAACAGCAAGAAATACGCTGGCCTTCATTATTGGTATATTTCGAAATAATGTTCATACCAGGAGGTGGGAAAAATAATTGAAAACTGGAAATCTCTTCCTTTCTAATTCTTGAACAAGAATAACCAGTCAAGTCTTGCGCCATACTGGTTACATTCTCCGTACGGACTCTTCCATATCTATAGGTAAGAGGTTCCTTGAAATATCTTATTTCACCATTTTTTGACGGCACTGTCTGAGTAGGCGCAACCTCACTTTCACTATCACTAGAACTATCAGACAGCTCAGAATATTCTGGATGATCTTCATTTTATGAACAAGTTTCTTCCTCGTCTGATAGTGCATTCAGCATAATATTTTTTGACTCGTAAATTTTTCTACAAGAAATAGCAATCAAAAAACTTCCAAGCTTTTCTACTTTTCATTCATTCTGCGTTTATTCTATGAGTGATATTGCAGTAAGCAAACAAGTGAAATATTGTTCGTTTTCATAGAAATACGGCCAAGTCACAGAGTTTAATTCCGCCCGGAAACGGAATTTAATCTACCCCAAGCTGTCAACCATAGCCGAAGCATACCCCAGAATACCCGCGCCGCCAACAGTCTGGACACACCTGACAAATTTGCGTATTTTAGTTTTCTTTTTTAGACACCAGCTGCTACAAAAATGGGGTGGATGAATTCCGTTTCCGAACGGAATTGAACTCTGTGACATGGCCGATAATGTTCGCTAAATATGATGAGAGGAAAAGAGATAGACATATGTATGTACGTATTCAGTGGTACCAAAGCTTAAGATATATATAGTGTTACCAGATCGCCAAATATGTCCCAAATTGTGCTGTTCAGCATAACAAAAGTCGAGCTTTTCACTCCAGGTCGAATTTGACCCGAAGACCTTTACTGTAAAAAATTTCATTAATGATTTTATGGCATATATATTACTCCGAAAGCCTAATGTGGCTGTTGATATTTTAAATTAAATAAAAGTCATAAAATATAAAAAGCAAAAACCAAACATTTTCGGAAAAACCCCAATTTGTTTCTTAAAATGGGTCAAAATTGACCCGAAGACCTTATGAAGGTTAAAAAAGAAAAATTCCAAAAAATATATTTTCTCCATCCAGGAAATAAGAATAATGAAGAGTTGCTGCAATGTTTTAAAAGAATAAAAACAGCTTACAAAATGATAGAAAGGGAAATATAGACAAAGAATACCCAAATTTCACGCCAACAAAAGCGGGTTTGTCAGCGGCCACAAATTTTTTGTTTGCGAAAGAAGAACAAGCAGTCAAAATCACATGGTAATGTATAAAAATATATGCAAAAAATAAAGTGTCTTTGAAATGTATGTTAAAACAAAATTTCCATAGAAAAACCGGTTTTAACATATATTTCAAACACACTTTATTTTTTTTGCATATGGGGGTATATGTGCAAGATTGGTGAATAAATTTTGATTTAAGTGTTTAATGCAAAAGAGAATTTTGTACTTAAAATGTATTTAAACATAAATGACTTTGAAAATCCAAGTTAAAAATTGGCCGTAAATGTTAAAAATAACAGCAAGTAGAGATAACAAATTTGTTATATCAAAACTCATTTGGGCTCAAAAACTATTATAGTGTGTCCTAAAAGTGAATATGTGTGACAGATTTTTTGACAAGTCTCAAAGCAAAATACATTTGTATATATTTGTATGTCAACAAATTATCTAAAAACTAAAAGTGTTATTAAAAATCAGTATGTTGCTATTTATATTTTGTTTGTGTTCACAACACTTTTGAGTTACTTTTTGGGATAAAAATTTGCTTTTTGCTGTTCCCGTACTTTTGTGTTTATTGAGAGTAATCCTTGCTTACTCTTATTTTACAGAACTTTACCCAAAAAGTACGGGATCGGAGCTATTATTTTGGTTTTGTTAAACTCGTTGCAAAGATCAAAACAAAATTAAAGCAAACGTTTCGTTTTGTTTATTTTCCTACTCTGCTTATAATAGTTATTCAATACTTTCAGAGTTGTGTGTTTCCAGCAAAACACATTGTAAAGTATAAATGAAACTGATCAAAAAATGTTAACAATTTGAGTACAAAAACTTACTAAATAACTAATATAAATGATGAAACAGAACTCCGGTGCCTCGTGTTTTTTCATACAAATTGATATTTTAAATACTGTAGCAGTTTTGAAATAGAATTTATTTTATTTTGAGAACGTATTTTAATTTGCTTTTGTTTTAAAAGTCTCACTCTTACAAAAAAGTTTCCATATTTTAATAGATTTTCATAACTTTTTCAAACAAAAATTTTGAACTGAGTAAAGAAAACTAAAAATAAAAGGAAAAAGCAACGTAAAAATATTTTTTTTTTGATAAATTTAAAAAGAAAAATTTTAATAGAATTAATAAGAAAAATGTCGCTTCGGTCGGTGTTTTATTATGGGCTTTGTTGCTCACTAATTGATTTTCTGTCGACGTTTTAGTAATGCTCTGTGTCATCACTAACTTTTATTTAATTAAAACCTCGTAAAACATAATAAAAAAGAATATTTCACAGTTAAAAAGCTAATGATTTATAATTTTCACGAATAAGATTGCAGTTTTCATATTTTTATTTAATTTCATTCATCAGGAAAGCCACTAAAGTATTGAGTAGTATTGAAACAATGGTACCGAAATCTTACAATTCTAATTTTAAGTGGATTTGAAAATCATTAACATTATGGTAAACAAATTCCATTAGAAATATTTTTACCTTGCTTTTCTTTTAAATTTGTTCAATTATTGCACCATTTTTCAGAAAGCAAATGTTTTTGTGTTATTTGTTTCTCTTTCGCTGTTTTTCAACATAGAATGTGAGACACTGCGAAGTTGAAAAATATGTTGATACTCATGCATACCTTTATTTAACACACCCATGCGGACCTTTAATACGAACGTAAACATGTTGTTATGAACAGCTGTGATGAAATAATGGCGGCGGAAATATTTACTTTTTGGCACCGCCCTTAAAAACTTTATTGATGATTTTAGATCATGGTGAAATAAGTATACAGGTGGCAGCATAACGTCAGCTGATTATTTTTTGCTCTGCTAGTTGTGTGCATAATCAACGTCCAGCACGTATATATTTTTGACAAGCATCATCTATTTTTTGTTGTATTGTTGTACTTGTTTCCCTTATGCGGTCACCTGTATACTTATTTCACCATGTTTTAGATACTTCGGCTTATGGAAATCGTCAGATTATTATATTCCCTTGATCATTGAATCATTTCCTACAAAATAAAAATAAATTTGACTGCGCTCGAGTAAATCCAGGTGACGTTTTTTTTTGCAACTTCCCGACCCTCCCATTTCTTTATGTCACACTTAAATAGTCAGATTATTGAAATGCACACTGTTCTGGATGTAATTAACTCACCATTCCTCAATCTGACGCGCTCGAGTTTCTACAGCTATCGATTTTTTTTGCCAATCTGATCGGCTGCCCTAGACGAGCCCCCCTATATACAGGGTTCATATATGGTGGGGGTGTTTAAAAGGGTGCAATGTTTCACCCCATATGGTTTTCTGACGCGCTTGAGTAAATCTAAAAATTCCTTCTAGGGCTCCCCTACTATATCTTATCTTTCATTTTACTAAATAATCTATTATTTGTCTTATATGTTTTGAAACCCATTCTATACTTTTGAGTATCAAATATTCCTGAGTTTTGTAATCTATCAGACATACCTGCTATGTGCCCAGCAGCTAAAGTCACAACTAGTAACGCTTTGGGACAGTCATATTACCAGTTGTAATGATAGTAGTCAAAAAAAGACAGTCATATTACTAGTTGTAACAAGACTAGTAACGTTACTGGTAAAAAAAACAATCATTTTACTAGTTGTATCGAGATTAGTAACGATACTAGTCAAAAAAGGACAATTATATTACTAGTTGTATCGAGACTAGTAATGATACTAGCCAAAAAGGGACACAATTTTCAGGTATACGAATTTATATACAACATATTTTTAGCTATTAAAAAAATAAGTAGAATGTGGCTCAGTGGGTAGAGTACGTGCCTTAACCCTAGAAAGTCATACTTATTTTTATGGCGTAAAGGTTATACTTTGCCGAATCGACGACGGTGTTATTAAAAGTGGCAGTAAAAATTACCCACTTCCAAAAAAATTTAATGTTGAGTTTTTTTAAATATTTGTTCTTATATCATCGAAATATAACAAAATATTACTTAATTTTTAATGTTTATTTAATCATAAATTATGTTTTTATCGTAGTACATTACTCGGGCTATTTTGTAAAACAGAGCTTAAAAATTATCGAAAATAAAAAATTTAAAAGCATATAGACGATAAAATGTATTTAAATACTAAAATTGATATATTAAACAAGATCGGTACACGTTTTCAAAACCATCAGTCGTTATTTTATGTAAGAGGCATTAAAGTCTTTTCGGGGCTTCCCATGCCGGCTTTTATCACATTTTTTGATTTCCAACCGCAGTTTACAAGAAAGCCAAACAGCAAATTACTGTCGCTTTTGGTATCTTGACCCTAGTGGCATCGTTTTATTTTCTTTCTTATTCGGCGATTTATTTTTAATATTCTGGCGTATCAATGTTTTTAATGTTGGTACCTCAAGGCTAGCAATCACCTGATTCTAAATGTTGACAAAATTCCACTTTTGGTGAATTTGTATTGACTTATAATCTTTGCCTTTATTTGAAATAAGTAATAGGCGTAAATAATGTAAATCATTTGTCGTATTAAGTATACTATAAAATTGACAGATTGCCCATCTGATGCCTATCCTAAGATTAAGATTTTTTCAAGTTTCTTTCTCTCTTAAAGTGTTTAAAAATAAATCGTCCTGAACTATTCCGGTGATATCTTTTACTTAACATCCAATTTCTGATGAACTTTTGTATTCTTCTTACTCTATGTCATATATGCCGTTATCATCAAGGTCAAACTCATACTGCCCGTCATACATCTAAAAAAACTTTCAAACTCTTTGTCGATCAAGTTTACTTCCCTTTTTTATTATAGACTTAAAAACTAAGAGCTAACTACTCAAACAACCACCAACGAAGCACTGGAAACACACATCCGAAAGTTCTAAAAGTTAAACAAGCGTCATAATTCGTCGTTTCGACGACGCAAATAAAAAAACAACTTTCTCAAAGTAGAGCAAGCTAAAAATTGGCACACACCTAAAGCACGACAACCTAAAGTCCTGTACGAAAAATGGACATAAAATAAGTATATTAACCCGAAAAAAACTGAAAAATTCTAACATGCGTCGTCGATTCTAGGCTTAATGAATTTAAGTGCTTCTTTGCAATTTTTCGCCACTTCAATAACAAATTGAATAAAAAATGTTTAAAATAAATTCTTGTTACCTACTTTTTTGTAGGTAATAGTTTTATTGGCTTTTGTTACGATAAGAAATAACTTATAACTTTGGGGACAAATTATAACCATGGTGACTATTATTACAGTGTCAGAATAGGCCTGTTTATGTATCCAACATATCATCAATGACATCCTCAAATAGTATACAAAAGAAGTCATCTATATACTTGGTAATTAATTTTGGTCTAATCCCAAGATCTTCAATACATTTGTCTAATAACTCTTCCATATACATATTTATTTATTTATTTGTCTATGGAAAAATAATCCTTACAGACAATTTAGATAATGCTTATTTTACAAAAGACTTTAACAGCTAATAATAAAAAGGCCAATAAAAATTACATCAAATGCAGATATATTAAAAATTATCAGCCATATTCATAAATATTTAAAACAGGGCAATAAACTACTTTTAAGCAAAATTTCATAAAATTGAATTCAAAAATTTATATTACATGAAAATTTTATAATAGGTTTAAAGATGGTATGCACCTACTATAAATAAATCTTCAATAAATTCATATTATCGATATATAAATTTCAACTTCAAATATATTTGCAACTATAGCACACAGGAATACATGATATACTTTAAATTAAAGCTTGAAGTCTTGGCTATAAGCGTTTACGTATGTTTTTTTTAATTTGATAGAATATGTCACTTAATTATTTAAGTTAAACAAAATTCGCAACAGAATTAGCAAAAAAAAAACACCATCAAAACACATAAAAGCAAAAAAGAAATGTTACTGATGTAGAAACAATCAACACAAATGAAAATAGGCTCGTTATTCGAGTACCTTTTTCAAACATGATTAAAAGAGTCGTGTGAACTCTTTTGTAATCATTTCTCTTTTTTCCTTTTACTTCATAGAAAACTTGTGTTAAATAAGATGAGAAATATATTATAAAGAGAGTTCAAAATATCTTAACTTACACGAAAACAATAAAAAGCTATTCGTTTATTTCAATATCCTGATGAAATCATATTCTTTTTATGGCAACACTAACTACAAAACATGGTGGTGTTGCCAGTATCGAAATCTAAATTTCCTTAAAACACACAATGTCTATTGTAGTGTTTATGAATGCAATTTTATATTAAACAGTTTTTAGCGTGAAACTGTTCAATAACAATTGCGAGTCTTAAACCTAAAATACGAATTTTTTATGAATTTGGCTGAAAATCTTTAGCTAAATTTTGTTCGGAAAATCGAAAAATCACATTGTTGATATAACAATAATCTTAATTGAAATAAATTTGAAATCAACAAAAATATTGTAAAAATTTTTTTCTTATTTTCCTTTCCCTAAAGGTGTATTTACATGGTAATACATGTATTACGATATGTCTAAAAATGAAAAAAATCTTATCATGTAAACGCAAAATGTATTGAGTAGGAGAGAATACGGATACAAAATCTGATAAGCGTTCGGTAAATGTTTATTTTCTAAACCATTTTAGAAACTTATGTATTATCATCATACCAGAGGTGTAAACATGAAAAATACTTACAACAGACTTGTGTTCTCTTTTTTTAAGCACGAAGAGAATTTCATAATATTTTGATTCTACAAAGTCTTTAATACTTTGTATTACCATGTAAAGATAGCTTAAGAGCTAGAAAAATAGATATTACTTTTTGACAGTCGGGTTTTCTTCAATATACCTAAGATGATCTATAAATACATTATAATCAAATTATTTGGACGGGGTTTGCCCTGCTATCAGCCAAACAAAGTTTTTTAATAATATTTAAATATTTTGGTTATGGTTTACCTTTTGCTAAAATGCCCATATGCCCATATGTATGTGTTTTTTTTTTATTTTTAATTCTATAAATTGCGATCATTCGAATTTTCACGAGCATATATCGAAAAATGTTGTTTCAAAATATCTACGCTTTAGTGAGCATTCGTTTATATCGAATCTCAGGTCAAGTGGGATTTTAATAAAATAGTTAGAGTTAATATAATTACATATGTTTAAGTTATATATTTTTGTGTATGCATACACAAAAATATATTAACTTATACATATATTACCTCTACCAGCTAAAAAACTTATGTATGAACCATATATCATTGGATCCGAAAATTGAGGATATATATTTCTCCATATATATTTCATATATGTTACATATATGTTCATATATAACTGCATATATGATGATATATGTGTACATATATACAAATATATGGGTGATATCTTGAGCATATACCCTAAATTTTTGGATCCAAGCATGTATGGGACATGTATAGCTTTTTTAACTGCCCATCTAAAAAAGTTATATATGATCCATATATGGAATGGCATATATGGTTGAGATCCGAAAATTGAGGGTATATGGACATATATGGCCAGATATGACCATATATGTCGATTGATATGCATATATTCATATATTCTTCACATATACCGCACCATATAATTGACAACATCTAATTTTATTTCCGATGATATACATATGTATTCATAGATACATATGTACATGACTCTATATTCGTATACAGTTGTAAAGATACATACATAAATACATATTTATTTATGGATACATTTTGTTTTATTCAAAATAAATTATCTGCATACACTTACAAATATTTAGGTGGCATGCAATAACGTCCATGGAAATAATGTCCATGAACGTTATTGCCACATTGAACGGGAAATTATGTCCATGGACATTAACTCCATTTAAAAAGAAAATAATATCCATGAAAAAGATGGAAATAAAGGCCATGAAAATAGTATTACACAGTAAATATTTCTTACGTAGCCGGCCGGACTATGTTTTCTCTTCCGGGTATGTTTAAAAGTGAAGTCGCTGAGTAAAGACTTTCTGCTAGTAAAAAATCATTACTCAGCGAAGCCACTATTCGACATATTTAGAAGAGAAGACCCACGGCACTATTTCCATGGACGTAATTGCATGCCGCCAATATTTACATATAAAAAGTTTAGAAATTCAAATTTCATTATGTTCCGGCGTGTTCTGTGAATCGAACTTATGTGTCACTACTAAATCTCTGGAGGCAGAGCAACGGGCGTGCATTTATTTATTTAAGGAAGTAGGCTTGCCTACGCTAGTCAGTAAGGAGGTGGAAAGGCACCTATGGTTTCACCCAAGACCAAAGTCAATAGAAAGTTAACCTCTAGAGGTTTTCTTTTGAGGCTTTACCAGTAGCATGAACTGGTACCACGGGAACCAGTTGCCCGACAAATGACGTGCCTTTCAGAGGGTTAAAGATACGATGCTCGCCGTTAAAACGATATCATCTGGGATGATGTCGCTGGCGGACTTCATCTCACCCTCAACAGGAAGGATGATTCTGTGGTTGGTTGTTGGTGAGGTCTCCTTCGAGAGCTCACGTAGTGGCTGTGGTTGCTACCAAAATCGCTGGGAGAGGTGTTGGTTAAAAGACTGATGCTTGCCCAGTGCCAGTGGCTGGCGTGGACTTCGGTCCACCAACAGAAGCTTCTTTGTGCAGTTGCTACACATTGTTGTAGATTCCTGGCTTGCTTCTGTTTCCCCGGATACCTTGCGTGCATCGCGTTAAGCTGCTGATGTAGCAGAGACTAGATAGTGTAAACACTCGAACAAGGTGTTTATGCATGAGAAGTTGCTACCTGTGTGTACCTTGCAAGTCACATGGGTGTGCCTTCGGGGTAACTCGGGGGTGGTGAACACTCAACTTCACTCTGTGTTTTGAGAAAACCGTCGGATTAGGCCGTAATGGTACGTACCGACGCTAATCAAAACACATATCTGTCGTTCGCTTCCTTTTATAGCACAAAGCATTTTGCTCTTAACGGCCAAATATGCTTCCCTCGAGGTGTATTTGCTTTTTAAGTGATTTTTAAGTCTAAAAGCACCTACTTTAGTTGGTTAAAAATATTCGTAAAATACAAAACAATTGGAATAAAAAATTAATTAACAATTAATAAGTATGTACAGATGCAAGTACTCACCGTTAAGTTCTAAATTTTCTTGAAGGACATGCAAAATGCTGGAGCTTTTTGTACTTAAATTAAACGATATACGAATTGCGTATTTCTAAATTATTTATTTTACTTTTTCTTTTCATTTATATTTTTTAAACTTCAAAATATATACTTACATAAATTGTTTTAATGAATTTATTGTTTTATTAATTCGACTGTCAAAAGAGTTCAACAGCTTTGAGCAATTATATATATATATATATATATATATATATATATATATATATATATATATATATATATATATATATATATATATATATATATATATATATATATATATATATATATATATATATATATATATATATATATATATATATATATATATATATATATATATATATATATATATATATATATATATATATATATATATATATATATCTGTGTACATATGTATATCTATATACTGTACATACATATGTATATATGTACATACATAAATACATGCATACATATGTATCTACCTATGAGTTCTTATATTGCAATTAGGGTTTTTTTATTCCCGGATTTTTTTGTTTCCCGGGAGAGCGGGAAATAAAAAATAAATTTCCTGGATCCCGGGAATTGAACAACGTAATAAAATATATACCAAAAATCTCAATTTCCAAAATCCATTGATGTTTATATGAGCAAAATGAATCATTGAATCATTCTTTATTTTAAACTGAGCTTTATCTTTGAAGTATTTCACACACAAAAGAGTTGCTAAAGAAATTAGATAAAAAAGCAAAAAACTTAACAAATCACAAAAATAAAGAGATTTAAAATAAATTAGGTAAAAAAGAACAATACTTTTATTGACATTTTAAGAAAACTTTGTATTTAAAAACTATTTTTAGACCGAGCAAAAAAGAAAGCATACAAATCATTAATAAAATCACTGATGAACTTAAATCAAAGTAGTTTTATTTCTGATCATTCATCAATTATTTTAACACGTGGCTGGCAGAGGGCGGAAGTGATCAAAAGAGCGATTAAGAAGTTATCTAAGATAAATGCAGTTTTGGGGACATTATTACAACTTGACAATAGCTAAAAGCAGGCTTTTGTCGGACGGATAAACAGTTTATCATTATTACAAATTTATTTTAACCTACCAGGTAGGATGCACCAGACTTTAACTTATCGGTCACTTTCATTTAAAGTAAAGTTTTAATAAGGTATACCTTTTATTCGTCCGACAAAATCCTGCCTTTAGCTATTGCCTAGTTGTAATAATGGTCCTTAGAATATTAAATCGGACCTTTACTTCTTGGTATGCATTGAAAATTCGCTGCCCTTAGAAAATTTTTACTTTTATATCCTTTGCAAACGGCTTTTTAAAACAGACAATCCGCTATTGTCTGTGTTTGATGCAAGTGTTCTTGCGAAAGTACAAATGCAAAATATTGTAGCCTTTTTGTGAAATTTGATTTCTTTTGTTGTTGGATTTCATAAAACAGCTACAATATTTTGCATTTGCACTTTCGCTAGACCATTTGCATCAAATAATGAACCCCGCTAATGTACTAATTATTTTATCTCACAATCGATTTCTTATTCAAGTAACACAATTTTCTGTTTTTAAGAAAAGCCTTTCTCCCTCTACAGAAGTTGACCGGATATTTAAGAGGATGTTGTATAAATAAATTATCAATATTTTTGTCCTTTTTCCACTGTCTCCAAATAATTTCAACTGCTTTGTTAATAGCAGCGTTTAAAGTTTGCTCAAAAGTCCTATCTTGCATTACCGTCATCTGAAGTAATATCTGTTTCCCCATTATCTTCGTCATTAAATGCATCAAAAAACGTGCATAGAGATTTTCTAAATATTTAATTGCCGTGCATTTTGGTGCATATTAAAAACAATGCAGTTGCTTTTACTAAAACAATGTGGTTCCTTTAAATAATTAATTAAAGAGACAACATTTTTTCTCTTCGTTCTTCAATCTAAAATAACTTAATATACAGCTATTTTGGCATACCTGCACAATCAACTTTTCACGATTTTTGTGAAAGTGAAATGTACTTATCTGCCTCAATATGAAAATACGCACAATTATTTAGTGTGTGCAGCTAACTTTGATTTTTTATATGAAAATAATTTAAAGCTGTCAAAAAATATGTATGTGGTGCAGGTATACAAAGTGCACTCAAAAATGTATTTTGAAGACTAATCACACAAAACAAATATTTTGTGCAGTTAAGTCAAAATACAGCTAAGATTGAGATTTTGTATGAAAATAGTCTTAGTGCCAAAAATTAAAGGCATTTATCGTAAAATTGCATGCATAGAACGAAACACGAAATTGTATGGAATTTTAAAGAAAAGTGGCACAAATTAATAATTTTGTGGAGTTAAGTCAAAAGTGCGCTTAAAACGGCAGTTAAATCGAAACAACTGTACACTTTGAGCCATCGTTAGTTTCTTTCCCCTTACATAGATATTATTTCATGTTCAACGATAACAATTTTAAGAAGAAAAAAATATATTTTGGGAACCAAAATCAGTACTTTTTAATGTATATAAATAGATTTTTAGTCCCGGGAATTCCCGGGATAGCGGAAAATTAAAATAAATAAATTATATATATGTATATATATATATATATATATATATATATATATATATATATATATATATATATATATATATATATATATATATATATATATATATATATATATATATATATATATATATATATATATATATATATATATATATATATATATATATATATATATATATATATATATATATATATATATATATTATATATATATATATATATATATATATATATATATATATATATATATATATATATATATATATATATATATATATATATATATATGTATATATATATATATATATATATATATATATATATATATATATATATATATATATATATGTATATATATATATATATATATATATATATATATATATATATATATATATATATATATATATATATATATATATATATATATATATATATATATATATATATATATATATATATATATATATATATATATATATATATATATATACATAAATATATATATACATATTTATGTATATTTATTTATTTATTTATTTTAACTGATTGATTTTAACCATACTTTTTTTAACACGAATTACATTCAAAATTGTACTATAGGTCAAGACCTGAAAACCATTTCGTTTTTAAATAGTCAAATTTCAGGAAAGAATTCAACTCAAGCTCAGTTATGGCAGATTTGAAAGTTTGGAATATTTTTTTTTATCTGATCTTAACTTCGAATAAAAGAACACTGTTTTTTAAATTTTGCGATTTCAAACCCAAATGGTTCTCAGAACATGGCCGTATGTATTTGATAGCTTAAATTATTTAAGCCTTGACTGAATTTCGCCACCCCATTTCGTTTGGACGTTTAGATTCTCTCTTCTGAAAAACTAAAAATATGCACATATGTATGTTAGATGACAATACTAAATTAATTTTGATTTCATAATTTATTACGTCCAATCAATCCAGCCATCAATGGTTTTGAAGTCTGTCAAGAACTTGTAAAGCATCCAATTAGTCCATTAGGGGGTATTGCTGTCATACTGTTTTTTTTACCATTAAAATTGTTTGTAATATTTAATACAAATGTTTTAAAAAAGCTACATATGTACTTAAAAATACTTACATACTTATATCTTTAGATAAGTCTTGAAGCGAAAAGTCAAATGATTTTTATATTTCGTGCTTCATTTATTTATTTAAATTATATTTTGGTTGCTAAATTTTAAACCATATTTTTGTATTCTAATTTTTTAAACTGTCAAGTTGAAAATAATTTTTTTATATTATAACAAAATGTGAATTTGATTAAAAAATTCAAACAATCTAAAGATATGATGGAGACGATATTCTCAACACCATTGTAACTGCAATGAAAATAAATAGAGAAATGAATCGAGCAATAAGAAATATAAAGCAAAAAAGTAAAAATAACTAACACTAAAATCAATTGCCATTTGGACTTTAGCAAAATACGAGTATCTTAGTTACACGAAGGCACCTGTTAATATCTTTTTTGTCGATTTAAATGAACTTGAAATGTAAAACCTTTAACTCTCTATAAAAACTAGCTCTCTATAAAAACTTAAAGTCCACTCCATCAATGAAACATTTTATGTTAACCCGATATCACCCACGATACCATGTGGTAATTACGTCCTCTTACTGATCAATTGATAGCAATAATGATTGAACATTTTCATGCCGAACAAAATCTTTCGATGAAAGCCTGATATCTTACTTTGTTAGACATGGGTGGAAGCAATTCATCAAAGGCAAACCGTAACGATTTAGCTATAAAGTTTGGTCTCTTTGCACTCCAGTAGGCTACTTGGGGAACTTCGAAATTTACCACGGAAAGAATCCTCATTCGAATGTTGAGTATGAAGACAAGTTTGGAAAATGCGCCGCTCCTTTGGTCAGTATGATCGATAATTTTAATGATACATTGAGACCGCATCCATTTTCGTTTTACTTTGATAACCTGTTTACCAATTATCCTTTGTTGGCTTATCTCAAGCGGATATAATGCTACGGTAACAATCCGTGAAAATCGTATTCCAGCAAGCTGTCCACTGGTGCATAAAAAAACTTCAAGTCCATGAAGAGAGGTTACTCGGAATCAGTTACGATGAAAAGCATTGGTATTTGTTTGGTGAAATGGAAGCGTAATGTTGTCTGTATGTTATCTACCAACTTTGGTGAAAATTCGAAATCAATGCCACAGCGTTATTCTAAAGCATGTGGAGCCAAAATAAATGTACCCCGTTCTTTTGAGATAACGGAATACAACAAATATGTGTGGAGTAGACCGATTTGACCCAAACTTGGCCCAATACCACAACGCATACAGACGAAAAAGTGGTGGTCTAGCATTATTACGTGGTTGATTGGCTCAACTAGAACTTCAACGAAAATTGTCAGTATACTGCAAACATTATGGTACAAAAGCCAAATCATTTGGTCCGATGCCCTCTCACATATATGCACAACAACTAGGTCGAGTTGAGCACACTCTCCGTTTTGATCAGACTCGGTATTATATAGTACCATGTAATCGTAGGCATTGTGCTGCTAAACGGTGCAAATTTAACGGACGAACATTATATATAAAATGCAACGTAGGACTTTGTGTGAAGTGTTATGCCAATCACCATGAATTATTTCAGTCTAACGAATATTTCTCTTTCTTATTTTCATAAATTTATTTTTTCCTTACTTATAATTTCAATAAAATAGGTTTAAAACCGCTATTTATGTGAATTTTTCCTTAAACATGCCCAAAAAGGCTTTTCTTTTTATAAAAAACCTGTACCCTAGGTGCCCCATGTGGATTACCATATGGTAACGCTAGTTTTTTTTTCGCGATTTCCGGGAAAATGCAACACTGTATTGAAAAATGGACATCATTTTCGTGCTCAGAAGGTCGAAATACATAAGTATACATCTTTTAAACAAAATACAAGACAAAAAATGTTCTGGGAACTACGGGGTTAATGATGAAAGATTATTATTCATATATGTATCAATATATGGAATTATTTCTCATATACATGTACATACATACATATGTGATAAAGCTTTTCATATATGAGTTCATATGAGCAGCAATTTCTGAATAGAAATATATGCCATATCTATTCCTCTCGCTCTTTCTCACTGAAAAATTAAGAATTGCTGCAACAAAAATTGCACGTGCGGATAGGGACAACAACGCTTTTATAACATCATGTCTAATGTAGACGGCATGTTATTTACTGCAAGCATAACATATATTAAAAAAATCTAACTTTACCGAATACGAAGAAAATATCTTCTCAAAATACAAAATATTTTTATGACATTTTTACACTATGAAGAACGATATTGCTACTTTTGCTCGGTCTTAATTAGAATATGTATTGCTCATGTGCATGTAAATAGAATTGAACGAATTCAGATACAATTTTTTAAATTTGCTCTTCGTGGTAGTCGGGAAAATTTGTCGTCACCTTCATATTATGCTTTAGTAAGTTATATAATATTGTTAATATAGATTTTTCTTTATCTCTTGATGATTTCAAATTGTGTTTAGAGAATAAGGATTAGTGAATGTATTATTACACTAAGATTTTATATTGCTAGCCTGTAAGGATAGTAATCCATTTGGCTGAATTATATTAAATAAATAAATATTAACTAGGGAAGTAACGATACGGCGTTTTGCCGAACCGATACCGATACTTAAAAATAAATATCGCCGATACCGATACGAATATTGCAATTGAGTTGAAGTTTAGATTAACAAAACTCAAGAAGAGCAGTTTTTTTATTATACAAAATTACAGTGTAAGAGATTATTAATATAATCATATGTCTTATTTGTGAAAATCATTTACATATTTGTGAATTCTCAGATGGTTTTTGAAAGTTTGTACATAAGATAAAGGGTTTGTAACCACACTACTCTCCTCACCAACATATGACACTGATCAGACTAAAATAAAGCCGTGGGGCGCCGCGAGTTTCCGTTATCTATAGTCAACAGCGTCCCATGATTTTATTTTAGATTGATGAATGTTTTATGTCGGTGAGGAGAGTGGTGTGGTACCTGGTACTACGTAATTATTAATTAGTTTTTAGTGCATTTAGTTGCGAGGGTAGAAAATTATTATTGCGCTGTATTTGCAGACCAAATAATCGTATTTAGTTTGAACGATTTGTCAATACTCTGGTACCTGGTACAACGTAATTATTTATTTGCTTTTAGTGCATTTAGTTGCGTTAATTATTATTAGGCTGTATTTGCAGACCAAATAATCATATTTGTTTTTAACGATTTGTCAATACTCTTCAGACTTTCGCTGCTGCCCATGAAGACGTCGCTATTACAGGTGATTTCAATTCGAATGTCTTAGCTGACTCTAACCTGATAGATAATCTGCATCCCCTTGGTCTTGATTCTCCAAGTACAACTAATGCTAAGCATTTTACCACGACTAGTAATACACTTTTTGATATTTTCTTTATAAGTGATCTCTCCAAGGTCTTACTTTATGATCAACTATCAGACCCTTGTTTCTCACGCTGTGACCGGGGCAATTCTGCCTCTCTGAAACTGTCTGACCAGTTCTAATGAAATTTAAAACATGGATAGATCTGAGTCTGGAAGAACATATCGGCTAAATATGTTTGCAATGTCTGCCTCTCTGAAACTATATGACCAATTATGATGAAATTTAAAACATGGATATGTCTGAGTCTGGAAGGACACATAGGCTATATATTGTTCAAAAATAGCACCACGAGAGGAAGGTAATGGACAATTTGTGCCTTTCTGAAACTATCTGACCAATTCTAGTGAAATTTAAAACATGGGCAGATCTGAGCCTGGAAGTATACACAGATGATATATTTGTTCAAAAATAGGACCACGAGAGGGGTTAAGGCGCAATTTCTGCCTTTCTGGAACTATCTGACCAATTTAGTGAAATTTAAAACATGGATAAATCTGAGTCTGCAAGAACACATAGATGATATATTTTTTCAATAATAGAACCACGACTAGTATGGGCAATTTCTACCCTGCCGAAGCTATCAAACCAATTTTAATGAAATTTAAAACATGGATAGATCTGACTCTGGAAGGACACATAGGCTATATGTATTTTTTTTTTAATGGGACCACGGGCTGGGTGGTTAGTTCTGAGTCTGCAAGGACACAAACGCTATATATTTTTTGAAAAAATAAACCCAGTAACGTAAGGAACTAAAGTATATCGTCAGCAACGTCTGTCTACTCAACGGCCTGTCATACCGACTTATATGTATATTGATTCGTGTCATGTAGGAACTCATATTTTTCAGACTTCTAATAATATACATATCTTCTCGTAAATAGAATTTATTCTCTTGCTCTTGGGTGTACGGACTAAGCATTTGTAGAAAAAATTGAGTTTGGAATGCGAGTAGAAATTGATCTCAGAGGATGTATTTACTCTTGTCTCTTTTCTGATTTTTGTTTTATGAAATACCTTGCTTTAGATACACATTATTTTCCATTAGCCTCTGGCAAACGAACGTACAGAATCACAGACAATTTCATACATCTTGTTGGAATACTTTATACGACTTTATAAGAAGTGGCGCTTACAAAAGAAAACATCTTAAGATGATTTGACTAAAGGCGACGATTTTACACCCTAATTAAGTGTTATCTAGGGACTTTCTCATTAACTTAATTGTCCGATATAAATGATTGTTTTTCGTTCTCTAATTTTGTTTTTATACTTACTGCCGTATGATGTTGATGTCTGATTGCTGTTGTCTCTTTGTCGGCATTATCGTTTTATAATCATGTTTGTTATTTTATTTCCCATTTTTTAACCATCATATTGGTTAATCAGCGTATGCGTTTGCGGGTGTTTTTTTATTTCATCGTGTGCGTGCGTGAGAATCTTCAAAAGGTGAATTTTATATAAATTGAAAAAAAATATATAGAAAACAAGATAAAATAATTTCATAAAAAACTGTTTATCGTTTTTTATTCTTTACGGCTGGTAAATATGAGTCACCTACTTGTTGTTCATGTATGGTGATGAAGAGTGTTACAATTATTTCTTTTTATTTGTGACTTTAAATTAAATTTGTATGCAAGGCCACAACAAAATTCCACAACAGACCAGACCAAAGCTACTTCTATACATATGTAAACAATTTGTATTGTGCCACTCTAAATGGTCTGGGCATAAAATAATAATAAAAATATAATAAGAACTTAATTCACATTGACACACATTTGCACTTCCAGAGTTTTTGATTTCACTCTGTGAACTTAATTGTCACCGTCATATTTACCAGAGTTGTTCGCAGAAAAAAACTCAATGTGGAGTAGGACAAAGCATTATTAAATCATACATTTGATTGATTAAAAAAACAGCAATAGTAACATTGAAAATATAACCAACAAAAATATATGCAATCACATATTAGTAGAATGTTATTGTTATTTTTCAAAAAGTAAAAGTTTGATAAAAGTATAAGGGACTCGTAATGCCCTTATATTATTTACATACATATCGCGACCTTAGTATTGTTTTGGCCCATATGCCAAAAAGTCGGAATGGAGAAAAACAACAAAGAAGATTTACATAAAGTTTTCTCAAAATATATCCGATAGAATTTTGTATTCTCACCACTGCTTAAGGCATATGTTTGGAAGAAAAATGTACATTTTTGTAAACTTTCATCAATCCGATTAGAAATTAACATCGTTTTACTGAAAGTAAAATATCTTGTTTTGTGCTCCAGTAACCACTTTTTTATTTTATTTGTAAAAAGTAGCTTTTGTTGCTCCATGTGTATATTAACTGCTGTGTATTGAGTAACTTGTTATTGAGATGAAATGTTCTACTTTTTATTGAAAATAAACATATAAATGTTATTAGAAAAGATATTTACATGGAATAAAAAGTTAATATTGATGAAACTTGGTATTTTACTTGATTTCTGATTTTTATTTTTTTATCTAAAAAAATTTTTTTTTTAAATTTATCAAATATGATGATATCGAGCACAATGAATGCTTGATACCTCAGAAACCAGGAAAAATTTCGCGAAACAGTTTTTGGATTCTGAAAGAGGGTTTTCAGAATATATATACCCCATACTTAACTCAATTTTTTTTAAATGGTCGGTGGGCCAAAACAATACTAAGGTCGCGATATGTATGTAGTTGTGGTGAACAGTAGGAGCTGAATCGTAAGTCGTACTTAATAATAGAAAAATATTTCATAGTTCCCACTAAACTCAGTGGGACAGGCTCGAAATATTTTGTAAACAAATAAACCATTTCAGGAGCGTTTTTTATTTATGTTCGGTTTTAAATGCCTTAAGAGGGCGGATAAATAATTCCGTGACTTTTTATATAACACATATTTTTTAATTCCAAAAATATAATTTATTTGTTTGTCATGGTTAGATAAACTACGTGTCGGCATTTCGTTGGGTGCTAATGCCAACTCGTCAGTAGATCTCTTTAAACACCTTTTTTAAAGCAAAATAAGGTATTTAATTTTCAAAATAATTTTCTGTTAACTCAAACACTTTGTAGAACGGTTTTCCAATTCTACGCTGCGTTGTTCTAGGCTACTTGAATTGTTGCAAAAGCATATAAATCTATATTGTTGGATCCTAGAACCAGACTATATATAACACAGGAAAGTATGTTTTCCTAATATAGCCCTTAGGCAAATTTATACAGTTTTGTTAGATTAAAAAAATTAGAATTAATATGGCAACACCAAAAAATTATACCAGCAGCGGGATTCTATAACTTTTAACGATCCGACAATCGTAACATTTGTCGACATACTCGTATTTAGTCACTTGTAGTAAGGATAGTGCGATTGTGTAATTTTATTCGATATCATGTAGCATATCTGTTAAAAAAAAAGCGAAAAGCGCAAAGAGGAATGAAAAAAAACAAATGATTTTGTCCATTCCAAACAGTCTACAGACAGTTTTTTCATTCGGGTTGTTAATTTTGAGATATATTTATATGTTAAATAAATGTTTAAATAATAGAAATATTGTTATTTATACATAAAAGTGTATATGTTTCTATATGGTTGTAACGAGTGATTTTTTTGCTATTATCTTTTCGGCAACACTAGTTTTGACAGCTCACGCACGTTTTGTATCTTGTGTCACTGTCAAACATCTTCAGTTTGGTCTATAATTTAATCATGAATCGTCTTACAAACGAACAACGCTTGCAAATTATTGAATTTTATTACCAAAATGCGTGCTCTGTTAAGAAAGTTCATCGCGCGCTTCTTCCATTTTATGGTCAGTTTAATCGACCTACTGAGGCTTCTATTCGGGCTATTGTAAAAAAATTTCGCACCAAATTTACATTGTTGGACATTAAACCACCAACACGTTTACGTAGAGTGCGAACTGAAGAAAATATCGCAGCCGTATCGGCCAGTGTTGGTGATGACCGTGAATTATCGATTCGGCGCCGTTCGCAGCAATTGGGCCTCTGTTACTCCACTACGTGGAAAATTTTGCGGAAGGATTTGGGTGTGAAGCCTTATAAGATACAGCTGGTGCAAGAATTGAAGCCAAACGACCTACCACAACGCCAAATTTTTGGTGAATGGGCTCTTGAAAAGTTAGATGAAGATCCACTTTTTTATCGAAGAATTGTGTTCAGCAACGAGGCTCATTTCTGGTAGAATGGATACGTGAACAAGCAAAACTGCCGTATTTGGAGTGAAGAGCAGCCAGAAGCATTGCAAGAGCTACCAATGCATCCACAAAAAACAACCGCTTGGTGCGGATTATGGGCTGGCGGCATCATTGGGCCGTATTTCTTCAAAGATGATGCGAATCACAACGTTACTGTGAATGGTGAGCGCTACCGTGCGATGATAACAAACTTTTTTCTGCCAAAAATGGAAGAGCTTGACTTGCATGACATGTGGTTTCAACAAGACGGTGCCACATGCCACACAGCACGCGAAACAATGGACCAATTGAGAGGCGAGTTCGGTGAACAGTTTATTTCACGCTTGGGACCAGTCAATTGGCCGCCCAGATCGTGCGATTTAACGCCTCTAGACTATTTTTTGTGGGGCTATGTTAAGGCTAATGTCTATAGCGACAAGCCCGCTTCGATTGACGCACTGGAAGCCAACATTATTCGTGAGATACCGGCCGAAATGTTGGAAAGAGTATGCCAAAATTGGACTAAGCGGATGGACCATTTGAGGCGCAGCCGCGGCCAACATTTGCATGAAATAATCTTCAAACATTAAATTATATCGACCCAACTATCGATCCAAATAAATATTTCATGCATTTTTCTGAATTTTATGTGTTTTTTTTTTACTTTCCGATAGTTCTTATAAAATCACCCATTATAACAATAACTTTTGTTGTTGGCATAAAGTACGTGCTACGGCTGCACATCTGACTCTTGTCTATCCATTAACACAGAAAAATTATTGTCGTTAGTTAACCGACAGCGAATATCGTTATAAATGTTACTGAATAACAAATTCGATAAATTTGCGTTATATTTACTTTAACGATACGATTATCGTAATAAAAGCTACAGAATCGCGCTACAGGTCGAGCAGCACTTTTATAATAAATGAATACATACAAAGTTTTGTTGTTTATTTCGATCAGACAAAGGCATTTGAAATATTCCATTTAGTTTTAAATTTACATATCGGTGTCGTATTAATCCAGACTTGAGCTTAAGCCAAACTAAAGAACAACAACACAGATAATAAATTACCTGAGGGATTCCTATTAATAACTTTAATTAACAAAAATAAACCCTTTTTTGTTAAACTCAACAGCAACAAGGCACAAAAAACCTAAAAAAGGAATCCTTTTAACAAACTTGTAAAACATCAGAAAGCATAAAATATGTTGCACATAAAGGCACACTCTCATACACTTAACATAACCGCAACTGAAAATATAGAAAGAACCGTGTTGAGAAGGAATCTGTATTTGACCAGACATAGCAAACAATCAGACGTATTTACAAAAGAAGCAAAACAGAAATACAGACATGACAATTCATATTATAGTGTGGGAACTGAATTATTCAAATCAAACCGAACAAAAGAAAGAGAGTTTAAGCTCCTCTTGAAAGTCAACATAAGAAGAACTCATGAGTACTAAAACTATTTATTTTACGAATACTGTTGGATGGGTTTCTTCAAGGATTGCTACAAAGCTTTTATTTGGTTTTTTGTGCTTTTCGATTTTGGTTTAGTCCGCTCATATGCATATTTATTGCATTTTCTTCGTTGCGGTAACGCCCCCATATTCACAATGGAATTTCAATTTCATTAAAGGAATCCATAAAAGTTCATTAAAAACCAAAGCAGCTTTAACTGCACAAGATTAAAATATTTACGAGGCTACTTTTGGTCTACATTAAAAAACACAGAAGAGATCGTATAAACAAATGTATTTTCAACCACAAAAATATTTAAAAACACTAGTGATTTATATTAATCTTAACTAAAAACCTTTACTGAGAGCTCAAATTTATCTTGATCTGTTTAAATTGGAATTTTAAAGGGAAAATGTTACAGAAATTCAGTTGATAATTCCTCCACAGAGAATGGTTCAATCGTAGATGACGGTCTCATACTTGCAGAAACATGTTAAGCTTCTTTTTTGCTCAACAATTATTAAGTTTTATTACTGATATGAAATTATTATTACTTATTACTGATACGTTACAAAATGGGGCAGAAAAGGTAGTGATTGGAGTACCCCTAGTCACATCATTATCCATTTTTACCGTCGATGACCACCGAGTCGGGGTATCCAATACATGGAAAACGTCTTTCGTCTGGTCATCTTCTGTAGTCAAACTAATTATTACAGCAAAAATTGCGATGAAAGGAGACCCACTTAACTATCGGGAAAATATACTATTTAAAACATTCATGGGCAAAACATGGCAACGCATTAACTAAAAATAAGCAAACCAGGCAATCTCTTATGATCATTAAAAACAGAACAGTATGTTCCCAGCAAAAACTAGTGCTTCGCGATAAGCATGTTTGTAAAGGAGAGTTTTGTTGGTGTAGCTTACAAACATGCTTACGTATTGCATGATATTTGCTCGCGTTCTCCCACTTTGGATCATTTCTTGTTAAACGCTTATTTCAGCGCATTGAGTATATAATAATATCATACTATTGTTTTGTCTTTTTAGGTTCGTAACTCATCGTCATTCTTCGGAAAATGTATATTTTTATAATCTCTGTCTTACAGTAGCGCTTCCTTTAATGCACTACTGCAACGGTTCCCAAATGGTGGGTCGCGACCCCCCAGGGTCCGTAGCCGCATTTCAAGGGGTCCGCAAAGAGTTCCGACAAAATAATTAATTAAAACAAATTATTAAAAAATAATAAAAATAATTTATTCTTTTTTTGATAATTTTTAAATTATTTAAAAATATTGATAAAACACCACTATAATAAATTTATTTTTGTTTGTTTTGGTACTTTTACATTTTAATTTTAATATTTGACAAAAAAATGTTTGGGGGTAAAAACCTAAAAATGATCTCTTAATGAATTTTTAAATAAAAATATACTTTTAATATATGTATTTTAAAATTTTTGTTTTTTAACGTTTTTTTTATTAAACATAATATATTTATTTATTTTTTTTTGCTTTGTACTTTTACATTTTAATTTTAATATTTGACAAAAAAAATGTTTGGGGTCCGTGAGCTAGTAGAAATATCTCAAGGGGTCCGTGAAGCAATACTTGGTGGGAACCGCTGCACTGCTGTAAGTGAATGTGCAAAAATTTGTTTTTTAAGTGGACGAAAAAGAAAAATATAAGAAGCTTAAGCATTTCTAGCCATACATTATTGCTTATATTCAGGCAATATATTTGTCGCTACTGTGAAGCGCATTTGTATAACATGAAAAATTTGTACTGCTTCCAAAATTTCGATTATTTTTTGCTGGGTTGTTGCCGTTTCTTGATGCACACTAAAAACAAGCTTAATAATTTTGGTGAGTTCCTTTTCAGAATTTTTCTATATTGATTGTATTTGATTTCCTGATCAGCTTTTTTAAAAGTGATAAAATTCCACAAGACATTATCGATGAAAAACGAAGAAATTTATGTAACACCATCAAATCGAAATAACTTATTTATAACGAAAATTTGGAAAGATTTAAACAGAATAAAAATGCTTGGATAGAAAGAGAGATTTATTTTACTTCAACATTATGCTTAATTATAATTTATTTTATGCTTTATAAAACCTATACGAAACACTCCCAATTTTTGGAAAGCTATTGCTATGTTGCTGTAGCACGTTTTACAAGGATAGCGATTTTCTAAGGCATACAAAATTGTTTACCAAAAATGTACTTATGGGGGCCCCTAGAAAAAGTGTGGAGTGACTTGTCTATCTTTTGCAGAAACGCCATTTATGGCAAGTACCATAAAAATAAAAATTAAAGTCTTTTTGGAAAATGTTGGGTGAGCTTACTGGTAGGTTAGAGTGGAGTTGCCAGGTAAGAGGAAGGGGAGTTGGTGGCAACTTTATTAAATAGTGTGCAGCTTCCGAAAATAACGTTGCTCTGTTCTGCCGTGTACGGTAAAAATTATGTTGATGTTAATTTTCCTTTGCTGCTTGGAATATTGATCATGTGTAATTTATTCTGAATATAACGCTACGAACCTTAGGCTATATAAACACTTTGGATTAAAAATGTTGGTTCCTAACTAAAAGAATTTTGCATCAATAAAACAATGAAACAATTTCATTCGATTTTGTTCGTTAATCCAATGAATATTTCACAAATATTGTGAAACTTTTCATTTAAATTCAACCAACGAAATTATTTCACAATATCCGTGAAGGTTTCATTGGATCTGTGAAATTGTCATTGGATTAATGAAAAAAATGTAATGAAATTGTGTCAATGGTTTCATGAAGCAAAATTCTTTTGGTGTTATATTGACTAATTTTCTACTAAACAAGTATCGAAAATGGCCTTTGAAATATTTACTAAATAGGTATGTATCTTCATTTATTTGCCATTGTACTTAAGTATTTGTGTCATATTTATATTACAATTGACTGCATCCGGAATTACTATTTAAACTCAATTAGAATGAATGTTTATCTCTTGTAAATATTAGACTATCATTATTTACCAGGGACCGAAAATAATGATTATTGCACAAATTTTTTATCAACAAAATCATAATGTTCCAAGAATATTAGTAACATGTTGTTGAACAATAAAATTACTATATTTTGACATGCTTCCCATTTATGCAATTAACTTTTATTTTAAATTTTTACTAAAAAATCAATTAATTAGAATTATTTTAAAATTTTATTTTTTGATCGCAAAATAAATCTTATTTTTTAGTTTTATTTTTTAGCTCAAATATAACGATTATTTTCAATTTTTATTTTTTTGCTCGAAAATAACGATTATTTCTTAATTTTTATTTTTTGCTTAAAAATATTTTTTTTTTAACAATACTAACAAACACAAGCCGCGAAGCGATTAGATTGTCTGCGGAAAACACCCAGGATCTATGGCGGGAATCGAGCTCACGACCTCTGAACTGACAGGCTAGCATCGCTACCACTCAGCCACTGGGGCACCCAATCATTATTATATTGTTTGAGTTTTACTTTGTTGATGTATTTATAAACAAAATTTGCAAGTTCACATTCATTCCAATCTATTCCATTTAAATTTAGCAAATTAAGCTTTTGCTTAATACGCATTACGAAAATCAAAAATCTACAATAATCGTTATTTGTAAGCAAAAAATAAAAATCAAAAATAATCGTCATTTTTTAACTAAAAAATTAAACTCAAAAATAAGAATTATTTAACGATCAAAAAATAAATCCATGATATAAAAAAAACAAGGTAGTTTCACTTAAAATTGTTTTACAAGAATGGAGATTTTTGAATTCTATTTTATATGTAATTATTCAAAATAGCCTTGCCAAACATGGAAAAAGGGAAAATATTCCAAGAAATTGTATGGCAAGTATGTGTAGTATTAATTTTGTGATTATGCAATCGAATTTTGTGCTGATTTCAAATAGAGTCGATGGAAATCTCTTAATCTTATATTGCAATATTACAAAAATATAAAAAATAGCAAAAGTGGAAACAACTCCTAAAATTGATTAATCTTCTATTGCGAATATGCCGAAAATGCGTAAAACTTTTTACATAGGAAAACAAGTTGATTAAAATTGCTAAAACTGTCAAGAATACAAAAACTCAACCAAATATTCGTTAAAAATTGCTGATAAATTCCAAACATCCGCAAAAACTCTAAAAAGTGCAAAAACTTGTAATAATCATGCCATAAGGAAAATGGTGAAAATTCGCAAAAAATCGAAATATTGCCCACAAGCCCTAAAATTGATTAAAACTCGCTAAAATGTAACGAAAGTCAATATCTCGGGAAAAATCTCGAAAATTATGAAAATACGATAAAACTTGCTAAATTTTCAAAGATTACAAAGCGTAATAAAAACGTAAGAAAGAAAAAAACTGTAAAAATTACGCTTGTTGTGAAAATAGCGAAAATTTGCGAAAAATTTCTAAATTTTTCACAAGCCGTAATTTTGATTAAACATCACTAAAACCGAAAGGAATACCAAAAGTTCGGTAAAAACCGCGAAAATTCGCAAAAACTTGCTAACAGCGGCATAATACCAAATTCGAATATTGTTTAAAACTCCAAAAAACTGCAAAGATGATGAAAAGCTTCAAAAATTCGTGTTTATCGCGAACATTGCGAAAATTCGCAACAAATTGCGAAGTCAAAAGAACGCGAAAAAATCGCAAGTTCGCGAAAAATTGTTAAATGTATTGAAAAAATTAATAAAACTGTAAAGAACAACATAATCTCGTAAAATCAAATAGATCGCGAAAATTTCTCACAAATTGCTAACATCGCGGATATTGCAATTAGCTCTTCCATAGACTCCAAAATCTCACAACTCTGAACACAATTCTTATTTTCTTTTGAAAATTAATAACGTTTAATTTTTTTAATATATAAAAAAATGCGATTTTGTAAAGCAAGAATGGTAGCACGATTTTTAGTTTAAACATCAGATCTCCTCTTTTGTCAAATGATAATCCCCCTGTTGTGAAAGGCGACGTCGACGTCACATCAACACGACATCAAAAAATTTTCACTTGTATACTCTTTGTCGACAACAATTGATTAATATTAACATGCTGGACTAATTTTATAAGCTTCAGAAAATAGTAAGAGACAGTTAATAGCAGTCAATTGTTGTCGACAATGAGTATACAAGTGACAATTGCTTACTGTCGTGTTGATGTAACATCGACGTCACCTTCCATAATAGGGGGAATATGTCAGAAAAAAGAGAAAGTGGAGCTACCTTATATAATTATACCATTAATAAAACTCTAAAATAATTCTTATTCGGCAAGCAAAAAATAAAAGTTAGAAACAATTCAATCGTAATTTTTATGATATTACTCATAATCGTTACGGTCCCTGTTATTTACATAATTTTACGATGAATTTTATTCACGAACATATTTCGAAATTTGTTCTGCAACTCAATGAAAGTATGTAATTGCAAAATACTTTTATTATTTATCTAAATAAACACAGCAAATACTTACTTTTATTCTAAGAAAGAAAAAAACTTAACAAATAAATGTCCACACACTCGGCGGCTGCTTAAATGATTATCATTTAAAAAATAATAATAATAATATCCCCAGCTGAGTAGTAAACAATTTAAATCATCATAACTAATTTACTTGTTCAACAAAATAACTGACCGAACAATCAACAAAGAGTAGCAGCTACAACAATTTTTAAAGATTTAATAGATTTG
Organism: Panzeria rudis; assembly: GCA_956483635.1. NCBI lineage: Eukaryota > Metazoa > Arthropoda > Insecta > Diptera > Tachinidae > Panzeria > Panzeria rudis. Next base: position 119,907,075 of record OY101448.1, read on the forward strand.
TTTGTTCATTTATCTACCAGGCACGAATGGCATTTGCTTATGGCAAAAATAAAAAATACATAATAGTAATTAAATTTGTCATCATTTTCACAAGAAAACTATATATTCACCTTTATTCCAGTTGTCGACGTCAACGTAGTCGTCATATTTGAGTCAACGTCATTTTGTTTCAACGTCGACATCAATTCGATACCAACCCGACTAGAAATTTTTATGCAAACACATTTGGGATCTAACTGGGATCCCAGTTCCGATGTAACGCAGAAACGTATTTGGGACCCGATTGTGTTCCTGTGGGGAAATATCAAAATTTTGCAAAAATTTGCTCAAATCGGGAAAATATCAAACTCTAATATTGAATTAAAATTGCTGAAGCTATCCAAGGGACCAAAGTATGTAACATTTACCTCTTTTGAAGATGAGCATAATATACGATTAAAAATCTGTGTTAGATTTTCCCAACAAGTTCCCAATAGTTTCCCACTTGGGAAGAACTTTTGTTAAGTCATTAATTTGTAGATGGGCTATCCCAACAAGTTCCCGATCAAATCACAAATGGGATAACCCTTTTGGATGTGGCACACGCATTCCCAATCGGGGCCCAATATGAGTATTGGGAAAATTTCTAGTCGGGAATATGGTCTTATACCGAATTCACATTATGAAATATTTCATGAAATTTCTGACATGCAACTTTATTTATTTGCTAAAGGGCAGGGAAAGCCCCTCTGGTGTCAAGTAGAGGCATTGACGTTTTTAAGCTGTGTACCCATTTTATTAATTCTTTTACTTCCCCTACGGTTCTGCTACAATAATATCAATATTGTTGAAAAACCTAAATGCTATTGGTTACTATTTCATTATTTCACAGGAGCTATGGACCAATTCCTACTGTGCCCTGTTTCTTAATTAATCCGCAGTCTACCATATGCCGTACAATCGTTAAGCACCGTCTTCGAATCCAATAAGATTAAGGTACTTTTAGATACTACGTATTTTACAGTCTGCTTGTAAAATTTCTCACTGCAAAATTCATACATGATGCGCCAAAGTAAATGTCAGCCTGCATTTACAGTGTACAAATTTTCAATTAGAGCGTGTTCTATTTTGAACTGACAAAGCACCTGACATCAGCTGTTTCGCAAGTCAATTGTTTGTGGCACCAAGAAGTGATTCGGCAAATATATATTAAAATCTATCTATTTGTACACATTCTTTAAAAAAATAAAATTTTTAGTTAATTTAAATACAAATTGAATGCAAGAACACAAAAGTTGCGAAAAAAAATTATTACAAAACAAGCTGTTTTAAACTATTATAGGTTATGTCAGATAGAGCTAAAAACATAAGTGTGAAAGAAAAATTATAAACCGCCTGTAAATTGCCAGTTTTGACAGACATGCACAATTACAATTGGATCGTCAAGCTGACAACGGCCCTGTAAAATACATAGTGTGTAAAAGTAGCTTTATAGGTGACATGTATTAAGGTCAATGGAACTAAAGTCAATTTACCTTATTGCGTTTTTAAAAGTGAAATAAAGTCAACAAAAGTTTGGAAATAAAGTAATTGACTCTATTTCCGTATTCAAATTGAAATAACGTCAACAATGCTTAAAGTATATCTGGCTTAAGGTTTTTTCCTCTCAGTATACGGGTTTTTGCCTTTTTCCTTTCGGTATATCGAAAATAGGCTTCGCTGAGTATAGATTTTTGCATAGCCGGCCTTTATGATTTGTTCATGTCGGTATATCGAAAAGCGGCTTCGCTGGGTAAAGTTTTTTACATAGCCGGCATTCAGCCGGGCTTAAGGATTATCTTCCTCTCAGTATATCGATTAACGGTTTCGCTGAGTAAAGATCCTTGCATAGCCGGCCTTTGGGAATGCTCACGGATTTTCTCCGTTTGGTTAAGCGAATAGCGGCTTTGCTGAGCTAAGATTTTCTCTTTGGGTTGGCTTATGGGTTTCCTTCTCTGAGTTTGTCGAATAAATATCTCGCCCTACACAGAAAAAAAACGTAGTAATGGCAAATGATTTTTACCTTACCACAAATAGAATTTGCATTCTAATCGTTCCCAATAGCAGTTGCTATTTGTTGCAACTACAAAAGAGCTGTTACCGCAAATACAATTCGGCAAATACAAAAATCGTTTTACCAAAAAAAATTTTCTTTGTCGTAAATACAGCCGTTTTAGCAAACGCAATTGTATTTGCCCCAAATACAATCCGCGAAATACAAGAATTGTCTTACCAAATCTTTGTTCCAAATACAGTTCGGCAAATGCAAAAATATTTTTTTTTAATTTTTTTAGATTTTATTTTTATTTATAAGAAATACAATGAGAAAAGTAAAATTAAAAGTTTTTCATGAATACAATAAAAGTGGTTCCTTCCCTACGGTAAACGGAACTGACACAAAACAAGCCACGTGACCGGTCCCAGAGGGTAGGGACCAGTCCGAGTTCTAACACTTCCTATGAAGCGGACCAGCCACTTTTACATGGGGATGGCCTAGAATGGGGTTAATTGATGCTTTGTATGCACCTTGTAACTTGTCCCTGAATTATCTTATAGAGTCCTAATCGGTGAAGAATAATATAGATTATATATAAATATTATTCCAAAATACAGCTGTAATTATCGATTAATTTATTTTTTTATTGTTACAAATCCAAGTAGAAATTGTATTATATTTTTAAGCGGTGTCTCTGATAAGATTCGAACCGACAACCTCCGGCATGACAGGCTAGTACACTACCTACTCCACCAGAGGGGAACATATATTTCAATGTTATAAATACCAGTTAAGCTGGAGTTAATATCTAAATATAGTTGCGGAAGAGGTTCCTTAGTGGCATGGCAGTCTCATTGAAGGGAGGTAATTAATATTATATAGATACTATGTGATAGGCCTTAGATCCAGGAGCATCGAATTTTTCAATGCCGTTTGCCACAATACTAGCCGGAGCACCAACTAAATTAACTGAAAATGGTTAATATGTGACCATTTGCACAACATGTCTTTTTTCACCGTTCACTATTTCTTATTTTTGGTACCAGTCTCATTTTCTCAAGTCATAGGACGAGTACTTTTGGATCATTTGTCACCGAATTTTCCGCAGGGTTATTAGGAGCTTATTCTTTCCTTATGAAAAGTTAGAAAATCGTACACGCTTATGCTTGAGTAAATCAACAAGAGCAGCCGGCAGTTTCTTCAGGTTAGTTAATTGAAATAAATAAGCTTTTTCTTCAGCACAAATTTATGCAACCGCTGATTTACCAGGACAGGTATTAAACGAATACGTCTATTCCATATCACCATGCAAGCGTACACGCTTATGCTTGAGTAAATCAACTAGAGCAGCCGGCAGTTTCTTCAGGTTAGTTAATTGAAATAAATAAGCTTTTTCTTCAGCACAAATTTATGCAACCGCTGATTTACCAGGACAGGTATTAAACGAATACGTCTATTCCATATCAAAGGCGATGGGCACTTAGCCATCACCAGCCTGATTTTCTACCCATTGCCTAAAATATACAAGATATTCATATATGTATGTATATTAAAACCTTAAATTATTTACTTTTAAACATACTTACTTTAAAGCTTAAATCATCTGAAGCTTCATCAATTTCATTTCCATCTTTTCCAGTAAATCCGCTTGTCCACTTTCTTCGGCCATGTGTTGTGCATTAGTCTAATGCTGCGTCTTTTAAGAAGATTTTCCTTATTTTCCTTATCCAGCGTAAGCTAATAATTAGAAATTTAAATTGAATCATTTGGCTATTGTGAAATTATAAGACAAACCTGAATTGTTCCAGTGTCATTTATTTTTCACCTCCTAAACTAAACGAAAATGAAGGAGACACAGCGCTGTCAACCCAACGAAACTAACTACGGATTGTATTTGAAAAGACAAGCCTACTATTTAAACAACAACGATCAGCATTTGGCGTAAATAATTTTTGTCATGTAATCCCAAATAAAAATCATTAGGTTTTACTAAATTGTTGTTAACTTGCGTTTTCAAATGCAATCACATTTAATTTAATGAAAATCGCATTTGGATCAAATTGTTTTGCTCTTAATTTTTGTCAACTGCACTTTTGCTCTTCTGATAAATGCAGCGTATTCGGCGCAACTTGTTGTGGTAAATAAAATATCATTTGAATCAAATATTTTTCATTTGCGACAAATACAAATTGACCAACTGCAAAAACTATTTGTCATAACTACAATTTTTTTCTGTGTAGTGGAGCCTGGCTAAGCCGAAAATCTTTGCTCAGCAAAATTGCTTTTCGATATACGGAGAATAAAAATCTTTGCTCAACGAAGCCGCTTTTCGATATACTGAGAGGAAAAAACCTTTAATAAAAATTGAGACCAGTGTTTTCGTTGGCAAGAGGCCGTTTTTGAGTTGTGGCCTTGTTAGACTTTTAGGCATTAGCGTATGGGAAATGACTGTTTGGTATGTTTTGCGCTATGGCCTGGTTAGCCTTAAAAACATTGGCGTATGAAGGCCGGCTGGTAGCTAGTTGGCGCAAATGGGTATTATTGGTATTGTCGAAAGCACTTTTTAATTTTTTAATCATCTTTTGGCTTATCACAATTGGCATATTGTGATAAGCGATTAAGGCATTGGATGGGCCCTGCTCGCTTGTGTGGTTTCTCTACGGTAAGTCGTTGGTGCAGCAAATATCTTAAGCTATATATGGGATGTACTTCATTCTTTTTTAATTTCATGTCAACTGGTTCCAGTTCCAAACGAAATAGCGGTTGGGGTACTCAGTCTCTATTTTTAATGTTAGTAACATTCTTCACTTTAAAACTATTAATTAGTAGACCCACTTTTACCTTTTCTGGCCTGGAGGCCTTTTGCATTTTCAGTTGCTAGGTGTAAAAATTTCTACTTTGTGTTTCAAAATCCGAAACTACTGTGCGGTAATGATTTTCATTAACTTGAATTTTTACATGTTTACATGTGTATAAGTTTGACTTAAGTATAACAAAAAATCAGAAAAACGGATATGAAGAAAAATTAACCAACGGTAACACTGAGATTTGCTGTGGTGAAACAGCAAGTTAGCATCAACTGAAGTAATTTAATTCTCGTATTCAATTTTCACGAAAAGTTTTTACATATATATAAGAATTACAATCACATTCAACAGAGCCACCTCACATTGGTGATAAGCAAAATACACATGAGCACAGCTGATGGATGTGTAGCGGCTTCCGAAAACATGGCTGTTATGTTCTGCTGTCTACGTTGAAAGTTTAAATTGATTTTAATTTTTCCATTGTTCCCTGGAATATTAATCATGCCTTATTCTTTCTGAATAAACGTTACGAATCTTAGCCTAATAATCAATATATTTTCAATAATAAAAATTTGAGTAAAATGTTTTTATTACCAAATTTAAAGAGCAAGGCTGTAAATTTAATAAACTTTCAATGAAGATAGTGCTTTTTAAATATCTTAAAATATTAGAAAAAATAAGTAAGAGTTCGGCTATGCCGAATCTTATATACCCTTCACAAAAATATGAAGAACTGTTTTTATCAGCGAGCAATACAATTAAAGGGCTTTTCACATGTTACGTGATGCTATTTTCACTGTTTTTAAAACCCCTCGACCCTTTTCGTAAAGCTTAAAAATGTCGGTATAAATTACATAATTAATCCGTTACACAGAAAAACTTATCACCAAAAAATTTTCTAACAAAAGTTTGTGTAAAAATAAATACATAGTCAATGAATTGTGTGTTTGACTCTTATTTAGGACGCAAACACCAAAAAACAACAAGAAAAATCGATGACGACACACACAAATGGCAACAACAACAATGATAGCAAAAGGAATGCGATTGTACCATGTTTATTTACTGAAGATTTTTGAGTGAATAAATTCGTAAATGTCGTTGCGTTAATTCTCATTCATATTTTTAGTCTTTAGATAAACATTCAGACTTGAACACATTTAACAAAGTGAAATTTCATAAATGCTTAATAGATGATGATGATGTTTAATATTTGTTAATATTTTTAGAATAAGTGTTTTATAAATTCAGAGAAAAATATTGTTTGATATCTTTCAGAAAGTCCAGTAAATCTTTTTGTTTGACTTAGTAAATTGTTTGGTTTACAATTTGTAAATATTTTTAAACATATTATTTTACAGATTTAAACAATTTGTTCACCGAAAAAAACACGTTTTTTCAATGAAATTGTTGAGATATATTTGTCTATAATTACAAATTTGTTTGTAGGTCCGTTCCTAGACAAAATATTTACTATTTCGTTGAATGCCTTTACAGAAAATGAAATTTAGTTTTTCTGTGTAACAAATTCATAAAAAATTTGCAATAATTAATTTTTAACTACATCTCAGTTATTAATGAACCGATTTTGCTCATTTTTATAAGCCAATTTCAAACACATGATCCATAAGCCCAGAGGAAAAAGGTATTGAATATTAAACGAGAAGGTAATGCACAGCATGTATAATATTTCATTCAAGAATTCATTATTGTTAACACAAAACTTTTCCTAGCAAAGTAATAAATAAATTTAATGTATCCGGCGAATGAATTCTATAATTCGTTCTTTTTAATTTGTAATAGATACAAGTATAATTATTTCTCCCAATATATTTTTAAAAGCTAAAGAGATATGTTCTTAAATGATGAAGAAATAAACTATATACCTATATAAACATACATATATATCGTCATCTAAAATCCAAAAATCCATAAGTACACTTTTTAGTTTTTTAGAGGAGAAGGAAAAAACTTTGTAAATATCCGACTATTTGATTCTTAGTAGTCAAATTTTGAAATCCACCTTAGAAAACCAATGCGGACTATACGGATATACGAGTAAAATTTTAAGGAAAGATATATTTTGGTTAATTATATCACAATCAAACAGGAAAATTATTTTGAATTTGTTTTTCGCTTACTGCCTTTTGGATTTTAGGTGACGATAATTAATATCGTTGAAAATATATATATACATACCTACATATTCATTCAAATATTGATTGCATTACTCCCTCTTCTCAGGTACCGCGATTAAACACAAACTGCGTTTTAAAATAAAAATTGCAAAGTGTGTAGGCGACATGAAACAAAGAGAAATAACGAACTTAAAATAAATACGAGGAAAACATGAACAATTGTTACAAGCAAAGACAATACATTCCACTATGATTCAAACACCTACTTTTTCCGTGCGAAATTAATAACTTTTAAAATATTAAACTTTTTGGAGCTACATTGAGAGGAAGCTAAAGACAGGCATTTTCGGATAAATCTAAGAAAAATTAACCCACTGGTGACGAATTAAATGCAAAAAAAGTCAATTTATTTCATAATTATTTTTTTATTAAAAAAATTATTTTACTTTAGTTTTCAGTAAAATTGATTGTATCAGTTAACTACAATTCATTTTCTAGACACGTTTGACTCAAAATATTTACTTGTCTAGCGGATAAAAATTCGCCTTGTTCGTAGTGATTTTCTTCATCCACATTTTCATTTATATCATTGGAACTTAGTAGCTCTATAACTTCATGTGAAAGGGGTAAAGGCTTATGTTGTTGTATGCGCCTGCTGAAATATTTTGTCGAAATTATTGGATCGGATGTATCTAAAGCTTTGTAGAAAACATCCATAAGGTTGTTAGTGCTGCTGTTTTTGCGAGCAAGATGCAATCTGTCGGATTTATAAATCTTGTGGCGCGATTCAGTTGCCGATTCGCCTAAAACACCAATTGGCAGTATAGTGTTCTCTACAGCCTGCTTCGAATGAATTAACACCTTGTGAACGGTGGAGGTCATTGGTAGCCAACGATATAAATGTTGTATCATTTTTGCTGTCTGGAAGCAGAATGTTTCAAACTTGTTTGGATTTATGGGAAAGTTACACGATAAACAGATCAATATAATTTTTAAGCGAAAAATTAGATTATGATTAAGACCTGTGATATCAGCGAAAATTACATGACTAGAGAAAGCTCCACAGGCTGCATTTCCGTCGTTGGTGCTTCCGAAGCCACCAACTTTAGCCATATCCACACGAAGACCCAACTCCCTCCAAAAAGCATTTTGAATTTCTTCTTGAGTCGATATTGCTGAGCCGATATTGTCCCCGTCGTCAAAATATTTAAAACTTTTCCATCTTTTAATGTTAGATATAATTTGAACGATAAAAATTAACTCACATTTTAAATGATCAGAATTTTCAGATTCCATTACGGCATCAAAAACCTCCATTTGCATTTCCACAGTTCTATTGGCAATAGAACATATTCTAAAGGAACTCTTGCTACGGTCTCGGTTACTTTGATACCTTCTTGACTTCGCAGCTAGAATTTGGTTATAGTGAGGACATATGGCATAGTTTCTCGATTTACTTTCACGACGTATTGCATTACACCGTGCCGTTGTGAAACTGTTTTCTATGAAAATAGCTAACGCTTTATTTGCAGAAAGAGGAATTGGTTTAGGTTGACTTTCTGAGCACATCTATTTAATTTTGGAAGGTCTTGTTGGACTTGCTATGATTTCCTTAAGAACTGCAGCTAAGTTAGCATTTCCTTTCTTCCTAGTTGAGGTTGCTGCTGCTTGTACTAGTAAATCAGTTTGCCCTAATATAGCCGTTGAAAGCTCCGCTGCTGCTCTTCTCTTCCCATATTCCGACTTTTTGCAAAATGGAACCTCTGGACGTCGCACAGTGGAAGAAGTAGTTTTAATAGCTGCTTTTTTAATTTGGAAATATATCTCGCTATTTAGCCATAAAAAGTTTTCATTTCGAAACTGATTTTCTCTTCTTCCGCTTTTTATCCATTTTGTATCTAAATACTTGGAGAAAAGGCGTACCTTCTCCACCAATAATTTCTCGCAATCATCGTCAATCTCAGACGCATCAACTTTATTTACGACATATTGGACAAGGATATCATTTTTTGAGTTTTTTGAGGGTTGTTTTAACCAAATTTCAAAAACTTCAATTTTTTTCAAAGCATAGGAATCTGCAAAAACTGATATTATTCAGATTACGCAACTTTACGCAATATGAGATAAATCCTAGTAAAAAAACCACACTTTAGTGTATTCAAATACGTCTACATTTGGTTTGCCAAACGTTAACATTTTTTATAAGCTTACACGAAATTAAACTTTTGAAAAAAAAAAACCATTTGATTAAAGGTTATGTTCAAAATTTAATTTTTAAAAAAGAATTTTACAAATTTTCAAGAATTTATGAAACAAATCTTAAGTACTTACATGACAGATTATTCTCCATTACAAACTTTTTATAGCACACTTTTCACAAACACACTTTTCACAATAAATGCTCAAACTTTCGATAAAAAAGTGATATTTTACAAAATTGTTTCAACACGTATGGGAACAATGACTTTGACTGCGCGCAGTCAAACAGAGTTTAGTACTTTTGAAAAAAATTATCAATTTGTTTGAATTGGAGTATTAGTAATTGGATAGTATCAAAATTTGAATTTCGCACCGAAAAAGCGGGTGTTTGAAATATAGTGCATTCCTTCTTCAGCAGTTGTGTTAATATTTTTGTGTCTGATCAAATTACCTTCTCGATTCCAAAAGAATGCATTGTTTTGCTTTTTAAAATAGTACATTATATCTTTCATTATATATGTATAATATTGCAAACTGAATGACAATCCCATATGTACACTTTTAATTTTTGCTCAAGGGTATAAAAATACAGAAATGAGTTCGTCAGGGTTTTTTTTTAATTTATTGAACAAATTTACATTGAGACCCTTATTATTTTTCATTTTGTCAAGTTTTTATTTCTACTGCAAAATTACTAATATATTAGTTAGGGCGTTTTACGTTTCATGTAACGATGTGTATTTGGATTAATTTTTTTTAGCACTATATGAAGAGCTAGAAGCGAAAAAATGTTGGTATTCTTAACTCATAAATGGCATGTTTTTAGTAATGACAGTTTTACAGTCAATGAACGACATGTGTGTGATGATTTTATATGTGTACAGTTAGAATTTTGATATTTCACATGAAAAAAGTTGTAAAAAAAATTTGAGCTAAGAAGTATTATTTGACGTGAGTATTCTTTATGATAATAAAAATGACGTAATAAGAAGCACGGCGCCAAGTCGATTTATTTATTTTGTATAAAAATAATAAGCCAAAAAAGTATGAAAAATTTTATGACAGCAAGGTAATAGTTTCATACTCATATTTATTTATATTTATTGTAAGTTTTTTTATTCCGCCTTATATGTCTTTTAGTTTCTTAGAGTAAAAAATTAAAAAAGGAGTAAGAAGTTAAGACAAAGGATATATTTTGCTAGAAAAAAGCAAAAAGCTATATAAATATTATTGAAATAAATCAGTTTCTGGTCATTTAAAAATCATTATTTTCCCATGATCATAAATTACAGAAATGTTTATATTAAAAAAGCAATCAAATTAAAAATATTTTTACAAATGAACCATGTGTAATCAATCATATTAGCATTAACTGAAACTATATTGAAAAGATTTGCGTGATTTATTTTACTATTTTGAATGTTAACATACATTTACAAAAATATAAGTATTCAATGTCGACTGATTAAATTACTACGAAAATTTTCTTGTTAGCTTAACATAACTACGCCTGCGAAGGGTCCTCATTTGCGATATGGGAGACTAAGTGAAATAACCCAAGCGCAACGTGCTGGTAGGCACAATCCTGCCAAATGGGCTCATGGCGAGCACGAACAAAGAACCACCAGTGTCTAAATCATCTCTTACTAATAGAAGGAGTGGCTTCAGACCGGTTCTAGTTCAAGTATTTTACCTTCCACTGAAAGTGGGCACTCCACTTGAACATGTTTGCTAGATCTTATGGATCTTCATTCCATCATCAGCGTCCTTCAGCCTCTGTTCCAACATTGGACGTTTGATGGTCTATCTGTCAATAGCCTCTCCGTCTATTTGGCAGTGCATACAAAATACATAGCATTTAAAAAAGTGACAATTAAGCAGAGGTCCTTATATCCGCTTGAAGTCATTATATCCCCCACAGGCTCTACTAACTTGGTACCGACCGCTAGTCAGGGTGAACCGAGTGGTAGTGGAATCCAAGTTAACTCGGTGCAAGATCGCGGCCGGACTAGAATACAAGCTATTGCTTGACACAGCAAATGTCAAAAAAGTGCAAAACCTCGCAATCTCAGAAGATTGAAAAGTTGTTAGCAGCGGGAGCCCGCGACTATGACACTAAATCCATGGCTAGATCATCATGAACTGCGACCAAGATGTCCGGCTCCCAAGCCACAACGAACATCCCCCCGCCTCCAGCAATGGAAATGTATAGAAGTGGTCGGCTTTCCAAGCTGTGGACGCTAAAAAGCCAGTTCCTTACCATAGATGAACTTAAGCCTTTAACTATGTCCAAAACCAATTTAGCAGATATACATCTTCACGTTATAAGAAGAAGTTCCAATTGAACCTTTAGCGTGTTAGCATAAGGGCACTTCGCACATGCTGTCATTGAGAGGGGTGAGGAGAATTGCACCATATCCTACGGTTAAATTTCGGGTCAGAACCAACTTTCTTTTTATAAAATAGAATGGACGTTCTTGATGTTTGAGGGTGTACCAGTTAAGTGGACCTCAAATCCGAATACAGCGCGTTAAAATACATGCAAGCAGGTCGGTCTGCTCAAATGTACACACCAGTTTTTTTGCCAATACACCTCTACGAGCCAAACGGACTTCAAATGCAGATTCAGCTCATCAATTTACGTGTAGGTAGGTGAGTCTGGTCGAATGTATAATTTGAGGTCCATTAAACTTGTACACCCTCAAAATTTGAAGTAAATTGCGAAGAACTGCAGTTTTCGAGATTTTTAGAACTTTTGCAACTTTATCGAAATCTTGAGGGCTAAAGAGCAAAACAGACCTCAGAATCGGACTCAGCGCGTCAAAGTAAGTGGTTCTGGTCAAATGTAGAGATCACTTTTTCTTTTTTGTATGTATGTGTAACTAAAAAATTTATTAATTTTTCTACCCTGCTTAAAAGTTTTATTAATAACTCAGGAACCTGTACCACAAAGAGATTTCGTGACGACATAATGGGTTAAATATATTTTTTGGAAAATTTAAAAAAATACTATTTTCTTTAGTTAAAGCATCAGGAAACACAGATTGTGAAAAAGCAACTTCTATAATTGTGATAACTTTTTTTATTTTTACAGCCACTAAAGCATTAGATACTATTAAAAAAGTATGAAAGCAGGTTCAAACAAATTTTTGTATTTTATCATATATTAAATGCATCGTAATTTGGAAAATATTCCTTTAATATTTTTGGTGAAATGTTAGCTATACAAGACTTAACTACCATACCAAGTTTGGTTTGATGCGGAGGAGGTAGGTTCCAAAATCTTGATTTTTTTAGTTGGTTTTATATGCAATAAGTCAGTATAAGATTACATAGCTCAAATACTCTAGCAAGATGTGTATACATGGCTTATGCACATGAAGTTACAACCTGTGTATTCCTTGTAAGTCACACAGATGCCTTCGAGACTTATCTGGGATGGTGATGACCTCTCAATTTCACACGATGTTAAGAGCACCATTATATTAGGCCGAAAGGCAGGTACTAACGTTAATCTTGAACACACTTGTAGCGGCATGGAAGGCACTCGATCTGCTGTCTAAAGTTTCATCAATACACCCTGTGGCAGTCAGACTAGTAGTGGACACGATACCCTATGGGAACTGTTCCACTTCTTATATAGAAGAGTATGCGACTGCAAACGCATTAAATATTGTGGCTTTGATCTACAGTCGAATGTGTACGAGATTGTACCGTGCCATATCTGAATATACTTAGCCTTTTTATACTGGCCGAGTTAAGGTGAAATAGACTGGTGTACCCAGTGGAAGGTATAAGATATGCCCGTTAAAAAAATCTGAAAGTGATAGGAAAAAACTGAGGTGACACTATTTTTTAGCCCATCAAACTGATTAGAAAAAATTTATTTTTACTCAAAACGGAATACAGTAACGGCCCTTTTCACAATGTACGATTAAAAGTTAACGTTGACTTTAACAGCAAGTTTTGTATGCCGAACTTGCCATTAGAGTTCACGTTAACCTTTAATCATACATTGTGAAAATGGATGTAAGTCAATATTTGCTTGATTTTTCAGTCAAAAAATACAAATTTCAATTCGCACGAGGGTATAGGATATAGTTTAAATTAAGGAAAAACTGTGTTTGAATTTGTGTAAATTACTTTCCAAATGTAAATGTAAATGCATATACATAGTCCTCATGTTCTGTTTTAAATAAAATGTTTTTTAATTTGAAGCAGATTTTTAAGGGAAAAATTTCATTTTTATTCAGTACTAGCCGAATCCGGTGTGCTTCGCTATCCCATTGTTGTGACGATAAAGGAAAATTAATACATAATTATTTTGTTCCCTTAGTAACCTAAATCAAATTTAGTCTCCAGATATTGGATAATTACAAATTACTTTGTATGGGGGCTGTAAGTTTCCACCTCCTCATATACTCTCTGGTTGAAAACCGCAATTTATTCTCAGTTTAAACTAAAAAAAAATTTGAGGTCCTCGCTATGGTGATTGTTGAGATATAGGAAAATTAATAATTTGTATGATGCTTAACCGCCTCCCCCTCTTACACCACCAAGATTTTGATGAAACATTTACTTTGTTCTTAGTGTGCAGTTGGTATCTCGTGTGAAGTTGGTAGTCTCCAATCTGGGGAGGCATGTCAGAGGCCCACTTGATGCGCTGCATAAGCGGTTACCTGTGCCACTGGCATAGCTCGGGTCAGGCTTAGGGGTGAGTGGTCTCACTACATCAAGGGCACATGAAGGTATTCATTTTAATCGACTTTTCAATTGTTCGATTAATCAATTAATCGAAATTAAGGGTTTTAAATTACTCGAACTATCGAGTAAAGCTTTTATTTTGTTCCAGTTATTCGGGTAACTTTTCCGTTTAAGAATTAATCGAGTTAATCGGATACCTTTTTTAGTTTACTTGCGTTTTTCTAACTTTTTTCGGAAAATTGTTAAAAATCGAGTTTTATTGCCGTGTTATATATTTTGTTAATGAAAACAGGTAATCATCTAAAATAATACGCCATTTAAATGCATCGCTTTGAGAAGTTTTTGCTTTGGAAAAAAATTTATTATTATATTTTCGCCCCACTTTATGCAGGGTAATTCATTAAATAACACTGCTTTGCAAATTTTTACTCTTGGAATGTTTAAAGTTTGTATTGCATTTTTTTAAGGTCATTAGGATTTGATGAACATGAGAACATTTTTTTTTTCATTTCGACCATTATCCATACAACCACTAATTTGTGTTTTTCGATGTATACTTCTCTTTAAATCTCCATCCAACATGAAAGGATGGTTCAAATGAAATAATAATTTGTTTTGAAGGCCTTTAAATTACGTGTCCAGTAGTAGGTTATTTGCTTTGATCGGATAAAATGTGACTGAGTTACAATTGATCGAAGTTAAAATATACTGAAGTTTTGAATGATTTTCACCAATTCACAAATAATAAAAAAGTCCATAGTTTTATTGAATAGCCAATTCGATTTCAAACATTTTAAGCCATAATGGACCCAAATCGGACAAAAACAGAAAATGCTATAATGAACAATAAAAGTAAACAATAGCATTTAAATTTACTATTTACCAATTATTTGGTATCGAAATATTTTCTTTATTTCAATCATGTGGCTATTGCTCGATGGAAATATTTCCTAAATTTTCTACAAGGTAACAAAAATTTTCCCTTCGCCCCTATTGTTGCTGTATGTATAACTTAGTTCCTTAATATCTACATCAAGCGGTCCAATAGTATCTCATAGCGATTCAATTGACTGGCAAATTTTAACAAATTAAAATATTTTGCCAGTTTTGGTTAAGAATTCTTAAAAAATCATTCGAATAAAAGAAAATTTACTTAAAACTTTTTACTCGAGCTATTCAATTAATCGACTTAAATTACTCGAAGAAATTTTTACTCGAAATTAGAAATTTTTGCTTGATCGAACATTATTTGACTTAAATTTTTCGATTAATCGAGCAAACATTAATCGAGTGAATATCCTAGTATACGCAGATTATGCCTGGCCAAGGCCCTATACTCTCGAAACAATCTTACAATGGAATGATCCGCACTTCCCTCAGAGGTGTAATTCCAATAGTGACTCCGACATTTCACCATGATTGCGCTATCTATAGGGAGTTTGCCTGTTGGACCTCTGCGAGTCATACGTTACACCTGTACGTAGTCAGGTCGCGGACCAAATACTAACCCATTTGTAAAGTAAGGTAGTTGGAAGCTCTGCCGGGGGCCTGGAAGGCTGGTCAGTGGTTAAAGAAGACTTAGTCAATAATAGATCCCCTCTGGCGCCCTCAGCACATGCCCTCAGCTATGCCACATGCATCCACTGTGCCAAATGCATCTGCCACAACTGCAACAAAGATACATCAACGTGATCAGGGCTTCTTATCACGTATGACCTTTACTGAATTACAGGCTGCTCGACACTACATCGAGCAGTTAGGCAACTAACCAACTGAGGCCAGTTAGCTGCATTAGACGGCTCGTCCCTCGTTGAAGACATAGAAACACCATATGTGCCGAACGGTAGCGATCGGGAGAAAAATCGTTCCAAAGACGTGTGCAGGTTTCAACCAAGAATCCCAAGCAGGTATCAAATAGGGTCATAAACAAACCTAATAGCGAAGTTGGTAGACACCTGCATATAAGGGCTGTTCTTGACCGCATAAATCAATCACGAAAAGTGAAGATTGATCTGTCAGAAGTTGCTAGATGCCTACCTGCAGTATCTCAGTGAGAGCCAGGGGTCATCACCAAAATTTAACGACGCCGTCAGGTTTCAAGGTCGCGTGAAGTTAGTATCTTGCATGGATGAGCGACTAGCATCCAAGCTCAAGCTCGTTGTAGAGTCTTTAGAGCATTGGTCTCGGTCAGCGAAATACCTCGTAGACAGAGAGCAATTGCAGTCATTCTGGCGGAACCACATGAACCAGTGGCAATCCTGGCAATTTTCCGGAGACCTAACCCTGATCTAAGACCAGCGACTGGAGTGTGGTCAAGGTTTTCGACTCAGTACACAGAAAAAATTATGATAGCTTTTTTTAAACTAGCATGTTTGTGAAACTGATGTTAAATCTTTATTATTGTCCCTGTTTTGTTTAATAAATAATTTTGTTTGACTTATTATTTCATTTCATGTTGCTACCGCCAATGTTGGCAACCTGATAAAATTATAAAACTCCTTAATTTATTTTTTTAAATTTCTGTAAATCATATTTTTTGCATCGTGATCCTCAACAAGGAGATGCTGGCCTTATTCCATGATAAGCAAGGCCTGGTATACTGCAGTTTCATGGGTATTAGGCCTCCCTATAACGAGGTAATGACAAACACGATCCCGAGCCACCAGTGACCAACTGGTACGGCCGCAAAAAGATGGATGGTGCGCGCAGGAAGGTGATCGCGATGCTCAACAACGATGGTCTTACTCCGTGATAGGAAAGGCTTGGTATATTGAGGTATATTGGCTACTAGGCCTCGCTATAATGGGCTGATGACAAACGCGATCACAAGGCCACCAGCGGCTAACTGGTAGGGCCCAAAGAAGATGGATGTGAGAGCATAGTCAACTCGGAGACCATGCTTGAGCCCGCGGAATCAGAGCTCTTAGAGGGAGTTGTATTCGCGGACGACGAAGACGCTCTCCTGAATCCAAATGTCGATGTTAACTATGACCCCGATGTTTACAATGGCAAAAATACTACAAATTAATTTTCAGCATTCTAAGGCAGTATCAGCTGCTTTGATCCTCCGCCTAGTAGAGAGAGGGGAGGATATTGCGCTAGTCAAGGACCCGTGGACCAACAATAAGCTCAGCTAATAATGACAAGAAAATTAGATCCTGTATTTTAGCGAAAGTTAACCTTAACATCTTCATTCATAATCACAGTGAGGAAGATACGGTGACTGCAGCAAGGGAGACAGGGAAATCCACCATGTCGAATCTGTCCTGCTATATGCCTCACAACCACGTGGACCTTACACCACATACCTTGGTCCATAATATGGCAGGAGCAGTTAATGGAAAGGGTATATCTATCCTAATGGGCTCCGACGCAAACGCACATCACAATATCTGGGGCAATTTAGATACCAACGCAAAAGGTGAGTGTACTTTTGACTTCATTCTAGATAACAATCTAGTAGTGCTAAATCGGGGTTCAGAACCCACTTCTACGGTCTCCAACAGGCATAATGAGCCACGCACAGTTGATTCAGGGCTGGAGAGTTTCAACAGACTGTTCCTTTTCTGATCACCGCGATTTTGAACTGGGAGGAACAAAACAACATCCTTACTAGTCTAATTGCGAGACCTACAACCATAAAGGAAGTCGCAGAAATTGATAAAGCTGTAGACAAATTGACTAATGCGTTTAAGAATGCCACAAGTTTATCTTGCAGACCATCCGTAGAACGCCCAAACCGCAAACCAGCCTGGTGGTCTGAGAGTAAAGAAGAATCTTGTAAGAACTGCTGCAGACTATTCAATGAGGCTAAGGAACAGGCAAATGTATACTCTTTAAGCACTTCGTGAAAAAATTCCAGAACCTAGTCAGGAACGTAAAACGTGTCTTGAAAGGAATTTTGCAGCAATGTAGAATCCTTTTCCGAGACTAGCAAACTGCGTAAAGTCCTAGCACAACAGGTATCTATACCTGGATATATCCCGAAACCGGATGGCGACTAGACTAATAGCTCTTCTGAGGTCCTAGTGGACACCCACTTTCTAGGTTGTCAACCATGCACGGAGGCGCAGAATGCGATCTGGCTACTTATCATATATAGAGCCTGCCTTTCCTGGTCATATATTCTGAACCAATGGACTAATTGCGATGTAATTTTCATCCCGAAAGGAGGTAAATCATCGTACTACAAGGCGAACGACTTTAGAGCCATCATCCTAACCTCCTTCTTTCTAAAGACATCAGCTGATACAAAATATGCTCCAATGCAGAAGTATCACATCCACAGTGAGTGTAGCACACATCACCACGCACGCTGTTTTGTTTTGCACAAAAAACTGGAATCTATGTACATATATTAAAACTTTTGCATACGCAGACGATGTGGGAAAAAAATGCCATCTGGCGGTGCAATAATCATATCTTTTAAAGTAATAGCCTTATCCACAAAAAATGTATGGATAAATTACAACGAGGATGTAGGCTACAAGGTCTGTAAAAAGTAACGCAGCTATTTTTAATACAGTGGGTGCTATATATTGTTGTATAAGACCAAATTTACCAATAAAATTCTTAAGTCTTCGGAAAACCCATGTCTTCCAAATTAACCGTTTGATCTACAAAAGTGTGTAGATGAGTTATATGCGGGGATGTAGGCCATAAACTCTGTAAAGATTGTTTTATAAGAACAATTTTGCTGATAAAATTGCTTACTCGTTGGAAATTCCAATCTTCAAAATTAATAGTCTTATTCACAAAAATGTATGGATGAATTATATCCATTATATAGGCTTGAAGGTCCATACAAAATTAGGCACATTTTTTAACATGTGGGCGCTATTTGTTGTTGTATAAGACCAGTTTTACCAATTAAATTCTTAAGTTTTCAAAAAAACCATATCTTCCAAATTAATCCTGATCCACAAAAATGTTTAGACAAGTTATAGCCAAAGATGTAGGCTATAAATTTTATAAAAATTAGACAGCTATTTTTAACAATGTGCACGCTATATTTTGTTATAGTATAAGACTAAATTTACCGATAAACTCCTTAGTCGTCGGAAAGCTTATATCTTCCAAACTAATAGTCTGATAAAAAAAAACGTATGCATGATTTATAGGAAAGGCTGTAGGCTATAAGGTCTGTATAAAATTAGGAAGAAATTTTTAACATATTGGGCGCTATATGTTATTGTATAAGACCAATTTTACCAATAAAATTCTCAAGTTTGCAAAAAACGCATATCTTTTAATCCAATAGTCTGATCACAAAAATGTTTAGATAAATTATAGCCAATGATCTAGACTACAAGCTCTGTAAGACAAGACAGCCATTTTTAACACTTTCGACGCTATATGTTGTTATATAAGACCAATTTTACCGACAAAATCTTTAGTCGTCGGAAAGCTTGTCTTCCAGACTAATGTAGGCTATAAGGTCTGTAAAAAATTAGGCAGCTATTTTAAAAAAAATGGGCGCTATATGTTGCTATATACGACCAATTTTTTAAATTCAAAATGCATTAAAAAAATTCAAAGTGCTTTTAATTTTTAAAATGTATTAAAAATGTATGTATCTTTACTGAAAGCGTCTACTTCATTGATATTTTAATTTAATAGCAAGTGGTTTCGTAAGCAGATTACAACAAAATCATATAGAAATACACATAAGTAGGAAAATTTTAAAAAGGTGTATAGTTAGAAAAACTGATGTAAAAGTCGCCAATCTAACCAAAACGGAACTAGTACTCTTCTCCAGAAGGAATAAAATTCCTTCTTTCGCGTTACCCAAAGTAAATATCATCACACTAGACCTTTCGGAGAACGCCAAATACTCAGATGTTATCCTTGACAGTATGTTACATGGAGAACAGCCAAAGCCTTAACGGCAATTTATATTTGCAGAAATGCCGTTGGCTCTTCCTGTGGCATAGATCGGCGAGGGATCAATTGAATATTCGAGACAGTAATCAAGCCGATACAATTTTACGGCATATCAGTCTGGTAGAAAGCACTAAACTAGGCGAACAATCGATCTCTTATAGAGAAGATTCTTCGCATAATGGCAATAATGATAACTGGCGCCCTAAGATCTACGCCAACGAAGGTACTTTTTGCTACGTTGTGTTGCCTTTCAGAGCATATGCTAACCAGAAAGCTAGCACTGCGCACTAACTAATAATCTGCAACAGTGCACTTGAAACGCCTTTCAAATCACACTATTTCCGAAACAAAATGGCGGATCATAGAGTTCAGATAGGACTTTTTTCAAAAAGTACAAATGCCTAAAAATATATGAATTAAGAATTGCCTTTTGCAAAAAAATACCATTACCAAGAAGCAAATGTTTTCTTAATGTAACTTTTCCAAAATACACTATTTTCAAAAAAGTTCATTTGAAGAAAAGGGCCTTTCTTAAAAGTACAATGGCCAAAAGTATCTTGTTTTCGTCTGAAATTTCTTTTAGAAAAAGTGAAATTATATTTTCAACAAAGTACTTTTTCAAAAAGTACAATTCCCAAAAAGTGTATTTCCAAAAAGGTACCTTGTCTAAAAGGTACCTTCTCTAAAAATTCATTTCCGAAGAAATACTTTTTCAAAAAAGTACCTTTTGCATTGTCAATAAGCACCTTTTTCTAAAAATATTTTTTCCAAAAAGGACGATTTGCGAAATATCATTTTTAAAAAAAAAATTTTTTCCAAAAATATATATTCCAAAAGTTATGATTTTTTAAAAGTACATTTTCAAAAAAGTACATTTAACAAGAAGTTCATTTCTGAAAAAGTATATTTTCCAAACAGGTAATTTAAGAAAAAGTACTTTTTCCAAATATGTAATTTTTAAAAAGTACCTTTTCCAAAAAGTGTCTATTTTAAAAGTACCAAATAAATCCCCTTTAATACCCTTGTTCCAAAATGCATTACATCATTTATGTTTGATGTGACAAAAGGAACGTGTGGTGCAAATTTTGTAAAAATTGGCCTAATAGTTATGAATCAAATTGCTTGGTTTACCAATTCTGGTACAATTTTTATCCCCCTAACGGAAACAAAATTTTTCTAAATCAACTTTTGTTGAGTGGAAATTTTTAAAAAGTACTTTTAAAAAAGGTACCTTTTCAAAAAAATCACATATTTGAAATACATAAGTACCTTTAAAAAAAGTACAAGAAAATTACAAATCTTGGGCTACGTAACTCCAGAACTAAGTTTGGCGACGAAAATTTTTTTGAGTTGTTCACTCTTTCAGAGGGGCTACCATTTTTATTTCAGAATTAATGGTATACATCGTTTTTTATTTAAGCGGTTTTTCGTGTTCTTATTAAAGGTTGAAATCAAGATTTAGTAGCACCCATGGCACCGATTGATTCAGTGTAGGGTATTTAAGAGTAATAAAAAGTTTTTACTACTGTTTAGTTAAACGTTCCTACGTTTATTTTTGTGCATCTTTTAACAACCGTATGTGACGTGACACACATTCTTAATGGTATTTTGCAAACTGAATTCGGCTTAAGTGTATTTTGCATTGTATCGCATGACATTGCATTGTCTTGCAGTTTATTACTTTTCTTCTTAAATTGACAATTTTATGAAACACAATTGTTTAAATTGGCTCATTTGCTGTACAACCATTTAGTACTTGTTTAAAATGAGGTTGAAAATTTTCAATTTAACTAATTTTCTAATAAAAATTTTCACAATACACAAATGTTTAAACTATTAAAGCGATCCGTTACATCGGTATAAAGGTAATTTTTATTAAGAGTTATATTTGAAATTCTTTGGCATCGGTTTTTGTAGCATTTGTAGATAAGAATGAAACTTTATTTTCTGCAGTCTAACATACAATTTGTAAAGTAAATATATGCGCAAGCAAATAAATCTTGGACATTTCTCATCCAATGAAGCTTTGAAAAAACAAATGCATAATACTACATTTAATTAAATATTTATTGTATTAGCTACTAATGGCTATTCAGTAAGTTATATATGTACGTACGTCAGACTGGTCCTTATATGATGCAAATATTTGTTTTTTTATTGTTAAGGCGGGAACCTCTTAAATTGTTACTTTTAGCAACAAATATATTCTGTAAAAATTTAAAATCAATACTTTTATTTTAACACATGCAGCGTAAAGATATAAAATGCAAGGTCCAACCGAATATTCCGTTTCGATTTCGGTTTAGGCCAAATTTTAAGACGAACACATAAACAGAAAAATTTTATTCTATATAAATAAAGAATTTAATCGAAATAGTATTTTCCGAATTTCATCAGATATCAGATCAGCATATCAGATCAAAAACATCAGCTTGGCATAGATTTACATGTTTCACAAGCCCGAGGTGACCCTTTTTTGGGTCTAGTGGTACCGCCCCCTTTAGGCTGAGGCCACATGGGCGTTTTTAAAACGGGGCGTTTCTGCTTTTTATATTAAATTTGAAAGTTCTCAGTTTTTTAAAACTCCAAATTTAATATAAATAGCAGAAACGCCGCGTTTTAAAAACGTCCGTGTAGCCTCAGCCTTAGAGATATACGGCTGTATGTAAAAAAATATTTTACTTTAGCTTTAAAGTGCATAGTAGTTACCAATCACTTTAAGGGTAACATAACTTTGTTAAGAAATTATATGCAAAAGACAACTTTAATTATTTTGTGATTTAATAATAAATACTGGTAACACCACCATGTTCAACAACCACTTTATAGTTTATGATGTACAAAAACGAATACAATTTCATTCGAGTAGTCAAATAACTTTTTATTTTATTAAATAACTTTTTATTATTTTGAAGTAACACAATATAATTCAAAAATCTGAGCTTCTGACATGGTAGTAAAGCATATAAGCATTTCTATGAAGTAAAAGTAATAAAAATGTGATGAACATAGAAGAATTAACAGAATTTCTTTTATTCGAACGAAATGAGTATTTGAATATCGAGCTTTTTTCAATTTGTTTTGATTTTATATACATCACTAAAGCATTTTTTTTTATATATGTATTTTTTTAAATATTTCTTATGAATTTTTCTATGTATTTCGAGTCCACTGGATAATAAGGTGATTTTTTCCATCACATGAAACAAATAATAAATGAGTTATGAATTTTTAGTCGAACTGTATGGTTTTTATCCAAAGTTATTAACATAGTTTGGCTTAAGTTCATTTCTAATTTAATCTTTCGATCAAATTATTATTTTTTTATTTAAGAAAGAAATTCTTAAGCATGTAAATATTGAACATTCAAAGAAAAATTTGGCTGTACGGAAGGTTGAACTGACAGCTGTTTCGTGACCACCAAGTCTACTCATCAGAGTCCTTTACCCACACTACCACTGACAGTGGCAACAACACTGTAGCGAAAATCCTACTAATATTAGTAAGCTCAATTAGCACACTGTCGTCATATTGTGGCGAGTCGCACCTTATTGAACTTTGTCTAAATGTTCGGAACTTCACTAACTAGCTTTTCTTAGCATGTTCAACTATTTTAAGCTTTTTCCATTTAAGCCACATGATGACGACAGTGTGCTAATTGAGCTTACTAATATTAGTACAAATAATAAATTTAATCTGAGAGCTGACACTTCAAGCTTCATTTTCAGATATAACATGAATCAATATGTGCTGTATTAACAAAAATATTTGAGGTAAAAAATACACATTTTGGAAATATCAACTTAAAGTAGTCTTAACAAACGTGTGTGCCTACTTTAAAATTTTTATATATTAACAGCTACATTCATAAAAATTCTTATTTTAGGTTTAAGACTCACATTTGTTATTGAACAGTTTCACGCTAAAAACTGTTTAATATAAAATTGCATTCATAAACACTACAATAGACATTGTGTGTTTTAAGGAATTCTAGATTTCGATACTGGCAACACCACCATGTTTTGTATTTTCATTTTCATGTAATTTAAGATTTTTTCAACTCTCTTAATAATATATTTCTCAACTTATTTGATACGAGTTTTCTATGAAGTAAAATCAAAAAAGAGAAATGATTACAAAAGTATTCACACGATTCTTTAAATCATGTAAGCAAGAGGTACTCGAATAACGAGCATGTTTGTATTTGTGTTGATTGTTTCTGCATCACTAACATTTCTTTTTGCTTTTATGTGTTTTGATGGTGCTTTTTTGCTAATTTTGTTGCGAATTTTGTTTAACTTAAATAATTTAGTGGCATATTCTATTAAATTTTAAAAAACATACTTAAATGCTTATAACCAAGACTTCAAGCTTTAATTTAAAGAATATTATGTATTCCTGTGTGCGAAATTTGCAAAGATATTTGAAGTTAAAATTGATATATCGATGATATGAATTTATTGAAGGTTTATAGAAGGCGCATACCATCTTTAAACCTACATATTTTAAAATTTTCATGTAATAAAGATTTATGAATGCAATTTTATGAAATTTTGCTTAAAAATAGTTTATTGCCCCGTTTTTAATATTTATGAATATGGCTGTAATTTTTTTAGGCTACAACTTTACTCAACATTGCTTGGCAAAGCTACTTTAAGTATTTTTGCATACAGCCGATAAAGTCTAAACTGCAAACTGAAGCCAGTGTTGGCATTAGTCGATTGATTTTTCAATTGATTGGTTAATTTGATTTATTGTCAATCGGATTAATTTAATCCTGATTAAAATAATCATGATTAAATATATTAATCGTAATCGTGATTAATAAAGTAAATCATTAATCTTTAATTTATTACTTGTAAACAAATAATTAAATTACGACAACTTACATATATATATTCTCATCAAAGAGTTTATACTTATGAAAGAAATTGTATGAAACATAAAAAGACAATGCTCGATATCAAACCCTGTAATTGACTAAAAGTCGATTTAACTATAAAACGGGCAAAAACAGGGAGTAAATCACGCCTATGGACTACACACTTCTCTGAAATGCTCACCTCACGTCCTCAGATAAACCCGGCTATATGCGGTTGTATTTCTCATGATACACTTTTAAATATCAACATTTCTGCTCCTGGTTCTACGTAGTATAGAAGAAATAAGGACAACAGAGAGAATTCCAGACGAGCTCAAAGAAGGCATTATTGTTAAAGGAAGGTGACTTAACAAATCGCAACAAGGCGGGGAATCACTTTTCTAAGCATGCTGAATAAAGTCTTATCTCACGTTATAATCAAAAGGTTATCTGACGAATTAATGCCAAATTTAAGAAAACAACAGGCTAGATTTTGCCCTAACAAGTCGTGCGTGGACCATATAAAATCATTTAGATACGATTTCTCTCAATGATTTTATATGGTCCACGCACGCAGTCAGTAGAATAGAGGTGTCCTCTGTAGCTTATCTTTATTGATTTCGAGAAGGCATTTGACACCCTGTCCCATAATGTTATCTGGAATACTCTCGAATGTAAAGGGGTAAATTCATTCAATTGATAAAAGGTATGTACACCGGGGCAAACAGCCGAATTATACATGCTGGCAAGCTTAGTCGTGAGGTTGGCACTGCTGTTCAATATAGTGCTGGATAGTGTGACGCACCAGGCAATGATGGGAGACCGCGGCATCATATGGGGCTGAACGAGAGGCTGGAATATGCAGACGATATATGCCTTCTCCCTCACAGCTATACAGACATGGACGCACAACTAAGCGGTCTCACCTACATATCAGGGAAAGCCGAGTTGAAAATCACTATAAAAATGACCAAAGTTATGCGAATAAATTCTGGAAACTTGAATCCGTTTCTAATAAATAATGAAATATTAGAAAAAGTGGAAAGATTCTGTTACCTTGGAGCTGTTATAAACCGAACTGGTGGATCTAGTGAAGACATTGTAATTTGAATAGAAAAAGCCACACAACCTTTTCGCCAGCTTAGTAAAGAATGGAAATCGTCTTCAATATCACGCCGTATTAAAATCAACATTTTCAACACCAACGTAAAATCAACTCTACTATATGGCTGTGGAACTTGGAACGCTGCCTCCCGAAACATTCACACTTTGCAAGTTTTCGTAAATAAATGTCTCCGAATAATTCTAAGAATCTTCTGCCCACGAACCATCTCAAACAACAATCTGTGGGCTGAAACTCGTCAAATACCGTAGTGTGTAGAAATACAGAGAAGAAAGTGGAACTGGATTGGACACATACTCCGTAAGCCACTATCCGATCTTGCCAGGAACGCTATCGAATGGAACCGTCAGGGGAGTCGCAGAAGAGGCCGACCAGCACATACATGACGAAAGCAAATTGATAGCGAGGCTAGAAAAATGCATAAAAGCTGGAGTGAAGTAAAAACGATTGCGATGAACACATCTGAATGGAAGAAGTTTGTTGAGGCCCTATGCTCCTTATAGAAACGAGGGGATTATATATGTATATGGCGAAAATGACGGAAATTCAAAATAAACGGCAATATTGGAAGTTAACTGTTAATCTGATTAAAACTCGCTAATAGCTTAATACGAACACTACGAAAATTTGCAAAAACTTTCTAAGCTATGAAAAATTTGTGAAAGTGTCCCTAAAAATTTAGGAAAGCAAAAACTTTAAAAGTTCACGCTTGTTGCGAAAAGAGGGAAAATTCGCGAAAAATTGCAAAATTTTATACATGGCGTAAAATTGATTAAAAGTCGCTAAAGCTATAAGAAATGCGAAAAATTTAATAATTAATAAAATAATAATTAATAATTTAATAAAATTCAATAAAAGCCTCACATTGATTAGGTTAGGTTAGGTTAAACAGGCTGCCGGTTTAAAAAACCCGGCCCACTTGGTTCCTTTGTGATGCCTGGGATAGATAGTAAGGAAATTTAAGAAGGTGCTCTACCTTTCCCATAGGTTGGATCGGTATTAAACCAACACGAGTATCGTATGAATGAATTTATTTTCCTGATATCGCATTCGCCCAGGTCCGCTAATTCGGGTAGTGACGGATTTCCCAAATATGACGCCCTATTTCTAAATCGCGCTGAACATCGACAGAGTAATTTCTTGAGAGTCTCTTCCTCCTCCTCGTTTTGACAACTTCTCCAGATGTCGTTAAAGGGAAGATTAAATCTTCTTTCATGGGAACCAATAAGACAGTGTCCCGTGATGACCGCTAAGAGTATACACAGCTGTTGACGAGGAAGCCCCAGTGTGCTTGCAGATCTTGCGGAGTTATGCTGGCTCCAGATGGATCTGGAAACCTCACAAGTGATTTCATTTGTCCATCTGGTTTGCGCTTCTCCAAATATTTGGTGCTGAATTTCTTTTTTGCAGCATTTTAGTGGGACTCCTACTAACCAGTTGATGTCCCTTTCCTGTAGGCGGGCGCCAGCCTTGGTCAGACCGTCCGCAATAGTGTTACCGGGAACACCAGCGTGGATGTCCGGCATTCTTTAACCAATTACGATGTTGTGTAAACGCCAGATAGAGCATGTAGTGCAACCTTACTGTCGGTACAAATTCGGATGTCCTGATCGAATACCCTGTAGTACCTTAACCGCCCTTTTGATTGACCATATTACAGCCTGAGTGATGCTACAATGATTTTTTAGCCTAAAGTTTACCCTACGTTGTACGTGTGGGATGTAGATGCCCCCGCCTACTCCAATGCCCGACTTGGATCCGTCGATGTAGATCTCAAGCACATCCTCATATTGGTGTATGTAGTTTGTCTCAGAGCATGTGCCCGAAAAGTCCCCCACAAATCTTTTGTCGGGCAGCAGAGCACGTCAGCAATAGTCATTGTGGTCGGGAAGATCTAAGATTTTCCCTAATATCGTCGCATGGCCTACGTTACCCCGCTTCCATGCACCTGAGGCATTTAGTCTAACCGCCGAGTTCATGGCAAGTTGTTTGATCATGAGGTATGGTAAATAGTGCATTGGATGGAGTAGTACAAGGTGCACCAATAATAAGCAAAGCAGACGTTCGAAGAACCTTTTCAATTATTTTAGAGTTTGGGACTTTATTTAAGGAAGTCCACCAGACGACAGCCCCTTACATTAGTATGGGCTTAACTTTACCGCTATTTAAAAAACCCAATTGACGTTTTTGGGATTTACGCGCCACCTATTGCCGATCGCCCTTTTGAATGTGTAAAGGGCAATAGCAGCCTTGGCTGCTCAAGCTTGAACGTTGGGGTACCATGAAAGCTTGGAGTCCAGTATAATACCGTGGTACTTCACACTGTCTGATAACTTACGGGTTACTCCGTTAATAGTCGGTAACGTGAAAGTCGGTGTCTTGCATTTTCTCGTAAAGAGAACAAGGCCCGTCTTTTGAGAGTTAGCATTAAGACCACTTTCAACGCTCTACCTTGAGATAGAGTATCTATAAATTTACCAGATACTGCCACTGCTAAGTCATCCGCGTATACTACTGATTTAAACTTCATGGAGTCTAGTTCCACTAGTACACAGTTCCACGAGTACCTAGCCTAACTTTTTTTTTGGATAGGCGTTTTCCGCATCGTAGAGGAAATTACCCTATTTATCAAGAGTCCTCTGATGAAGCTAATTGTTGACCCATCAATGTTCAGTATTTCCAGTTCCATAATAATGGATTCAGATCGCACATTGCTTAAGGCACCCTCTATATCAAGAAAAGCCACGAATGTATGTTCCTTGTTTGCCAAGGATTTTCAATGAACCCTACAAGCGATTGAAGTGCCGTCTCAACTGCTTTGCCCTTTGTATAGGCATGTTCGGAGGTTGATAGAAGGTTCGGAGAAATTGTTGATATAAGATGTAGATCAATTAACCGTTTCAGAGTTTTTAGGAGAAAAGCTAATAGGATAATGGATCTATAATTTTTCGGGTTTACGTGTGCAGTCTTACCCCCTTTGGGGACAAAGACCACGCAGAATTTGGTCCATGCTATCGGAATATATGACCAATTTAGGCAGGCCCAGTGTATCCGAATGACCCATAGAGTGATCTCGTCAGCATTATGCTGTAGGTCAGGTGGAATAATAACGTTGGGACCCGGTGATCTGCACGGGTCAAAGCTATTGATGGACCACATTATTTTTTTCCTATTAAGATAATTGTGGCCGTGTTAGAATCTAATGATTGTATGGTTGCAATCTCTACCGTGCAGGGAGTACAACCATGAAAGTGAGTGTCCATCAGTACCTCTAGGGTCTCCTCACTACTGGTAGTCCAGCCGCCACCTGATCTCTTAGTGAAACTGGGGAAAATTGGAAGAGTAGCCTAGATTTTGCGAAAGCGCCTAGTCGCAGAGGCTCCCTCAACATTGCTGCAGAAGGACCTCCATGACCTTCGTTTCGCATCCCTAACTAGGTTTTTGAACCTGTCTGATTATTTTTTTAAATTCAATAAAAAGCGAAAAAAGTATATTCTTTTCAGAGATAAGGGTTTTTATTAATAATGAGAAATGAAAAACAAGAAAATCTGAAATAAATATTAAACATACAAAGAGGGATAGCAAAATGTTTCCTGGATTATCAGTTAAAAGTGCCTCAAATTGCCTAAAAAATATTGAATAATGTATTCTTTTATTTTTATATAATTGTCGTGCTCTAAAAAACATCAATTGAGAGATTTTTATTAAAATTAAGAAAAATATTTTTTCCTTGCATAGGGCCGTTTTACGTGGAATCACTCACTCAGCTATGTTTCGCACACTGCATTGCAATGCATAGCGACACTTACATCTGGGAACCATTATTGTGTAGTTTCGATTTTAAATGTTTTCCGACTGTAAAATTCGCTGTGTTCCGCACATTGGACTTGTTTTTTTTTAGTTTTTTACGCAGTGGGGTTTTTTTATCTTATAAATTTATTTTTTATTTGTTTCCTCTTTAGTTTTCGTACAGAGTTTAGCTAAAAATTTTTTGTTAAAGTTCACTTTTTACGTAGTTGGGTTTTTTTGCTTGTTCACCACCTTTAAACTGTTAAAGATCCTAAATGGTTAGTCGAAATAAAAAATGATAACGAGAAAACTAAAGATTATTTTCAAGTACCTGCTCAATGATAAGAGAAACATAAAGATTATTTTCAAATACCTGGGGCGATCGAAGACTTTTTTTCGTTTTCATAAAATGGCGTCTGTTCGCCGCCATATAGAATTTGGCTACTGTCATAGCTTTTGTTACACTTGCAGGATTAAGACAACTCCATTGACGTAAGAATCATCAAAATCGGCCCATGCGTTCGGATTATATAGTAGCGCAGAGGAACACACTCACATATACATACATAGGCTGATAAACACAATACTCTTCCTTGCGTCGCGCAGTCGGGTAAAAAGAAATATATGAAATAAACTAAATGCAATGTATAGTTAGAAGTAAAAGTGCATGCATACTTAATCTCACGGAAACATTTAGAGCTGCCATATTTGCCGATTTATCGATAATTTGCCGATTTTTTCTCTCAATTTTATCAAAGTCTCGATTTCGCTCCAAATATGCCGATTTTTTTATAAACACAACACAGGCTAACTTTGTTTGTTTTTTATAATTTAGTGATTTTGGGCAGCACTGGAATAGAATAAATACACTGTTACATTAAACGGAGACAACTGTTAATCAGTCAGGGCTTTTACTAAATAGAAAAAGGGTTAGGTTTATTTACAATTACCCAGTAAACATTTGTTCTGCCGTGTCTAACGTCACTTAAAATCTGACGGATGTATGCTAAAAAATATTTTACTTTGGGTTTGAAGTTCATAGTAGTTACCAAGCACTTTAAGGCTAACATAACTTTGTTAAGAAATTATATGCAAAAGACAACTTTAATTATTTTGTGATTTAATAATAAATACTGGCAACACCACCGTGTTCAACAACCACTTCATAGTTTATGATGTACAAAAGCGAATACAAATTTCATTCGAGTAGTCAAATAACTTTTTATTTTATTAAATAACTTTTTATTACTTTGAAGTAAAACAACTTAATTAATAAAATATGAGTTTCTGACATTGTAGTAAAGCATAAAAACATTTCTATGAAGTAAAAGTAAAAAATATGATGAACGTAGAAGAATTAACACAATTTCTTTTATTCGAATGAAATGAGTATTTGAATATTTAACTTTTTTCGATTTGTTTTGATTTTATATACATCACTAAGACATTTTTTTTATATTTGTTTTTTTTTAATTTTTTTTTATGAATTCTTCTATGTATTTCGAATCAACTAGATAATTTGGTGTTGTTTCCCATTACATGAAACAAATAATAAATTTAAGCTAAGAGATAAGACTTCAAGCATCATTTTCAGATGTAACATGAATCAATATGTGCTATATTAACGAACATATTTGAGGTAAAAAATACACATTTTGGAAATATGAACTTAAAGTAGTCTTAACAAACGTGAGTGCCTACTTTAAAATTTTGATATAATAATTTTTTTAGAATACAACTTTACTCAACATTGCTTGGCAAAGCTACTTTAATTAAGTATTTTTGCATACAGCCGTGAGACTTTACCAGACAATGTACCAAGTTGTATGAAATTCCCTCAGACATTTGGCAGATTAGTCGGTAGTTTTCTGGCACGATGTTTCTGCAAGTTTTCTGATATATTATCTGATTAATTTCCTTTAAGACATTTAACAGAATAGTATGCACATTTTCTGATCTCTGCGTCACGAGTCTTACCAGCCTCTTTTGCAAATTGTCTGATTTTAGTTTTTGTAATAGTTCACATTTATTTCTTTAGAGTTTGCGCATAAATGTTTGAATTTTTAAACTTATTAAATATAGGTAAATGTTTTCTGATGAGCTGCCTGACAGCAAAAAAGTATATGCCAGAAGAAGAGTCTCACAACATTCTGATTCTATTAGAGAATTTTATTCCTTTTTTGATAAATTTCAAATTTTAGCTCCGAATTTTGTCAGATATTTTCTGGTGTTCTGTCAGACACTTTTCATTGTTCAGACATATTGAAAATTCCTTTTGAATTTCCCCAGAAAATTCTTCAGAGTTTCCATAGAATTCTTTGAGACATTTCGGCAAAGTTCTTATAAGTTCCTCAGACAAAGAGTTCCGATTTCTTGTCAACAATTCAATTGAAATTTCTTTTTCTATTTTATTTTCATTGCTTTTTATGTTATTTAATATGTTATAAACATTAGTTAATGCTGAATTGTTCTGTTTTGTTATTTTTTGTTAATAAAAATATGGTTTATTGTATTTAAAATAGATATTTTGAATTTGCCGATTTTTTTAAATTAATAAAATCGACATTTGTCGAACGATTTTAATGATGTATGGCTTATTTTATTCCAAATAAACCCAGCTTTCGTATTATTATATAAAAATGTTAAATATTAGCCCTCCTTATTTTTTATGAGCTTTTGAAAACTAAAAGAAAATCTGTAATTGCATGAAAAAACTAGTTTTTTCAAAAACTTGTATACAGTTGATTTAAAGATAATTTCATTCCGCATCTTTTCCTTTTTATAATATCAAAATCGTTCTCATAGAAATAGATTAGCGTGACTGCAGTATTTTTAAATAAGAAGCAAAAAAGTCAAAACACACAAAAGTTAATTCGTATAGTAGTTTAGTATCTCATAAGCAAATTAGAGCTAGCGGAAAGTAACATTTTATTGAAAAATGTGTCTTTTTTATTCTTAAACCACCATAGCCATTTAATAGCCAAAAATCATATCTTGTTTAAAAGATAGCAATCATATCTTTAAAATTTGAAAAGGATCAGAGAAATCCATTTTGAAACAAAGAAGTTATGGCTGTTTAAATTTCAAACTTTAAGAAACCCGTTTTTTCACTACATTTACAGTTATAAAATCAAATGACCTAGAAAAACTATAGGTATTTTCTTTCTCTATGGGCTCCAACCAAACAGAATTGGTGCATGAGAGCCCCTGAATAATTTGAGTGTAGCACAGTGTAATTAGTGCCGTCAATTTAACAAACACACATACCGATTAAGCCTTTTTGAAGTTTTCTGCATAAACACCCGAGTCTCCTGCGACCTATCGGTTAATAGTCTAGCAAACTCTTCACTACACTACGGGCGTAACTAAACTAAATTTCGATGTTGCTTAGGAAATGAAAGTGTAGAAGGAATTCTTTATTCTAAAGATTATTTGAAACACAACGCAACCAGAATAGTATATACTGGTTTTTTCATTAGTTTCGACTTCAACAATTTTTTTAATACAAAAAAAATTTATGTAAAAAAATTTTTAAATATTTTTTTTATCAAATTACATGAAAAATAGTCCCGGTGTAATTATTTGTCGATGAACGTCAACTCAACGCCAAAACTGTACACTCGTTTATTAGAAACCAGAGCTAAGACTAAATTTACATGATGAAATATTTCATGAAATTTATGGCATGAAACTTTCTTTATTTGCTAAAGCTGTGTTCTCACTATGTGTATTTGTCTTATGGAATGTCACTTTTTTATTCACATGCGATTTCATGTGTATGTCAAAATTTGCGGTTTACATAAGGTTTATAATTTTTGTGTTCACCTGTTGGTATGTTACGTAGATTTGACATAACCTATAAAGCAAAACAATCATAACAAAGCCGATTGGTTATACATATTTTATTGTTATATTTAGTTCTTTTATTTAATTTTACACTTATTTTATTTAATTTAATACTTTATTAATTTAATAATTATTTTATTTCATTATCCCGTCCGTAAACAATTGCTTTATTAAAAACCAGCTGATGTCAGATGCTTTGTCACTTCAAAATAGAACTCGTTCTAAATCATGTGTACTGTACACAGAGAAATAACACAGGCTATTGTTTGAAGGGGTTCAGACTATATGTACAAATTTACCATGTGAAAATGTGACATTCCATATGGCAAATACACATAGTGAGAACACAGCTTAATTGAACGGACAGGGAAACATGTTTGTGTTCGGCTCAGGCTTGGGAGGTAATGATTACATTTTGTAATTAATTACATGTTCAAATACACATTACATGTAATTTGTAATTAGTACACTGCAATTACAATTACTTGTAATGTGTAATTGTCTGGAATTACAATTACATCAGTGTTGTTATATGTAGGGAAAAATCCGTATTCGTAGGGATTT
Source organism: Panzeria rudis (assembly GCA_956483635.1). Classification (NCBI taxonomy): domain Eukaryota; kingdom Metazoa; phylum Arthropoda; class Insecta; order Diptera; family Tachinidae; genus Panzeria; species Panzeria rudis. The sequence continues at coordinate 119,941,003 of OY101448.1, forward strand.
TTGTCTAAAAAAATGACCGTAGGGAAAAAAGGACACATCTTTTCTAATCATTAAAAAGTAGGGATTTTTAAAAATGCTAGTTTTTTCCTTATTTTCTTACAGCATTTTTAGATTTGGACGATTTCGGTCCATTATGGCCTACAATTTTTGTAATTACATGAACTATTCAACAACATTATAAAACTATGGATTTGTTTTATTATTTGTGGTACATAACAGTTTCCGAAATGACACAAATTGGTTAAAAATTTTAATAAAATTTGAGTTTGATCCATTATAACTCCGTAATTTTTTATCCGATCACAGCCAATTAGCCAATATTAGACGCGTAATTTAGTAGATATATAACTTATTTTATTCAAAGAAGCCTTTGAGTCTGTGTGGCGCTTTAAAGACCAGTATGCATCGAAAAACACAAATGTACCGTCGTTATCTGGACAATGGCCGAAAAGATGTTTTCGTGCTTACACATCCTAAATAGTAATACCTTTAAAAAATGCATTAGAAAATTTTAAACTTTCCAAAAATAAAATTTTGTAAAACAGTGCAATTCATATAAAAATGTACCTACTCGTATATCTTTATATGTGATGATCCCGATAAAAAGGGAATTTGTCTTCGGTAGGTCAAAATTTAGCAACATTTTATAAAACTGGATGAAATTCTGAAAATACTGCAATATTTTTACCTCGAAATTCTAAAAATTTGTATAACAACTTTAATCAAATTTTATATAACATTGGCTTAACATATAAAATGCGTATCTCGATTTTTTCGATATCGCGTCTTTAACGTTTTCTAGTAGTCAACGTGTCATCACACCCTTCCTAAAGAACTAAGAAAGTTGCAGCTCAGCTTTTTTTCTCCTGTAAAATATCGAAAATTCGAGACAAGCTTTTTTCGTATTAAGCCATATACGTACATATATATACATTAAAAACAAAGGGGCTTATTTGCATTCATATATTATCATTTAAAAGTTGTAGGGATTTTCGTAAAGATAATTTTTTGGGGGCGTAGGGAAAAGTAGGAATTTTTTTCAGGCTGCGTAAAGACTTTTCAAAAAAGTATATAACATCACTGATTACATGTAATGGGTAGTTGATATACTAACAATTACAAATTATTTTAATTGTAATTGAAGATTATCAACTACAATTACATGTATTTGGGCAAAGGCAATATCAATTGCTCATAAAGGGGTAATAATTACTTTAACAATAAAAATTACTATAAATGTATTTTATTACAAATTAAATCTCTTATTTATTAAATTCAAAAATCATTCCAGAAAATTGGACATATCACAGAATACCATTCCGATTGGAAGTGGTTTCAATTCCGTAAGTTGCTTCTTCAGAAAACGAAAAACTAAAATTTTGTTCGTAATCAAACTACTTTTAAATTTCAAAGTGGAATTGACAAACACTTTACTGCTAACTTCATTTGAACTAAATACTTACCCCCATATTCATAGAATTTAAAATGAGTTTGAAATGGATTTTATGTCAAATTTTTCATACAAAATTTTTTTTAAAATAGATTTCAAATACATTTTATTTATTTATGAATATGGGGGTTAAAAACGTGCATACATTTAAGATCGTGAAATAAATATTTGGTACAAAAGCCTCAAGGTATAAACACATTATTATTGGTAAATCGAAATACAAAATAAACAGAATCTAATAGGCACTTCACACTACTGTGTTTATGGCAATTTTAAGTGTTTACGAGCCAAACACGTTAATTTTTAAATGTTTTGCCATATACTCAATTGTCAAAAAATTTACGTGTTTCAAAATTAAACGCATTCAAAAACTAGTAAAAGGCAGGGTTCCAAGTACTTCTTGATGTATGTTCAGTCGATTTTTTGATTTTAGTGCTTATTGAACACGGTTTGTAATGGCGGCAAAATATGTAAAAAAGTCGAAATTAAAAAAGGTTGTAGCATTTCTATAACAACAAACAGCATATTCTGAATATTATGATTTGTGTTGGCTTAAAAGTATTAAAAACCTCGTTTTTGGTTCAAGTTTTCAATTCAAATGGAAAAATGTACATACACATGTAAAATTCTAATTAATAACTTTGCAAAATTATTAATATTTAGGACACGAAAAAATTTTTTTGCTGCCGGTTTGCTACTAGCTTTTATGAATTCGTTATGATGTAAGCAGAAAGTTTATAAAACTGTAGTTTCTTAAAATATTTGCCGAAAAAATGAATACCCTAGTAATTCATTTTAATCGACTTTTCAATTATTCGTTTAATCACCTAATCGAAATTTAGATTTTTAAGTTACTCGAGCAATCAAGTAAAACTTTTATTTCGTTCGAGTTATTCGAGTAAGCTTTACTGCTAAAAATTATTCGTGTTAATCGGAAAATGTTTGAATTTAATCGGTTTTTTGTGCATTTTTGTGGACAAAAATAGAACAAAAATTTTTTTCGCGTTTTTATGTATTTTAATAATAAAAACCAAAGAAAACGCAACATTTCTACATAAATTAGATCATAACCTGATCCTTTAAAATAGTTTTTTCACTATTCAAATGTCGCGCTTTGAGAAAATTTTGCGCCAGGAAATATATAATACCATTCCGATCTGTCCTATATTCAATGCAGAATAAAAATAATCAGAATTGACATAACATTACTGTTGTTATAAACATAAATACGGTTACACTTTGGAAATATTTGCAAAAAAAAACGTAACCACTACTTTTGCTCAGAGTTAGTTTGATTTAACTTGTTTTTTATATCACAAAATAAGTTTGCTGCAAAAAGATATTTTTATATTATTTTTAATATATGCGAACCCATATTAAAAAAAAATATTGTAATGAAAGGAAATACAAGTTTAACTTGTCTGTAGGTTACTTTTTTTTCGGCAAATATTTGCCAAGTGTGACCGTACCTTAAGGCTTTTATAATTCCGAACATTACATTCGATATTTTACGAAACATCTAGTTAACTAGTTGCTCTCGAAATATCTTCTTTATTTCAAATAATTTTTGTTTACATTTTCGAATTTTTTTAAAAGAAATTTGAAGTTAGTTTCTTTCTCCCTATTATTGTTACTACAGTATTTACTTAATTTTTTGATCCTATATTCCTATTCCTATAAATTATATAAATTAAAAAATGTTCCTACCTTTTATTAAGAAATCTACAAAAACTCATGAAAAGAAAGAAAATTTACATAACAATTTTTAATCGAGTTATTCGATCAATCGACCAAAGTTACTCGAATAAATTTTTACTCGAAATTAAAATTTTTTGTTTGATCGAACATTATTTGAATTTAATTATTCGATTAATCGATCAAACATTATTCGAGTGAATACTTTAAAAAATACTTACATACATATGTATGTATGTATATCATGCATAGAAAAGTTCATATAAAACCGTATAAAATCTTCTTATATAATTGCACACACATACAGCCCGAGTATGACAGAAATTTTATAAAATTGCAGTATAAAGCCTTGCCTTAAAATGGCTGAAACTGTAGAAAGAAAAGTGTGGAAAAGTCACTGCTATCGCGAAAGCTCGCGAGAAATTACCAAAATTGGAAGCAACGCTTAAAATGTTTTAAAGCTCGCTAAATTGCGCTAAATTGGACCCGCGCTAAGACAAACCTTTTGGGTTAAAAAGTTTGACCTGCCCACTGAATTTTAAATGGCCACAGTATTTTAACTGTGCAAAGGTAGCATAATCATTAGTCTTTTAATTGGAGGATGAATGGTTGGACGAGATATTAACTGCTTCAAAAATATTTACAATAGGATTTTATTTTTTAGTTAAAAAGCTAAAATTTTTTTAAAAGACGAGAAGACCCTATAAATCTTTATATTTTTATTTATTATATTTTTATTGATTTTTTTTAATATAATAATTAAAATTATTTTATTGGGGTGATATTAAAATTTAATAAACTTTTAATATATATTTTCATTAATATATGTATATATGATCCGTTATTATCGATTAAAAATTTAAGTTACTTTAGGGATAACAGCGTAATTTTTTTGTCGAGTTCTTATCGATAAAAAAGATTGCGACCTCGATGTTGGACTAAGAAATAATTTTAGGTGTAGTTGCTTAAATTATGAGTCTGTTCGACTTTTAAATTCTTACATGATCTGAGTTCAAACCGGTGTAAGCCAGGTTTCTATCTTTAAAATCATATCTTTGAAATCATAAAAATATTTCAGTACGAAATGACCTAATATTTAATAAATGATTATTTTTAATTTGAATATAATTAATATAGCTATTTTGACATGCATTCCCAACTGGGTCCCAATATATGTATGTATTGGGGCAAATTCTAGCCGGGCAATTGTTTTGACACTAATATTAAAAGCGATTTAGCAAAAATTCTAAATTCGGAAATGTATTCATTTTGAAAATCATTTATATTCCATGATACACACAAAAAAATATAAGATATAATATTAAATAAGCTCGCATCGGTAATTTCTATTTATATGAAACGAAAAAACTTAAGTTTTATTACCCATGCCATGACAATTTGTAAAATACATTTTACCTCAAATCCTAGGTAATTTAACCATTAATATAAGGTGCCTTCTTCGAAATTATTTTCCTTAGTGTTTTTCATATTCATGCCAAATGAAAATATTTTTGAAGGAGAAAGGTAATATTTTTGTAATTGTAAATGAAATTTTTTTTATTATTTTTTTATTTTTTTCAAGCAAACGGTTAAACTTGTGGGGATTTGAACATCAACTGAAGAAGATGAAGAATATACATAGTGAAATCTATTGGAAGAGAGCGAATTTCCTGCATTTTCCAAATTGTTTGTTAAAGAACGGTTATGTTGTACGTTACCTTTGTAATTGGCCCCCTTGCTTCATCCGACACCTGATCGCACTGGCAACCCAAAGCCAATCAAAAAAGTATGTGTAGTGGGCATTGGTCATGTACACATCGATGGCTTAATAACTTTTTTCATAATCGTGTTTTTAACGTTTTCTGGTAGCCAACTTCTAAATACACCCTCCCTAAAGAACTAAGTAACCTACTGTTGAAAATAACGGCTTTATGCCCCCTTGAAATTTTGTGTATGTAATAAGTTTAATAGTTTTAAGTGTAATAGTTTTTATTCGGTTTGTTCCTTTTCCTATAAAATAACGAAAATTCGAGCTACGCCTTTTTTATATTCAGCCGTCGATACATTACATGTTTTGCCAACTGGTTTTATGCATTACAATACAATTTTTTCACATAGTTTTGTATATTAGAAATAAAAATGCATTAAATAATTCAAAATCTGTTTTTATTATTTGTGCAATTTAGGAATCCGAAATATTAGGTGCCTTAGAAAGCAATATTTTGACTAAAATTTACCTTTTTTACAATAGCTAATTTACCTTTTTTACAATGGCTAATTTACCTAAAATAAAGGAAAAAATTTACTATGCTATCATAGGCAAATTTCAAAATTTTGTAAGTAAAGCTACCTAAATTTTTAGTTAGTTTTTCGAACATGGAAATTAGCTAAAATGACAGCCATATTACCTAAGAAACTTAGTAACTGCCATTTTGCACTTAGTTAAATTTATACCAAGTTTTTAGGAAATATTGCCTATAGATTTTTTTGTGGGTATGTAACTTAAGGTTGTAAAATAATTGTTATGTTATCCATTTATGTTTGCAAATCCCATGAAATTACTGGCGTTTCCTATTTTTTGTTTTCTTACTAAAAATTAATAGCGGCCCATGTGCTGAAAATCACATTTCGCAAAATAAATATGATTTCGACTCGAAGTCACTAAATTCGTGTGTTGGAAATCGCAATCACAAAAAATTTTGCTATTTCAACTCGCAAGCAAAGAGTAAGTGAACTCTAAGCGAACTTGTGTATATTACAAAAATTTAGTATCAAATGCAAAAAATAACATCATTCCAGTAAAATTTAATCTGTTTTTATGTATATCACTTAAAAAAATACAAAATTTTTATTAATTTTAATACAAAATACTAAATTAAAAAGTATGCTGCTGTATTTCGACTATTGTGTTACTTTTATTTACTTTATTTACCTTATGTGCGTGGCAAAAAAACACCTTATATTGCGCTGAAAGATACCCTCGTACCTAAGCGAAAATTAAGTGGAAAAAAGCATTTTTGGGATTAAAAATATATATCTGTCGCAAATTTCATATACATATATCTTACAAAGTTTTAATTTAATATTTAGTCCGAAAATGCTTGTTTTCCACGTAACTTCCAAATAGGTACCAGGGTACCTTGCTGCGCAATAGATAATGTTTTTTTTTCGTGCACATAAATGTTTTCTAATTTGATAAGACATTTCTCCGCCTACATCGTTTATATAGACTTTTATTTATTTATGCAGAGTTACTAAAACTAACAAAAAATATATGTACTTACAATGGCCGCATTCCCATATAAAACACGTACAGGTACCCAGGTCAGGGATGCAAAGTTGGTACAATTGTACTTTTTTAGTACTCTTTGAAAGTCAAAAGTACAATAGCACTCCAATGACTAATTTAGCACTATTTAAACATTTTTGAGTGACGGGGTTTGTTTGAACTTGGAACCATTTTTAAAAAATGACAACATATATATGTATTTATCTTTGGGTCGAAGGTATAAATGAAAAATGAAGTAAGTAAATTGATATTCACTGATATTTCAAGAACTGCTAAAGGAATATTATCCATTCCACATACATCTGCCAATATTGAAAGGATATCAATGAAAACCAAAGAGAGTTATATTACGTTTACATAATGAGAAAATTACGTAGATTTGGGAAATTACTTCGAAGTGTTTCCACTAATGTTGTAAGTGATTTGATGCTCGAATTTTCGTAGTCAATGAGGCAATTACTTTATAAGGTGTACGCGGCAGCTGTAATTGAATTTTTACCATATATAGTTTGACATTTAAAATTAATGAAATATTCTTTAATGTAATTTTTTCGAAATCGTCAATCACAATTGATGAATGACGCAGGAATGGAGTTTGTAATTTTAAAAGCAATGCAGGGTTGCATAGAGTATTTTCGACATAATCTGGAGCACATTAAGGCATTTGAGATAATTTGCCAATATGAAAAATATATGGGAAATCATGTCGCAAATTACCTCATTTGGGCCGAAATTACATATATGGAAACGCACTATTACACTGTTTGTTTCTACTGTCTCCAATTTAATCCAAACAAAGAATTTTCTGAAGTCATCTAATTCGTGCTGCTACGATTTGGAAATGACTAAGAGTTTGCTAGCAACAAGTATATCCTAAATAGTCCTTTTATATTCAGATCTCAACAACTTATAGTCTTTTGTGTGGCTTTTGAAATTAAACATTAATATTAATTGTTAAGTTTATCTACATATGTGATGATACTGATGAAGAGGGGCCTTATCTTCCCAGCAAGAATTTTCAATAAAGCCAAAATAGATGTTTGAGTAAATTTTTACGATTTTGGGATTATGGCTGGTATCACTGGTTAGGCATGTTTTCCCCACTTTAAGCGTAGTATGCAGCTCTGCCTGAAATTCAGGCTGCCATAAGAAGTATGTGTAAAAAACAAAGTGAAGTTCAGGTTGGTAAATTTCTTAAACAAATTTCAGTTTACTAGTACGCAGTTCCAAAAGAAAAGTACACGGAGTTTTGGCATTTATTGTGTATTACAGGCATGTTGTAACAATAAGTGGAGAATTTTTTCCGTCAACTGAAACAAAAATTAATATTCAGATAATTGCTTGGTCACTGAATTTTTGACATTTCAAATTTTTCGTACATTGTAATTAATTTTTATTGTTTTTGTGTGTGGTAAATTAAAAATATATATAAATTTGTGTGTATACAAACAAAATTCTACACGACTATTTTTCCGTGTAGAAATAAATGCAAAACTCCAAACCTGAATTTCAGTAAGAACTGCATACTACGCCATAAGTAGAATTGTCCCTAAATGGACCGCCAAAATGACTTAGAGAGAAAGAAATCTTAACTTCCCTCAAATGAAGTGCATTGGGGAAATGCTATTTTTATACACAAGGATTTATACTTTACTTAATTTTTAAGTCGTAGAAAAACGGCATTCCTTTCAAAATTGTATCTAGTTTTAGCAAATTTAGCTAACTAAATTTCGGGCTCCGGAAGACAAGGTCCCTTTTCATCAGCATCATCACGTATAAAAGCTGTTTTACACTATCTCACAAGCCGTTCGACTTCTGTAGAAAATGCATCCCTGATCAAATGAGTTTATGGAAATTTTTTAAAAAAGCAATAACAACACATTATATCAGGGTAGCATTTTGTGCAGAAGTCGAGCAACTTGTGGAATAGTCTAAAAACATCTTAAGTACTTAGTGCACATGCACTTCAATGTCTTTTTTATTAATTGGTATGTTACTACACACATCTACATGTAATATTGAATAAAAAAATATTTTAAGATAACAGAACAAGAATTTAGAGCAATCGGACGTGAAAAAGTATAATTTTGCTTGAAAATTAGTACACTTATTAAATTTCTTTTTGCATCCCTGACTTAGGTACCTTGGTGGTCATTTCATGGTGTTAAGAGTAAATTTATCTCTCACATAAAAGAAGTTTCAGATATGAAGATTATCAATTTCAATGAAAAAATTGTGGTTGAAAACGCCAAAGGTACCCGGGTACCTAGGTGCGCACATAAGGGTTAGAAATGGCGATTTTATAATGCGCGTTATTATTCCAGACACCTACTTATCACATTTGTCAACCAATATTGTTGCCAGATGCATAAAACGTAAAACGAAAATTTCTGTGTTGGATACTATGGTTTCAAAAAACAAAGAGCATATATAAGAACCTTTTTCAAAAATTATTTCGAAAAATAAACAGAACTCGAGAGCCACAGCACATGCAAAATTGAGATTTTCGATTTTAAGCTCGCAAGCGATATAACAATCGCGAGTTTTTCAGCACATGGATGAAAAACCACGGAAAATGCTTAGTTTGAATTATGCGGATTTTCCTGCTGATTTTTCGAATTTAAGTGCCGAAAACGCCGACTTTTCCCCGAAAAGTGCAGATTTATTATCAAAACTATCTGGCAGCCCTGCTAGCAGTGTGGTCTAGGGGAAAATAGCTCTGATGAGAAGACTGTGGTGGTCTCGAAACATCTGATGTCAGTTCAACCTTCCGTACAGCCAAATTTTTCTTTGAATGTTCAATTATTACATGACTTAGAATTTCTAAAATAAAAAATAGTTTAATCAAGAGATTAAATTGAAAACGAAGTTAAGCCTTTATTCAATACCTTTAGATAAAAATTTAATTTATTAAGAAAAAGAAACAATTAATTGTTGTAATTTAAAATGAGAAAGATAATAATTAATGCAGTATTTTTAGTTAATAAAACCCATCGTAGAGGAAGGCGATCGAGCTTTATTGTTTATTTAGTTATAACTAGTTGTGTAAATTACTGCACATATGTACATACATACGAACTCTATTCACATCATAGATGGACAAATTGGTAAAATTGTACCATTTTAGTATAATTCGGACTTTAGAAGTACAATGGCACAATTAATAATATTATATTTTTTAGAAATTCTATTTATTGCAGCTCTTTTATTGTAATAGAAATTTTATATTTTTCGTCCATTCGTACATCTGCGACTTTTTATCTAAATTACGTCTAAATTTTGCGAAGTATTGAGAGCAAGGTTCGACTTAAAAGGAGAAATATATAAAGTGGTCCAATAATAAGTCGGAAGTTATTTCAGTTTGAATAATAATAACGTACAAATATTTAAAAAAAGTGTTGCAATGATGTTAGCTCATGTAGCGAAGCCTCTGCAAATTTAAAGCTCTTGCTGATCATGATACATATTAAAGTCTGAAAAAGTCATATTTTTATAAATATATTTGCGTTATAGAAATGGCGAATATTTCGGAACGTTATTGAGAATATAATTTCTACCTTCCAATAGCTATTGTGTAAAAATTAATGAGATATTTTCGATTAGAAAATGGAATTGCTAAATACGACTTAAGCGCACTTTCATGTTTGCCACGGATACGAGTATATGTATAGAAAAGTGATATATTTTCTATACTTAATACATGTTTCTGGTGTTTCGGTACAATTAATTTAAAAAAAATAAAATTTTAGACAGCAATTGGTACAATTGCCATCCCCGATTCACTAGTTTCACTTCCAATTTGATGTCAATTTTATAGTGGTGACTCCAAAATGTTCGGAAAATATAAAATAATGCAAAATGAGATAGGAACATTTTTTAAAGATGTAGAATGATGTAGATATTCGCAAAGTGAAAAAACCCTATAAAGCATCATATAGGAAAATATAGGGATGTAACGATACGCCGTTTTGCCGATCCGATACCGATTCCGATACTTAAAAATAAATATCGCCGATACCGATTCCGATACCGATACGAATATTGAAATTGAGTTCAAGTTTAGGTTAACAAAACTCAAGAAGGGCAATTTTTTTATTATGCAACATTACAGTGTAAAAGATTATTAATATTTAAAATAGATATTAATACAGTATATAAAATTGGAAGTAATTTTTAAGGAACTACATTTTCATTGCTTTCAAAGAATCTATATTAAAAATATGCAGATAATTAGTAGAAAAGCCAGTACAAATTTGTAATTACTTTATAATTTTAAAAAATACTCGCCATGATTTTTAAAAAATCGATTTTTTAAAGGACATTTATCAACTAATATTCTTCTAAATAACTTATTAGCGTAATCTGCTTAGTCTGCTAAAAGTTTATATTTATTCATTTAAATTTACATGAAAACACAGTTTTGTGTTTAAATTCGCATAAAAAGAAACAAGTTCTGAAAATTGGTAATTTTTCATCCTTTTTTAACCAACTTCCAAAAAGAAGAAGGTTATCAATTCGTGTGTATGTTTTTTTTTACTTTTTTTGTACACGCATAACTCTGTCATTTGTGAAGCGATTTTAAAAATTCTTTTTTTGCTGGAAAGGGTTTGCCTGCAGTTTGGTCCCATAATTTTTTTTTTTAAATCGGAGGGGGAAATTCGCTCCCCCCATGCTGTCATTTGTGAAGCGATTTTCAAAATCCTTGTTTTGTTTGAAAGGGTTTGACAAAAACTGGTCCCAATTTTTTTTTTTGTCGCAAATCGGAGAAGCACGTTTGCTCCTCCTCCCCACCAATCCATAACTATGTCATTTGTGAACAGCTTTTCAAAATTCTTGTTTTGTTTGCATGGGTTCGCAAGTAGTTTGGCCCCATAATTCTTTTCGAAAATGGGAGGGGGAACCATGTATAACTTTGTCATTGGGAACCGATTATGAAAATTTTATTTTATTTTTTATTTTTTGAAAGGGTTTGACTACAGTTTTTTTTCTTTCGAAAATCCGTTGTGAAAGTTGCTGCAAACCCCCCTTCAGGTTGGTACCATAATTGTTCTCCAAAATCTGTGCGGGATTTCCCTTCCCCCAGAAATATTGATTATCGCATAGCTCCTCCATTTATGGGCCGAATTCCAAAATTTATTTTTTGTTTGGAATGGTTTGCCTAGAGTTTGGTCGCATAATTTTTCTACGAAAATTTGTGGGGCAACTCTTCCACGCCTCAACCCAAAATATTTATTAGAGCACAATTCCTCCATTGGCTTACCGATTTTCAAAATTGTTTATATGGAAGGCCATCAAGTATATTACTCTTTATACTGAAGTCGGCTTTTTTTCCAGAATTATTTGAGGAATCATTATAGAACACCGAAAAAAAATTTGTCCTAACATCACTTCAAATTCGGTGATTGGTAATGGAAAAAGAGAACTTCTTGTAATGACAAGCAAATGTGAAACTAATTAAAAATTATCGAAATTCGCAATATTTCCGGATCGCGACTGCTACATTTTCATGATTTCTTTATAATGTCTTTTTTTGCTCGGAATAAGATTTAAAAAACAACGAATTGAATTTGAGTTCATGGTAAAATTAACAATAAATAAATTATTGTTTTTGCAAAATAACAGCGTAAAATATTATAAATTTTTAAAATTGATATTAATAAGATTTAAAAAATAACGAAATGAATTTAGTTCTTGGTAAAATTAACAAAAAAATAAATAATTTGTTTAAAAAAAACTGAAAAAAATTTTTAAAGTATCGTCGTATCGACAGTAAAATATCGCCGATACCGATGTATCGGAAAATCTGAAGTATCGCCGATATATCGGTATCGGTATCTGTATTCGTTACATCCCTAGGAAAATATACATAAAAATATCCAAATGAAAATAAAAATTTATAAAATAAAATAAATATTCTCTTCTGGCACAACAGGATGAGAAATATATTAAATTAGCTAGATAATGGCTAAATTAGTAACTCTCTGTTATCAATGATATATACAAAATTTTTAAATTCGTCCACCATAATCAACCGGTTACAATAATTAAGTTTATTTGACGGGAGCAAAACCATCCTAAATGATTAGTTTAAAGGATTATTTAAATAGGATGAGTAGCTGCGAAGCTGTGCTCGAATATTTAAAACTAAAAAAGCATGTATTTTGAAAAAAAAAACTTTCCTCTCACCTATTTATTTGTTTCTGATAGAACTTAATAGATTTATAAACTAAAAACTACTTAAATATTCTACTCTCAATGATCATGTCAATGCCCTCTTCATTAAATTAGAAAAGATATGCATTAATTAAAGCGTCAACATGGGTGGCCTTATTGCAATAATTATTTTTATTGTATGGTCCAATATAAACATTTACCACATATGGATACATCCAGCCCTGCAACAGAATATCTTGTTACATTAGCTTTTCAGTTTTTATCTTTTTTTATATTAATTTTTGACACATAACACACCTGCTAACCAAATATTTACTATAATATCAAAGATAACTGTGTATGTTTAAAAACACAAAAGTTTTTTTTGCATTAAACAATCAGAAAAAAATAAATAAAAAATTGCAAACTATTAAAAGCATTTTAGTCCCTATTGGCTTCTGCTGCTGTCAATTTTGTATTGTTCATTTAAGTAAATGTTCAAACGTATCATACTATGCTGTTCTTTCCACTTTTTTGGATTTTGCTGCTCTAATACTTACGCCAGACAGCCACGCGTTTGATATATATCAATTACCTTTCGTGCTTTATCGATCAAATACACCAATAACAACCATAGCAGCAGCAATTAAAATGACAAAAAAACATTTCGAGTTCAGGTTACTTCATTATAGGCGGTCCATTTGCTAAAAGATGGCAAAAAAAAATGAATCATGTAAATTGATATTATTCCATATGCATTTAGGGAGTCCCCACAGAAAGTCTTATTAATATATAATTTTTTGGGAGAGTGTATTGAAGCTTATATTATAAGAAATATTTCTTAATACTTATATAATATATATATATATATATATATATATATATATATATATATATATATATATATATATATATATATATATATATATATATATATATATATATATATATATATATATATATATATATATATATATATATATATATATATATATATTAAAAAAACAAAAAACTAAAAAAATCGGCAAAAAATGGCCAATACCCGAAAAAACAATAAAACGAAAAAAGCGCCAAAACTTTTTTTATTTCTAGTGTTTTTTGTTTGTTTTTGGTAATTTTTTTATTTTAGCGATTTTATTTTTAATTTTTGTTGTTTTTTTTGTTTTTAGCGGTTTTAGGATTTTTTTTATATTTTGGCGCATTATTTTTAATTTTATCGTTTTTTTTTTGCGATTTTTTAAATTTTTTTTTGCGTTTTTTTAAATTTTTTTAGTTTAAGCGATTGTTTATTTCTGGCGCTTTTTTTCGTTCTGGTGGTTTTTCGGTTTTTGGTGATTATTTTAGTTATAGCGATTTTTTTTAGTTTTGGCTGTTTGTTTCGGTATTTGGCGATCTTTTTAGTTTTTTGGCGATCTTTTTAGTTCTGGCGAAATTTTGCGTTTTAGCACTTTTTTCCTCTTTTCATTTCGGCGATTTTTCGTATTGGCAATTTTTAAATTTTGGAATTTTTCAGTTTTCTTTCAAATTTCAAGAGTCTGCCTCTTACTGTTTCCAAGAAACAGCAACTTGTCTAAATTAAATAGTCAATATTACAATAACTGATGGAATGCCCTTTAATTTTTATTGTTTTAAATTTAGAAGTTAATTGATGTATTTGGTATAATAATACACTAACATTGAAAATTTCAAGTGTCTATATATGAAAGTGTCTGTTTATCACATTATTATTTCAACATGTCTCGTTGCTCGCTTTAGAACTATCTTTAATTTTTAACTGTCATATATTTGTTGTTGCAGCGGCTAAAGTTCCACATATTCTGTGAAAATTTCAGCTACTTAGCTCTTACGGTTCTCGAGAAAAAAGCCTGTGACAGACAGACAGACGGACAGCGTAGCGAAAACAATAGGGTTCCTTTACAATTTTGGTGTACGGAACCCTAAAAACGTACGGTGCCATTTGACACCGGGTAGGAACGAAGCTCCTATCGCCTACAGCCTACCATCTATCGCTTGGCCTTATGCCTTGAGAAGGCTTACTGGGGCCTGTCGGCCTCGGTCTGTAACCTTCTGCCACTCGTATACGGCGAATTTCAATCAGTCGGCAGACCTCGGACGGTCATATTCTGCCGGTCATATGTTGTTATGTTATTGTAAATCGTCAAAGAACAGACACAAAATTAGCCGTTTAGGTAGTTTAGCCGTTAGGAAATTAAGCCGGCTAAACGAGCTATGCTGGTTATGCCAGTTAAACTGTTTAAGTCGGCTAATCCAGCTAAGCTTTCTAATTTTTTTAGCCGGTTTGGCCGGCTAAATTGTACAGCCCTAGTTTTGGCCCATATCAGGTCGATTTGCGCGGACTAGGTATTAATTTTCGACCTATGATTTTTTGGCGAAAATTTCTTCAAAATGTCCATAGATTACGTTTCTGCTATACGATTTATTACATTGCATGTAAGCTTTGAATTTAATTTTATTTTCTTTGAAATTAAGGTTTAAAAAAAGGATCAAATATAATATTATTGCGTAATATATATTTGTTCAATAATATATTTTATAGTACTGTAAGCAGCCTTAGGAAATACTTCGACAGCAAATGGAGAGAAAATTTCAAGACGACCAAATAAAATACTCCGTACGATTAAAACAGCCCCCTGGTATGTCAGAAACCATAGAATTCATAAAGTTTAGATGTACCGCTGGTTAAGACTGTGTTTTCTAAACACGTGACAATATGTATCATAAAAAAACTTGAGTTGCACCCAAATTCCCTAGCCAGCAACATCATTAAATTCAGTGGCCACACTTGGCTAAGAAGGAGGGACACTCTGGCTCTCATCCGAACACGAAAGACGTAAAAGACTACATAAGAACGAATCTTAGTGACAAATATTTTTGTCTGCCATTGGCTGGACTTAAAGATTAAAATTTAGTAATTAAGATTTTATTACTTATTGTTAGTTTAGTTTTATTGAAAATATATATATATATATATATATATATATATATATATATATATATATATATATATATATATATATATATATATATATATATATATATATATATATATATATATATATATATATATATATATATATATATATATATATATATATATATATGTATATATATATATATATATATATATATATATATATATATATATATATATATATATATATATATATATATATATATATATATATATATATATATATATATATATATATATATATATATATATATATATATATATATATATATATGTATATATATATATATATATATATATATATATATATAGACAAATTAAGTATTTCTTATCTATATCCGCATTTGACCACCCATGTTAAGCGTAAATATTTTTTTTTTTGAAAATGTTGTGAATAACAATATTTAAATTGTGGCATCTGGATTATCAAATTACTTAAGTAAGGATAGAAAGGAAATTCCATTCTATTCTCAAGAGTTTCATTTATTTAACATTAAGGACTTTATAATATACAAGATATTTATATGAAATTTTTAGACAATATGAAGAGCTATATGGGGAATAATTCTGCATTGTTAGCTCAAAAATCACAAATTTGAGATATGACGACGTTGCAATAAATGAGCGATGTGTGTAATCTTTCCGTTGATAGATATCCGCTCAAAAACATAAAAATGGAAATAAATCGAAGCTCCTATCCAAAAATCTTGGCCGTAATAAGTAATGAGATCACAATGAGGAAAAAGTTCTTGATGGGTACAATACCATCTCATTTCTAGGCAACCTGCTGGCTATCACTATAGACAACAATGGATATAGAAAAATTATTATCCACTCATTACCGTTGGAAGTCCCATATTAAATAACTTTAAACTGTCAAGACAAGTTGATTAATGGCATATCAAAGTGCATGCCTCAGTGCTATTTAACATATAAGAGGTGGAGTTTGTCTCCAAAGACATATAGTATAGGGTACTATTGGACTGATTGGACTGAAAGGGTAAATTATGTAACAGAGTTTGAAAACACTTGTTAGTTCAAGCGATTCAAATTATATTTTCAAACTATCTATATACATCGATAACTGTGTTTAATAGGCTGGGTCAAAAAATAGCTTTTCTCGATTTTTAATAGGGCTCAACGCTAAAATGATGCTAAATGGCGAGGTGAATCTATGCGATAATAAACACCAAAATAATTTGATATAAGGAGCACCCTAAAAGTTATATGAAAAAGATAACATACACACAATAAAAATTCAATTACGTATCTCTAGTAACAAGTGGTTGACATGATACATGAATTTGATTATATTCCTGCAGCTCATTTCTTGTGTGCAACATTGTGTTACATACTCGATTGACTTAGCAAAGGTCGCACGCATAAGCAGATTATAAAAAGTATTATACAGAAGGTGATAAGATCATTCATCTGTTCAAAAGAACCGTCTGCCAAAAATTTAAGACATCATACGATATAGAAAAAAGCTTATTAAAGAGAATTGTACGCACATTTTCTTGCGTGCGGTAGGTACATTGTCTTTCCTTACTGTAGTAATTTGATAATACAGATGCCACAACTTAATCATTGTTATTCAGAGCATGTTCCAAAAAAAATATTTACATTTAACATGGGTGGTCAAATGCGGAAATCGATAAGAAATACTTAATTTGTCTATAAGAATTAAATGGCGACAGGAAATAACCCCCGTGAAATAACATCGCAATATAGCAATGAATTAAGTACCAATTTTTTGGGTATTTATTTTAAATAAGTACCTAGATCACAAAATGCAATAACTCTCCAAACTAGAATGAATTAAGAACCCACCCATCTATTTAAAATAGGTTCCCATTTTTAAAATGGAATAGATCCAAAAAAATATGAGTGAAAATTTTCTAGCTAGGAAGCAAATTAAAGCACGTGTGCATGTCAGGCCTTCGGCGGTGCTTAGTACCTTTCTCCCTAAGGTTTATCCAATAGCGGCTTCGCTCATGAAAGCTTTTTGCACAGCCGGCCTTCGGCCTGCCTAAGGGTTTTCTCCTCTAATATGTCGAATAACGGCTTAACTGAGTAACGATTTTCTACCTACCAGTCAGTTGGGCACGATAAACTCATTTCACATCTCCAATTGTCGCATTAAGACTTACCAGAGAAGAAAATCCTTGTGGCTTACCGAAGGCTGTATAGGTAAGATAGCAAATTTTTCTTTAACTTCACTGCAGCAGTGGTCGTTAAGAGTTTAAAACGCTTGAATTGGGTGGCAGAAAATGTTCCACCTTAAGGCTAAATCATAAAGGTTACACTCGAAATATTATGTGACTCAAATATAAGAAAAAAAACTTGGCAAGAACAAATTCAACTATATTAATGAAAAATTCCACAATTACATTGAAATTAACTTTATTTCTACTGTTAAAGATATTTTAACTAAAAAATCCTTATGTATAAGCAGTTGTATTTTTATTTCTGCTATTTAAATACTTTACACACAAAGTTTCATTTACGGACAGTTAAAAGGTAACACTTTTTATCCTTTTATTTTTATTGTTAAATGTGTCAAGTTGTGTTGTGATAAAATTTTCATATATTTTTTACGATATGTCTAACTTTTCATAAAAAGTACTAACAGCTAATGTAAAGTTTTTTTGATGTACAAACTGTTTATTTTGTTACTTGCAAATTTTTGTTAGTAAACCGTTCATTTACTTTTTCATATCTGAGAGAGTAATTTTACAAATTTCTGCTTTACTCTCTCGTTGCTAGTTACTGCTAGGAAAGTAAATGAACAGACCTACTATTATTTTAAAACTATATAAGCTCCGTAATTTTTTGTTTGAGCTTACCTCATATACGGGGTTATTTCACATAAAAGAAGTCCCCAAAAAGTAATATTTTAGGTTTATTTTTATTTATTGTATTTTCAATAAAATTGAACTAACAATAAGTAATAAAATCTTAACTCTAAAATTTTAATTTTTGTTTCTACGGTTGGTTCTTAGGTTGTCTCTTACGTCACTTGTGTTCGGCTGAGAGCAATATTTTCCCTTTCTCTCAACCGAGTGTGGCCACTAAAGTTAATGATGTTGCGGGCTAGAAAATTTGGGTGCAACTCAAGATCCTTTATGTATCTTGCCACATGTTTTGAAAACACAGTCTTAACCATCGGGACATCTAGATCTTTATGAATTCGCTGGATTCTGATATACCAGGGTTCTATTGAAACCGTACGTAGTATTTTATTTTGTTGGCTTGCAATTTTTTCTACATATAGTGCTGAGGCAGTTCCTAGGGTTGCCAACCGTGATATATAAAGGCATGTCACAGAATACCATTCCGATCGGAAGTGGTTTCAATTCCGTAAGTTGCTTCTTCAGAAAACGAAAATTTTCTTCGTAATCAAACCACTTTTAAATTTCAAAGTGGAATTGAAAACTACTTTTCTACTGACTTCATTTGCAGTAAATACTAAAAACCGTTCACACTCTTAGGAGCGTCAAATAAATATTTGGTAATGAGCTTTCCATGTTAATAAAAAGCTTAATGGGAGCCTTGCATCTTAAAGCAAGAGTAAACAAACGCGTCAAGGAATAAAAACTTTATCATTGTAAAAACGAAATACAAAATAAACGGAACCTGAACACTGCAAGACAAAAACGATTGGAATGCAAGTATGGAATTAAAACCAATTCAATCGTAATATGTAACATGGCCGATAGTACTAGCAAAATATCCGGTGTGGCAAGATACAAAGCGAAGTTTGCGACGCGCGTAGCTCGCGTCGTATACAAAATGACAGGTAGTGCTGCCAGATTCATATGCTAAAATGTTTGTTTAATGGAAATAAATTATTAGAAATTTATTTTTTTATTAAAAAATGGATGAAAACTGCATTAAATATATAAAGAAAAATAAAACTTAAAGGCAAGACAAAATATAGCCGGCAAAGGCTTGAAATTGTATAAGCAGAAGAGCATCAAAAGCGTGGTGTGTAACTTGCCATTCTTAAAGCGTTAAAAGTTCGAAAAGTAAGAAAAGCGTTGCCGCGTAACGCGTGGTATGTACCTCCACCTTAATGGTGTTTACTTTACTATAAAAAATGCTACATTTCCATGTAAAGCTGTAGCCTGGTGCTCGTTTCTTAAAAATGTGTTGCTCTCTAAAAGGGTGGTATATTAAAAAAAATCACCCTCACTAATGGTGGAAGGCATTGCACTTTATGCCCCGTATAAATCTACAGTGCTGTTAGTGGCCTGTAAAATGGTGGCTTTAGTACGATATTTACTCTTGAGGTAAATGGATATAACAATATACAAATACTATTCTACTCTAAGCCTAGATTGTAAACTTCTTCTATACAACTTCTTTCTAAAACCAACATGGTCCTGCGGTATCCAGTTATGGGGCACTGCCTCGGCATCAAATGTAGAAAAAAATTCAAAGGCTGGAGTTAAGATGTGATTACTTCTTGTTAGTCCAATTTTCGTGAAGATACAATATATAAATATAACCGATAAAAAAAATATTAAGACTACAAATTAACAAAAAATTTTCAAATCGGTTAATCGACTGAAATTAACCGGTTTAACCGTTAATCAAAAATAGCCAATTTTGAATTAACCGATCAGACGTATTTAGAGTAAATAGTTTCTGCAAGCAGGTTGCCAGCCTAGAGGTTTTGACCCCAAATTAAGGGAATTGTCATCACAAAAAAAGGGTGAATATTTGGGGTTTGGGGTTTTCATTGAAGTTATTTAAAAAATACATTGGGGTTTTTTGCGGAAATTCCTTAAAAGATTCTCTCCTTTGATCTATAATTAAAACTACTTCATCTAAAATATTTTTAACATACATACGAGTATATTGAGAGATTTGGACCCCAGATAATATACTAATCCCTATTAACACAAAGTTCAATCAGTCATATCAATTTTATTTGAAAGTTTACTAACTCGCAGTTTGCCTGAACTTAAGTTTTGTCTGAAAGTTTACCATTATCGTTAACATTTTATTAGTGCTTTACCAAATTATCAGTAACTTATTAAGTTAGGTTGAGCAGTCATGTCTTTATAAATAATGGACTCAAAAACACATTTTTGTCTTGAGATTTTTTTATAAAAACACTTTCGTACCGTAAAAAAAGTCATATTAAACAAAAAGTTCATAAAAAAGCGGAAGAAAGGTACATAATGTTATAAAAGGTGGCAGATTTAGGTAATTTAAAAAGGCACTACAAGTGCCAAGGCTGTTGAAAAAGTGGCAAATTGCCACTTTAGTCGCAAACAGTCACGCTGCTTATATATCACCGGTCTTTTGAGGCCTCTGGCTGGCCGCCATAGCGAATAGTCTGTACGCTGGGCATACCCATTACCACTCCAAAGTCATAACATTAGGTATTTTTCAGCGATCTGTAGGTCAGTACGTTGACATTCCACTTGAAACAACACTGAAACGCGTTTTAGAAATTGTGTGAAGCAGCACGCGACTCTTTGGTGTGATGAGACGAGAACCGCAGAGCGCATACTTAGCGTTGTAGTCACCGGCGGCCAAAAAGCGTGGCCCTAGTGAATAAAAAAATGTACTATATTGACTTTCTGTAATAGAATACTGGAAGGAGAATTAATTAAAGAAATCACCAGGTTTAGGTGAACAGTTTCAATGCAAATGTTAGTTGCTTGAAGATAGTCTTCACAATGATCACCCATTAAGAGTGACAGGTAATAAGGTCATTTGAAATTATTTCCCACCATGGTGGGAAATAAAGTTAATTGACCTTATTGCGTTTTTTAGTGAAATAAAGTCAACAAAAATTTGGAAATAATGAAATTGACTTATTTCTCTATTTAAATCGAAATAAGATCAACAATGCTTAAATTATGTCAGGCTTAATGCTTTTTCCTCTCAGTATATCGAAAAGCGGCTTCGATGAGTAACCAGACTTTAGGATTTTTCCTCTCGGTATATCGAAATGCGGCATATATTGAAAAAGTTTTATACTTTGCCGGCCTTCGCCAGAGCTTAAACATCTTTTTCTCTCATTATATCGAGTAAAGATACTTGCAAAGCTGGCCTATTGAAAGGCTTAGCGATATTCTCCTTTTGGTTAAGCGAATAGCGGCTTCGCTGAGTTAAGATTTTCTCTTTGCGCGGGCTTATGGGTTTTCTTCTCTGAGTTTTTTGAATAAATATCTTCCACTAGTGAACCCTTGTTAGGCAGAAAATACTGAGAAGAAAAAGTCCTTAAGCGGTTATGCAAAAATCGTTACTCAGCGGAGCCTCTTTTCGATTGACTACGCGGTAAAGAACTCTGACGACAATAGCGGGAGCTATCGAAACATATCAGTTCAATCCTCCGCGCATCAAATTTTTCTTTGTCTACATGCTTCAAATTTATTTCTAAATAAGTATCTAATTTAATAGAAAAATTAATAGAAAAGTTAAATTAAACCTGAATTCATGAGTTCAAGACTAGTTCCAGGCAAGCCAACAATATCTTGCATTTTTCTCATCTGTATTGGTGTGTTATTGTGTTGGTTTTTGTTGGACTATTAAAGTGATGAAGGGATAGCACTGATAACTTTGGCAGCACCGGCAGCGATTAATGCTCACATATCCTGATGCACTTCAAAGCACCCTCCTTCGTCGGTATTGCAGAACCGTCAGCGAAGTAAAATAACTAATAAAATGGCTATTCAGCTTAAAAACAACTCAATGCCTCTAGCTGACACTAGTGGGGCTTGCAACACTGCTCTACAAAAAACGCGCAATAGCAGGGTTGTAAGTGAATTAAGCTTTCTATCTCTCTCACTTCACCAGCTGCTCTCTCTACACTATCCCTTTCCCAAAGAAAGTAACACATTAATTAATTAATTGGTAGGCATTAATTGCCTGATTGTGTTACTTCTCTTTATAAAATAAATATAAAATTAAAAAAATTTTTTAAAGTGCAATAAAGTCAATTGACTTTATTTCGTTTTCGAAAACGCAATAAAGTCAATTGACTTTATTTCCCTTTATGGTGGGAAATAAAGTCAAGTGACATTATTTCCACTGACCCCATTAAGTAGTGTTATAATCGCTATTTTATTAATATAACCGAGCCCCCAGAAGCTCTGCCTTAGGGGCCCTTTGTGTCGTACAGAGTATACCCGTTGATTTTAAAAAAAGCTTCTAGCCGTCAAATGCGCCTCAAAGATAAACATAACATAAATTTGTTTATCCATGATTGTTTATATATGATATATTATATATGAAGTATTCGAGTTCGTTTTATATTGGCGGATGCCAGTTGCGTTCCAAAAAAATATTTTTAAGTTCATGGGTTGTCTATTGTAGCATGCAATAATGTAGATTGCATTTTCAACACTACCTGCATCATGCATGTCATATTGGTTGTAAAATGAAATAACCAAAAAAAGCTTTTAA
This sequence comes from Panzeria rudis, assembly GCA_956483635.1. NCBI lineage: Eukaryota > Metazoa > Arthropoda > Insecta > Diptera > Tachinidae > Panzeria > Panzeria rudis. The sequence goes on from OY101448.1 coordinate 119,964,007, forward strand.
GTTAAATGGTTTTGTTGCAATGAAACATAATAACGATGCAGATAGTGCACTAAAAGCTAAAAATAATTACGTGGTACCATGTACCAGCCACTACACCACTCTCTTCACCAACATAAGGCATTAATCAGACTAAAATAAAATAGTTGGGCGTTGTTGACTATAGATAACGGTAACTCGATGCCCCACGGTTCTATTTTGGTGTGATCAATGCCCTATGTTGGTGAGGAGAGTTGTGTTGTAGCTGCTACCTGGTACTACGAAACTATTTTTAGCTTTTAGTGCATTACCTGCATCATTATCACGCTTCACTGCAATAAAACTCTTTAATTTAAGGGTCTTTTTTACTTATTTTATTTTTAAGTTTTTTACTTTATGTCCTATCAAAACTCTCTGATCTGGCATTTTGTTTCGGACTGTACCTTGGAATATACTTTTTTGTGGTTTTTTGGATTTTGTGTATTTGAAGTTTTTCATTGCATACTGTGTTATACAAATCAAACCCTTTCATTTGATATCCATATTGAGGTGTTTGTAAACAAATGACTAATTCTCCATTTTGGGGAGGGCGCCATCTGTGATTTACGAGTATAATGATGCTGAATACGCATAATCCTAACGTAATTAGGTGAATCAGTCATAAAAATTAAATGTTTTGACCAAACTTCAGCTCAACGGGTAACAGGAAGGGGTAAAACTAAGTATTACTTTTTATGGGAGTGGCGCCGCCCATTTTTTAGAACTAAATTGTATTCCCATGAAAGGTAAAGTTGTTTACCAAATTTCGGGTCAATCGGTCCAGAGGAAGTGGGCAAAAATCAATATAACTTTTTATGGGCATGGCAAAGCCCATTTTTTTAATCTCAACGTTGTATAGTCATCAAACGTAAAGGCGTGTACCAAATTTTGGATCAATTGGTTAACAGGAAGTATTACTCTTGATAGGCGTGGTGCTGCCCACTTTTGTAATTACAAATTGTAAGGTCATTGTAAGTTAAGGTGTCCATTAAATCTCAGATCAATCGGTTAACAGGAAGGGGCTAAAACTAAATACAACTTTTTATAGGCGTGTCGTCGCCTAATTTGATAATTACAGAATTGTATAGTCATTGTAAGTTAAGGTGTCTACCAAATCTCAAATCAATCGGTTAACAGGTAGGTGCTAAAGGTAAATATTACTTTTTATGGGCATCGCTCCGCCATTTTTTTCAATTACAAAATTGTATAGTTATCATAAGTTAAAGTGTCCACCAAACCTCAGACCAATCGGTTAACAGGAGGGGATTAAAACTAAGTATTACTTTTTGTGGGCGTATCGCCGTCCACTTTTTTTAAAGAAAAACTGTAAAGTCATAGTTAGTTAAGGTTTTTATCAAATATTAGATCAAAAGATTAACAGGAAGAAGATATAGCTAAATATTACTTTTTATTGGCGTGGCGTATTCCACTTTTTTCAACACAATATTAAATTGTCATCGACTGTAAAGGCGGTCGCCAAATTCCAGATCAATCGGTCAATAGGAAGGGGGAACATTTTCAATTACTTGATTTGACGCGACGACACAAACTCCACAAACAGGGTAAGTTAAATAAAACCATTTAAAAAGTTACTGTTTGAATTACATTTTCTATTGAAGCCTCAATTCGACCAAAATTGAAACCAGTGCCCATGTTCTGTAACTAATGTGACAACTTTTCAATGCGAGTAAATTATTTTCATCCTGTAGAGCACAGGGTGAGTAACAAAAAACTTCTTCGTTTATTTTTATGTGCCGAGTTTAATTATTTTATAAATCACCCTGCAAAAAACAGGACTACATATTCTTCGATAAAAAAGTGGATCTTCATCTAACTTTTCAAGCACGCATTTTGGTAATAAAATTCAATAATTTGCAAGCGTTGTTCGTTTGTAAGACGATTCATGATTAAATTATAGACCAAACTGAAGATGTTTGACAGTGACACAAGATACAAAACGTGCGTGAGCTGTCAAAACTAGTGTTGCCAAAAAGATAATAGCAAAAAAATCACTCGTTATTTATAAAATTTTTCTCGATGCGAAAACTTCTCGCCAGTTACAGAACATGGGCACTAGGTTTTCATTGGCAAGAGGCCGGTTTTGAGCTGTGGTGGGCTGCTTAAAATTCGAAGCGTTAGCGGTATGTTTTGCGCTATGGCCTGATTAGCATGAAAATCATTAGCGTATGAAGGCCGGCCGGTATCTGGTTTGCGCAAATGGGGATAATTGGTGTTGTCGAAAGTAATAGGTTGACCTTAGGTATGATTACGTCTTTTAGACAAAGACTGTTTGACATGAACATAGACAGGACAGCCCATATGCACTTTGGTTTTCAGAGCAATTGCTACACTTTTTTAATTATTGAATCATCTTTTGGATCATCACAATCGACAGTGCTGTGTATTTAACCAAATATGACACAAACGGTGCGAAACTTGGAATATGTTTTGATGTGGCCATATTCTTGGCAATGCACGCATAGATGGGCACGGCTCGCTGGTGTGGTTCCTCTACGGTGACTCTTCGGTGCAGTAAATATCTTAAGTTATAAACAGGGTGTATTTTTTTAATTTTATGTCACATGGTTCCAGTTCTACCCCAGCAAAAATATCCGTCTACCGGAAGCAGGTTTGTAAGGGAGACATTTCGGTACTCTCCCTTATCAACCTGCTTCGGTATTACATGATTTTTGTATGGGATGTCCCACTTGGTAGGTCTGGAGGTATGAGCTTCTTTCTGCGCATCCTAGATGCATTAACCTCAGGTCTTTTTTATATGTATGTATATAATTAAAAAATGTTTTGCTCTTTATATCACAATCTTAACACACTTGGACTCATTTTTTATTTGCCATTATTTTATGTTGTTTTTATATTTATTTATGTATTAAATGGTACAAATACAATTGGAAATTATACTGCACTACAATTTACTTTTATTAAATACTTTTTGTTCGCGTATTGAATCAGGAATCGATCGCACGGTCTCCGCATGGTAGACTAGAACACTAACCACTAAGCTATCGAGGCACATTTATTTTCATACAGAATTCAATAGAAGAATAAAAAATCAAATTACGAAGCAAAAATCACACTCGCATCCATATTTGTACCCACGTAAGCGAGAGATGATGCGCTATGAAAAAGTTTGAGTTGAATGAAAAACTTCGTGTTCAAAACACAAAAAAAAAAACATAAATAGGCGACCAAATTCATCGTGTGTGTGGTAAGTTTCTTTGCTCGCTTACGTTATTGCGTCCTCGTAAGGCAGAGGGGATGCACTGTGTGCTTTTCCGCATATTCGAAGCACTTCTAATTAATCTTCCTGCTTCCTTGTACCGAATTTATATTTGCTGGGACACGAAACAGTGGCTGGGGAACTCGCTCTCTATTTTTAATGTTAGTAACGGTTTTTACTCCAAAACTATTAATTACTAGACATGCTTTTACATCTTCTGGATCCACATATAAATGTACATTTTTAGCACTTTTTAGTTGGCATGTGTAGAAATTTTTAGTTTCAAACTCCAAAACTGTAGTACAATAATCATTTTCCTGATTAACTTGAATTTTTCACCGATTAGGGCCAGGCCACACGGGCGTTTTTAAAATGCGCGTTTCTGCTTTTTTTTTATTAAATTTGTAAGTTTAAAAACTGAAAACTTTCAAATTCAATATAAACTGTACACTACGGGTACTTTGGGCATATAAAATACCATAATTGTTTTTTAATGAAGTTCTGGATCTCAACTAAGCTGTGTTTACACTATACGACTTTTATTGCTCCAATTTTTCTCGTTTCTTCTTTAAAATTGCATTCGCGTTTACATTGTGCAACTTTTGTCGCGACAGATTATACCAGATTAAATTACGAATGAGAGAACAAAATTAATTTGAAGAGTACGTGACTACGCGTAACTCTTTTAATTCCTCTGATCCCTGTCGCCTACAAAGTAAGAATTGCAGAGACAAAAGTCGCACATGTAAACGTCGTCAAAGTCTAGAGATGAGCAAATATATTATTAAATTTAAATACTGGTTACAATATACTTATATGTATGTATATAACATCGCCAAATTATGTAGTAAGTTTGTTTAACATAATTACTAAAATTCCACAAAGTGATTATTTTTATACTTGGTAGTGCCGTGAGAACTGTATCACATTTGACATTTCAATATATTTATTCTTAACCTCAAAATATGACTACAACAATTATTTTCTTGTTATTTTAAATGTTTTAGTAGTCAACATGTTTAAGTTAATTTAATTATAAATACTACCTGAAAAAATACAAAAAAAAAACAGTAAATTCCCCAAAAAAAAATGTTGAACCAACATTCACATTAGAGTCTACTTGGCGCTAAAAACATGAAAAATAATTAATTTAAAAACATGATCTGGATTTATGTAGTTTTGTAGTAATAACGAACTTAACAAAAACACAACTGAAATATAATATATTACACTTGAATTTAATGCGATTCTTAAGCACCTTTCACGAAGTTAAAATGATTTCAGAGTTTTATTCAGAGAGTCTAAGATATTAATTGTCTAAATCACGTCACCAAAGCTTAATTTATATGGAAAGCAAAGACAGCAAAAAACTTAACTGTTTTTGTTTTTCATACAAATTCTTCACGGAATAAAAGCATACAAATTCAGGCATTGTTTGCCTTTCAAATAGTTTAAGATTTGAAATTTATTAATATGATTATTTCGAACGTATTTGCTTTGTGAATCCAAATTGATTATTAGGCTAATGTTCGTAACGTTATATTCAGAAAGAATTGGGCATGATTAATATTCCAAGGAACAGGGGAAAAATTAACATCAACTTAATTTTTCAACGTACACAGCAGAACAGAGTAGCGCCACTTTCGGAAGCCGCTACACTTCCATCGTCATTGCTCACGTGTATTTGCTTATCACCACTTGTCAGGTGGCTCTGTTGAATGTGATTTTAATTCTTATATATACAACTTTTTCGTGAAAATTGAATACGAGAATTAAATCACTCTCAAGCTGATATTAAAGTGCATTTACCTAGCGTTGCTAGGTAAATGCACTTTAAGGAACTGGCGCCCAACATGGGGCCCGTACAAATTGACATTTTAAATACGTCGATTGTGGCAGTTTTAAAATTTAATTTGTCTTATTTTGAGAACGTATTTCCATTTGCTTTTGTTTTAAAACTCGCAGTACCACAAAACTTACTACATACATATTAATAAATTTTCATTATTTTTAAAACAAAACCTTTGATTTGAGTAAAGGAAAATAAAAATAAGTAAAAAATCTATATTATAATAAGATTAGTGAGAATTTCTGTCGTTTTTATTATGGGCTTTGTTTCTTTTTGACCCATGTTTCATCACTTATTAAGTACATAAATATCGTAACGAGACGTTGCGATTTTAAGAATGGTGGAAGTTAATATCATAATAAAATTTGATTTAATTCGAGTAAAGGAAAATAAAAATAAGTTGAAAAAATCTAAATTTTAATTAGATTCTGTTGTTCTCATCATGGGTTTGTTTCTTTTTGACTCATTTTCAGTCAACGTGATATTATGGTTCTGTTTCATCTCTTAATAAATACATAGTTATCGTAACGAGATGTTGCGATTTTAAGAATGGGGGAAGCTAACATCATGTTAAAATCCCACATGGGAATATTCTATGAACACTATTTGTAATTATTTTTATTTTTCGGGCTCGCCGATTAGAAATAAATGTTTTGTTATAAGAGTAAAACGAACAATAAAGTTAGTTATATTTTGACATTTAAACTGTCCTTTCATTTACTGGACCAGATTTTTGGTTGTAACGCGTGGAACGTTGTTCAATATTAGAATTGATCAACATCTAGTACCTTACACAAGTACTCTTCACCAAGATATAAAATGAATTTATTTAAATTGATTATTTAAATTAATTTTTAATGAGATATTTTGATTCATTTGTTGCGCTGCACAACAAAATGTAGGTTTCTTAGAGTAGTTTCAATAAAAAAAACTGATTCCTATTTATTTTCATCTCTTGATTACTACAGAATCATTAGTTTTTCCCTAGCAGCTCTAGTTTTAAGGATATAGTGACATTGTGACATTACGCCGCACATGAATCATAAATATCTAGAAACGGGAATTTTTCACCTAGGGTTCCCTATTTTCTTTTGTCCCCATGAATGAATAAATGAATGAATTTAAACTAAACGGGAAACACAGGACACTGCGACCGAAGAAGATCTATTGTATTCGTTGCCAGTTGCTAGAGCATCACATCTAGACCCACTCTCCTGAAGAATCTCAAGATTGCCAGTGGTTCTAGTGTTGGCAGTTCCCAGTCCTCCAATAGGTGCTTGCCGAATTGTCTATACCTTCTTTGGCATAACGCTTCAGAGTTCTTCAGAATATGCTCTCATAATCGCAGAATCTGCACAGGCTGTTACTCTCAATGCCAAGTCTGTTGAGGTGTTTTCTTGTCTGAAATGGCCTGTGAGGAAACCTGTGAGCATTCTTAGATTGTTTTTACTCAGGGACATGAGAGCTATGAAACGATTTTTGTTATATGTTCCGATCATTAGCTTTGCATGCCTCAATCCAGGAGATTGAACTAGTGGCGCCCTGATTCTCTTGATCTCGGTCGATATATTCCCGGATTTTATCCAATCAAAATCCTTAAAACGGCTCTGGTCCGACCAAGGGTGTATTAGCTCCCGTCTGGCCATTTTTTCTGCATTTCCCTTTCCTACCACCCCGGCGTGTCCATGAACACAGCAGAGTGTGACTTTATTAATGCTGCTTAGCTGATTTAGCTTAACGCGGCATTCCCAAGCTAACTTAGAGGTAAGCTCATATACGCTAAGTACTTTGATGACAGCCTGACTATCCGAGCAGATAGCTACTTCTCTCCCTCGGTAGCCCCTGTCAAGATTTAATGCATTTCATTTTTCAATGGCATAAGCTTCCGACTAAAAAATGGTAGGAGCTTTTCCCAAGGACTCGTCGTAGCTAGTCCTTGGTTCTACGACTCCCACACCAGAGCCTGCCGGTGTTCTGGAGCTATCAGTGTGCCACCTGATGGTGACATTTTTAAAGGAATATCGGGCTGCCATTTCCTCCCATTCCGTTCTGTTGGACAGAACAGTTTCAAACCTCTTGTCAAAGTCATACACTTTATTCAGCACATCAGATGGTTGCGCAAGGAGGGGGAATTGCCTTGCCAGGGATGATTGCTCCCATGGCTAATTAGACAGTCCCTGCCTTTGCTTTTTCCCGCGATGCTGATTAATTTTTGGCTGGCTGAAGTTTCTATCACAATCGTCATAGGTGTGAGTTCAATGAGAACTTCCATTGTCGCCGCAGGACACGTCCTAATAGTCCCTGTTATACGAAGGCATGCTAGCCTCTGTAATTTCTCTAGCCGATCTCTGGTCATAGCCAGCCTGAACCTGTCCGACCAAGCTACAGCACCATAAGTGATGATAGGTCTCACTATCATGGTTTATATCCATCTCAAGATTTTGGATGTGCAAACCCATATTTTAACTGCAACAGATATACAAACCATTAGTGGCTTTTGTTGCCTTGTCAACAGTCGCCTCTAAATGCTGTCTCCATAACAGCTTTCAGTCTGATATCACTCCCAGATACTTGACTACCAATGAGCTTTCCATTTGCACGCGCGAAGTGTCCTCCTCCTTGTGAAAGGAGCAATGGTAGTCTTTGCATGGTTAATAATCAACCGTACAGATAGACAACATTCCTTCACTATCCTTAATCCGTTTTGTCACACAAAGTCTCTTCAAATTTTCCACCTGCAATGATAATGATGTCATCGGCATATGCTTACTTTGTAGTTATTGCAGTAGCACACATAACCCTCCTTTTGCCGTAGTCGGGTAAAAATATAAAAATCTTAATGTTAAAAAAGAAAGCATGTACATACATATACATACATATATATGCAGACATGTATACCTATATGAATACATGAATAATCCTACTTGCAGGCTAACCAGCCATAACAAATAAAGAGTTTAGAACAGAAAAAGAAATTTTATTGTTCGCATTCAGTGTAGGAAACTATGAAAAGTAGAGACTATGAGATAGAGACTATGAAAAACTATGTACAGACATACATATGTATTTAAACGGAAAAATAGGTTGAAAGCTTTAATCGAAACACGTTGTTAGAATGAGTAAAAAGACTCAGAGCAAGGGTTAATTTTCCCCATTTTCCTCCTCCTGTATCCGCACCAAAAAACAGGTTATATTTGTGAGGCTGTTATTTCTTCTTCGCTTTTCATCTCATCATAAGTAGTACTAACGGGAGTTCAAAGTATATTTTACGTACATGGGGCCAGGAATGTTATATACTTTTTTTAAAAGTCCTTACGCAGCCCGAAAAAATCCCTACTTTTCCCTACGCTCCCAAAAAATTATCTTTACAAAAATCCCTACAACTTTTAAATGATAATATATGAATGCAAATAAGCCCCTTTGTGTTTAATGTACATATACGTATATGGCTTAATACGAAAAAAGCTTGTCTCGAATTTTCGATATTTTACAGGAGAAGGAAAAAACTGAACTGCAACTTTCTTCGTTCTTTAAGAAGGATGTAATGACAAGATGACTACTAGAAAACGTTAAAAACGCGATTTCGAAAAAATCGAGATGCGCCTTTTTTATGTTAAGCCATTGGTATATAAAATTTATTTGAAGTTGTTATACAAATTTTTAGAATTCGATTAAAAATATTGCACTTTTTTCAGAATTTGATCTAGTATTAGGAAATGTAGCTAACTTTCGCCCTACCGAAGACAAATTCCCTTTTTATCGGGATCATCACATATAAAGATACACACTTTTATATGAATTGCACTGTTTTACAAACTTTTATTTTCGGAAAGTTTAAAATTTTGCATTTTTTAAAGGATTACTAATTAGGATGTGTAAACAGGAAAAAATCTTTTCGGCCATTGTCCAGATAACGACGGTACATTTGTGTTCTTCGATGCATACTCGTCTTTAAAGCGCCACACAGACTCAAAGGCTTCTTCGAATAAAATGAGTTATATATGTAACTACTAAAGTACGCGTCGAATATTGGCTAATTGGGTTTGATCGGATAAAAAATTACGGAGTTGTGATGGATCAAACTCAAAATTTTATAAAATATTTAACTTTTTTAACCAATTTTTGTCATTTCGGAAGCAGTTATGTACCACAAATAATAAAACAAATCCATAGTTTTATAATTTTATTGAATAGTTCATGCAATTACAAAAATTGTAAGCCATAATTGACCGAAATCGGTCAAAATCTAAAAATCCTGTAATAAAATAACTAAAAAACTAGAAATTTTAAAAATCCCTACATTTTAATGATTTGAAAAAATCTGTCCTTTTTTCCCTACGATAATTTTTTTTATACAAAAATCCCTACGAATAGGAGTTTTTCCCTAAATATAACATCACTGCATGGGGCTTAAAAAATTATATGCGAAATTAAGTCGTTTAAAAATATTGTATGTTCCAAAAAAGTAACTAAAAACCTTAAACTTTTTTCAAATTAACTAAAATTTAAATTAATTAGAAATATGTATATGAATAAAAGTTTTATTTTGTAATTATTACATAATATTTTTGAATGAAATTTTGGGTGCGATTATCGCGAAAAGACAGTTTCACCGACAGCTCTAGTATTTAGTAAGTTGCGAAAACCGAGCGTTGTACTTTCATGCATACACAACACAAACAGATTGCTTTTACCAGCTTGGAATGTCCGTTTGCTCTTCTTCTGGATCCGCGATACGTAGTAATACTGCTATTAATATGTGATGATTGATTTTATTTTAGAAAAATATTTATTTAGAGAATTTGTTACTACCTATATACATTCATGAATTTTATTATAATTCATGTTTGTCGTGTTTGAAGTTTTACTCTAGCTCTATTCGATATGAGATTTGGCCACAAAATTTTCAATAGTTTACGAAGTGACTGATTTTTGAGACTGCATGTCATTAACTGAGGTATTCCAAGATTTTTACCGTGCAGCAGAGCTGACCACACGTTTGAGGAAAGAAGACGGATCTTAGTATTTTTGAACAAGATTGGCAATATCCTCTCGTGAACAGCTTGTGGAGGATATGATGCTACCAAAATGCAAAAAGATTTAGACGTCCTTAAGTTACACAGTTTTTGCTGAAAGCTTTGCAGTGTTAGTTATTGACCACCATAGTGTGGGCTTTACGGTATAGATTGGTTAGTTTACTAGGTACAGCTTTAAAATGAAGTGCTTGCCAGATTGCCTATCATTATAATAATTTCGAATGAATATGCAATATAAAAGGAAACTCAATTCTATTGATTATTCGACGATAGCATGTAGACTGTTAATGTGGTAAATTCAGGAGCGTTGACATATAAAACCGGCTTGTTCGTGTCTCTGCTCTGTTGGAAGTGAGGAGGATACTCTGGTAGTGTGGTTATGCCACTCCAGTTTCTGCTTTCGGTTATTTATTATTATTATTATTTCAGTGCCAAGCTCCGAAAGTAATGCATTAGAAGTCCAAGAATCGTCAACAGTGGTCAACAGTATCCGTCTTTAGCGACTCTGGATTGATATTATCCATGAATGGAACTTTGCCACTCTTAACTATTTTTATAGTCGTGGCGTTCTCATGATCATATGGACACGATATATTGAAATCAAATCTCTGGTTAAGGGCTTCGCATTGGGTGCCCAATATTTTGGTGCGTTTCGAAATTGACAACATGTTGGCTTAATTGTCGGACCATACAGCCAATTGTCGGTCCAAAGTCGTTGTTATTCTACCTCGAGGGTCTTTAAGTGGGAAAGCAGTGGATCGATTGTTAGTGGAAACTTCTTTTACGATTTTATTTAGGTTTCTACTTCTGTATGTTTCAGCTGCATATAGCGCGTCGAATGCCTATTTTTCTGCCCACGATATCTTGTCTTGTCGTGTGCTACGTTCAACAATATTGCCGATAGCTACAGTGCCTTAGAGGCTATTGTTTTTGCTTCGATTATAGCACTTTGCAGTTGACTTCTTCCTTCCATGAATTTGACGGTTCTTCTCAGAAATCCATGATTTTTACTTGTATTGCTTTAGCCTGATTTATATTCTTATAATTCCTTCTTATGTCTTCGGAAAATTAGAAGCGTGTTTGATGGTCTGATAACCTGCTAACACCTCGTCTGTTACAAGCATCTAGTAATGAGCCATGACACTTTCTGCTTATGGCCAGGTTACCTTGTGTATAACTTACGTGTGAATATCATCCCTTCAATAACGAGGTTGCATTTTTCACATATTTCTGCGATAAGTTCACCGTTGTCATTCATTTGTCCCATTCCATGTATACCCATATTCGAGTTTTGTGGGCCCATATAAGCATTGAAAACACCGGCAAAAAGGAGAATATCGGCGCTAGGCCTTTCTTTTATTGTTTTTTAAGCTGTCTGTGCACTTCTTCTTTTTCTTAAATCAGCGCATTACATTGAATACTGGAGATGTTGGGTGCTAGGTTTCAAAGATTAATCCAGGTGCACGGTGCGTCAGACCAAATTGCGGCCACACAGTGTGCATGTTATACGACCCCATTGAAGCTGTTTTTACCCTCCTCATAAATTTGCTCCACTTAACTATAAATGACTTCAAATTAGCTTAGAAAATGTTTTTTTTGCAAATTCGAAAATTTGCTTCATTATTTTATCTTAAGTATGTCTGAAATCTGACCTTGCATGTATGTATAAAAATAGTTGATATTTTGAATGTAATAAGTTATAACAGCTATAAAGAATATATAATGTTGTATCATATGTTGTTTCATAAATTGATCGACTTGATCTCATATTCGAAATCTTGGTGCTGCAGTAGAGGGGTAAAAGTAGATCCCAATATTTTTTCATTATTTTTCACATGTATCTAATGCAACGATTTAGTGCTATTCGAAGTTGAAATTAGCAAAAATAATCTTACGCTCCCCCCTAACTGTCCACTTTTCTAATCACAGAAATGGCTTAAAACTAAATACATAATATTTTTACGGACATGGTGCAACCCACTCTTCTAAGCACAAAATTGTATTGTCATCCAAATGTAGGAAAGATTCACGAAATTGTAGATCAATCGGTGAACAGCAAGGGGGTAAAACTAAACACATACTACTTTTTATGGGCGTTGTGCCCACTTTTCTAATCACAACGTTGTACTATCATCAAAAGCAAAGGTGCTCACCAAAGGGGGAAAATTTACATTTGCTAGATTCGACTCAAACATGACACAAACAAAGTAAGCTAGATAAAGCCGTTTAAAAACTCTCCTATTTACCTCAGAAGTGTGACTGCTAATGATGAGATGTCTTATATGGGGTGTTCCCCTTAAAAGCACTAAAAAGAAGTTTGATGTAGGTTACTCTGAGAGCTAAGTGCGTTTTCAAGAAAAATGCTGAAGGACTAGGTACTGGAGAGGTTATTATAAAATTTTTATATCTGCACAACTACAATAGCGAAATTCCCTAAATTTGTTTGTGGGTTACTCTGAGAGTTAAGTGCGTTGTCAAATAAAATCCTGTTGGTATAGGTTGGTGGGGGAGATGGGTACCACAAAAAAATAAGCATTTTTTCTTCTATATCTGCAAAACAATAACAGGGAAACTCTCTAAGTTTGATGTAGGATACAGTGAGAAAATTTTTTGGCTTTAAACAAGAGCATGGTGATACAGGAGTACACCCTACAAGTAATAATTTTTAACTTTTCTATATAAGCAGAGAAATGGGAAATCGAAGCGGACCGGGTGTGGCTAAAATCAAATGTCACGCATGTTTCTCATTATATTTTTATAATTTTATAATTTTCAGTCAGTTTTAGGGAATGAAATTTTTTGCAGAACTACTACCTATTTTATACTGAAATAAAATATAGTAGATACAAATAGCAATTAACCCTATCCGCTATATAATTTTTATATTTTAGCCTAACTTTCTACTCGTATGTATCATGATAAGTTCAAACTAGTTCTCGTGTGAATGCATTAAATTGTTATTAGTGTTAAGCACCATAAAATTAAATAAAAAGTGTGTACATATGTACATAAAGACATGTTCATTTTACAACATGCCACACACATGGGTTTTATTAAAAAACAAAACCACAACTGCTTTAAAAAAAGTAAAACAGAATAAAAATAAAAAATAATATCTACCAGTAACTAACATCAAATGCAACACCGTGATTTTTCTCTTAATTAATAAATGTTTTCATGCTGCAAACATGATTTGGCTTTTTATGACCACACGAAAAGCTAAACAGAAAAAACTAAAATAACTAAATGAAAAAGCCAAAAACAGAAATTAAGATATTAATCAACAATAACACAGTCATAAACGAAATGTTTCAAATTAAAGCCACCACAGATTGATATTAAATGTCAACTCGGAAATGAAAGAGTATCTTGGAAATTATCGCGTAAAACATTAAAAATATTTTTATTTAGCTAGTGCTATTTCCAAAAAGTCTCAACAGGCACAACTGCCCGTGTAGAGAGATGAGCATTACATGCTAATCATATTGTTGAAAACAGTTATATGTTCAGTCAAATAAGGGTTTCACTGCGGAATGAGAGATAATAACTAAAATTCGTATACATCTTCGTTTTGGTGTTCTAAAAGTTGTCTCAAAAGTCTCATAAAATCTCGTGTCAGCGCCGTAAGTTATTCAAGGTCAAAGGTCACGAAAATCAGTTTTTCGGAATTATCTCGGTTTCTATAGCTCCAATGATGTTAACAGTTATTATAGAGCATAAAATTTGCGACAAATTTTGTATTAAACATTTTTTCATACGCCAACCGTTTCTGAGATAGAGGGCAGAGAGCCCGCAGCCTTCAGCCATCCTCAGTGTAATGCAAGGTCAACCGTGAATCTCAGTGAATAATATCTTGTATAAAGTTATTAAATCATTCAAATATCATTTACAAGAAATAATTTATAATGTTTATTAAGTTAATACATTATATTTGATATCATTTTGCATATATCTAATATATTCGTTTAATAATAATTACACAGAAAGAAAAATGCCATATTAAATTCAAGTATTTTCTACTTACTTTGAGTAGATATTAAAGTGCACTTTCCCAGCGTTGCCATCGGTTTATTTTTTTCCACTCCCATTTTTCTGATTTTTGTTCTACTCAAGACAAACTTTTTTGGTTTGATTTTATATAACTATACCTCAATACACTGAAGTTAAATATAGGTGACCCAAATGAAATGAAAAACGGATGAAATAAATTGGACAGATTTTTACACTAAGCCTGGATTGTAAACTTATTTTATACAACTCTACTCTAAAACCAATATGGTCCTACGGTATCCAGTTATGGGGCACAGCATTGACATCAAATGTATAGAAAATTCAAAGGCGACAAAATAAAATACTCCGTACGATTATATCCGCCCCCAGGTATGTTAGAAACAAGTAGACTTGTGTAGTTTACGAACGAACTAGTTCAATTGAACTATTTCATCAATTGAACTAAGGAAACTAGTTCAAGTTTTCACTATTCACTAGTTCAATTGACCTATGAAACAAAATTAAATATTCCTTTCCCTGTGAGCAAATGTACATATGAAATCAGTCATGTATGTACGTATGTATCGGATGAAATAACATATGTACATATCGCCAAATATTCGCCTCTTTCATGATATTGGTATTCGTATTCGCCAAATTCAAGCGAATATTTTACGAATATTTTGTAAATACGTTCCAAAAAATAATACATAAAAAATACTGAAAATTAAACAAAAAATATTAATTTTTACTAAAAACTAATTTGTCTATAACACTAGTGCACAAAAAAATGCACCTCAAAAATGAGATGTTTTTAAGCTAAATTGGGGCTGCTGAGCACGAATATGGCATTAATTTATTTTTCTTAAGAACCGTTTTCGAGATATTCGCGAAAAACTATTTTTTTTTTGCAGTTTGTAAGGATATTTCAAAAAATCTTGAATACTGTTTACTAGAATTAAACAAATTTGGCATTGATGCATAGATATGTTTTTCCTTTTTCAATTCACATTTATACTGTGTTGATCAGATAAAAATTCACTGAATTACAAGCCTTTATATTTGAAAAAAAATTTATTTTATGCGTTTTTTCAAAGTTCACTATTAAAGCAAAAAAAATTTTAATTTTTGTTTTGACCCATATCTTAAATAAAATTTTGTTCCCAACATGCAAAAAGTAAAATTGTTAACATCGGGCAAAAATTTAGAAATTTACAATAGATTTAGTGAAAACACCCGATTTTAAATTTTAATAAAAAAAGTTGTATGGAGTATGAGTATAAGAAAAATGCCAGTGGGCAGAATTAAATATTTTGGAAATATATCAAACATTTCTAATTGGTTTGTCCGATCAGTATAAAATTTTACATGGAGATATTAGAGGAGTGTTCTTATTTAATTTAAAAAGATGAGCTTCCAATATTTCTCACGTTCGGAGGTATGAAGTGCAGAGTAGTACACTTCGGTCATGTAAAATTTTTCAACGGTTGTCATTTCTCTGTTTCTCACTCGATTCCAAAGCATTTTTGTCTCCTTATATACCTTGTAAAGTTTTAAAAATTTGTTTAGTTAAACAAATATCTTGTATAGTTACAATTTTATTACATTAAGAAAAAATTTAATAGGCAAAAAAACAACACAGCACCATTTTTCAACTTATTTTGCCGTAAGTTATAAATTATAAAAATCTGAATACAGTGTTGAAAAGTACACATAATTTTGGTAACTTTGATATGCGATATGTGGACCTTTTTTTTCAAACGAGTAAAAGTAATGGAATGGAAGCAAAAAGTCGTACTGACCTGAGGACCAACGAATGAAAATTAAAATTTTGATGTGTTCACTAAATATGTTGTAACTTTCTCATGTTTTGTCCGATGTAACTTATTTTACGCTTGCTACATTTGGAACAAAATTTTCTTTAAGATGTGGGTCTAAAATAAATTAAAAAAAAAATTTATTTTGCGTTACTGAAGCGACTTTAAATAGTAAATTTTTAAGAACGTGGAAAAATAAAGTTTTTTTTAATCTAAAGACCTGTAAATCATTGACTTTTGATCCGATCAACACATTTTGAATATGGGCTGAAAGAGGAAAAACAAATCTATGCAACAGTTCCCAATTTGCTAAATTCAAGTAAACAGTACTCCAGATTTTTGGAAATAGCCGTATAAACTGCAAAAAAAGCACGTTCTTCGTGAATATCTCGAAAACGGTTCTTAAGAAAAATAAATGAATGCCATATTCGTGTTCAGTGACCTCAAATCACCTTGAAAACATTTCATTTTTGAGGCGATCGCAAAAAGTTGAAAATTTGTGAACCAGTAATAGGGCATTTACATTGTCTCGAAATCTAAAAGATTTGATTTGAAATCTTTTTCGAAATTTATATCGTTTACACTAACTTTTTTTGACATTTTTCTAGATTTCGTATCCAAGAATAAATACCTTGTTCCTTGGGATATTAATCATGCCCAATCCTTTCTGAGTATAACGTTACGAACCTTAACTTAATAATCAATTTAGATTCACAAAGCAAATACGTTCGAAATAATCATATTAATAAACAATTAGCTACTGGCTTGAGATTTTAACATGTTTACATGTTCATATATACTTAAATATAAAATCAAACCATAAAAGTTTGTCTTGAGTAGTACAAAAATCAGAAAAATGGGAATGAAGAAAAATAAACCGATGGCAGCGCTGGGAAAGTGCACTTTAATATCAGATTGAGAGTGATTTAATTCTCGTATTCAATTTTCACGAAAAAGTTGTATATATAAGAATTAAAATCACATTCAACAGAGCCACCTGACAAGTGGTGATAAGCAAATACACGTGAGCACTGACGATGGAAGTGTAGCGGCTTCCAAAAGTAGCGCTACTCTGTTCTGCTATGTACGTTGAAAAATTAAGTTGATGTTAATTAATTTTTCCCTTGTTCTTTGGAATATTAATCATGCCCAATCCTTTCTGAATATAACGTTTCGAACCTTATCCTAATAATAAATTTAGATTTTCCTTGACTGAAATTTATCCTAAACTCTAACCTAACAAGTGCCCACCTTAGCTAATGCACACACTTTTAGTAGAAAATGTTTGTAGAGCGTAGCTAAAATTCACTCACCGTTTATATAAAAATGTTATACAGGGTAGTAAAAAGAAAATAAGTATACTATTTGGACGAAATCTACTCAAACAAAGTAGATTTTGTTTTGTATGGGAAATCTAGTAAAAAAACAGCTAGATTTAGCTCGAAATCTCGTAAGTACTAGATTTCGAGACAGTGTAAATGCTCTATAACGCAAAACAATAATCTTCTTTTAGTAAAGAAAAAAGAAACAAAATATATTTCACAACGACATGGTATTTAAAAAGTAAAGTCTTGTTAAATTAATTTATTAATCATGTTAAAGTAATACTCAAAGCTCAGTAGAGGAATGTTGAACTTCAAAAATAAAAGTTTTAAAGTCTTTTCTCCATCAAGCCTATTGCGCGGTGTGTAAATAAGCTTCGCACTATTAAACATTCGCTCGCTCGGAACACTCGCCGCTGGTGTCACTAAATATTGCCTGGTTATAGGTAAAAGAAACTCGTATTTTTCTTTTTTTACTTTCCACCAAAAATAAAAAAAGTGGCATTCAGGTGCTAAGTTAATAATTTCAAATTCCGTCATCGGAATATCATAATAATGTTAAATAACTATAGTATTGTGACAGTTTTTCTCAATTTATTGTAATTGACGCAAAGGGTAAATTTGTTTCAATTAAATTTGAAATGTTAAATGATACTAACTATTTAGATTGAATAATCGTATTCGTATTCGAATTCGGCGAATATTTTTTCAGATATTCGTATTCGCGAATATGAAAAATTGATATTCGTAACATCACTAATACCATATGTACTTAGGTGGCATCGCTTTCACAGAATATTTTTCATGAAATAATTTGATATAATTTCAACTATAAATTCACAACTCAAAATTACAAGAACAAAACTAGACAAGACAAAACTAAAAAAAATTGCCTAACTTTCTTTTCAGAAGGAGTTCTTTACTGTGGAACTCAATTTAATTGTAAAAATATAACCATGTTACCTAAAAACAGTTTTTTGCTTCAGCTAAACATTTGCGATTTTTTGAGTTCTGACTGTGTAGGATTAAGTGTGCGATATGCAATTAAAATAGTTTTTCGCATTTGGATTTTCGGCGCCTCTTGCCATCTGACGGTTAGAGCGTCCGCGCTCCACTCGCTCTACCATAGGACATACATATATTATTTACCCTACGTCTATAACTTATATATATATTTTTATCATGACAAAAGTCAAACTTTTTGTTGAAAAATTATTTGTTTTATTTTAGCTGTTTTTTCTATGTGGAATTTGACATATGCATGATAAAAATTTATCAGGTATAGTTATGTAACGAAAAATTTGCCAAGAAAAGCAACTGTTTGAAATCATTTTTATTACTGATTTTTTAGTTGATTCGTAAAGTGTTTCAGCATTAAGTTTCTCTGACAAAACATAATTCGTGTAAAATTTTAAACAATTTATGTAAGTTTTGCCTATATTATTTTCCGCGTGTTACTATATAAGACCATACTATTCCAAAGAAAGCTTCATTGTTTCATACTGACCATTATATTCCCACCGTAAAATGTTTCTTTTAATAAAAGCGTTTTGTTTAGCTTGAGTTGTATGCATATTAATTGTCAACATGGTGCGGGTTTTGCGGGAAATATTTTAAACTGAGCTGGAACTAAGAAAACATTTGACCCTCTAACACCATTTTGACAAGAACGTTAACAGAACAAGAAACACGTTAAAAGTAAAGTTGTTTATTCTTTTATTTTTTTTAGTTTTTAAATTTCTTGTTTTAGTTTTTAGGTTTGGGTGGGCAACTTGTCAAACCAAAAAAGGTTTATATCTTTATATCTGGTTTTTGAATTTATTAATTCTATTTTTTGTGTTCGTGTTGTACTAAAAGAACAAAAGCTGACAGAACTCCAACTTTATGTTCAGCTTATAAACCAATTTTCATTTGAATTGTCGCCTAATGAGTGGTCAAATAAATTGATGTTAATTTATACATAAACATGAAAGAAAGAAAAAAACTATCAATGAATGAAATATTATGAAATTTTATAGTTTTGAGTTAATTGAATAACAGAAAAATTGAATTAGACAATGATATGACACCTGAGTATACCTGCATCTGTGGGTGTCATTTAACTAAAAAATATTATTATAAGCAATTAATAAACTATAAAAAATATATTATAACTATAAGAACACTATTTTATTAAATATACACACGCTAGATTAAGCTAATGACCACAAATGAAGTTTATATCATTAGTAGTTTCAATAAGATTTTGTTCTATTTGAAATAAAGTCATAAAGTTGGTCGGAATTTTAAATTTTATAAATAGAAATGACTTTATTTTTGCGATTTCTTTCTTTCTATTTCTTAAGATTTCTAAACTCAATATATCTGAAACAATAAAAGAAGAATATAGAATAAAAGAAGAATATCCACAATCAGTTTTGAAACGTATAATGATTTCCTCCCAGTGAAAAATATTGAAAATCTTTTTTAAGTAACTACTTTTTAGCTGCTTCCAAAGTATCAATAAGTATGTATTTTCGACATGTCAGAAAGTAATTATCAGGGCTCGGACTTTCATTCAACTAAAAATTGATTTTAAGCGGTTAACAAATGCACCTAAAACTGAAAACTATGATCAAAAATATGCATTTATCTACGAACAAAGTACCAAAACTAAAATAATATGAAATATTTTTGTAATGTATTATTATTATTAAAGAAAAATAAATAAAACAAATACAATTGGGTCTATTATTTAATGCAACCGAACTTTAGTAGCGTTGCCATTCTGCAAAAGAAAATTAATGGTTGCCAAAAAGGCACTAAAGAGCAACTGAAGTTAACAGCTATTAGTTGCCTCTTGCCATCAGTAGTATCATTTTCAGCAACTGGCAACCCAACTGAGGCTCTGTTGCCATCCATAATATGTTTTCGAAAATTGAGAAATATGCATTAAAAAATTTTTATTACTCCAAAAATATGCATTTATTGCCAAAATATGCAAAAATATGCACCTAACACCAAAATATGCAAATACAAATCGATGCCAAACTACTTAACATTTGATGATTCGCATAGATAATTAGTCAATACCTCTTATATATCACCACAAAAAACATGCATTTGCATGAAAGTCCGAGCCCTGGTAATTATTAACAACATCCAGATAATTAATAAAAAATGATATTTTAATCTCTCCACTGCTCTCAAATTTATTTTATGTATATCAGCGATGCCAACTTAGTACTTTTAGCACTACTTTTATAGTGCTTTTTGATGTTTGAAACTTCACATTTTTAGTGTTTTTTAACGTTTTAGTGCTTTCTTAAGCTGCTTTTACATGTAAATTGTAGTATTTAGTGCCTTTTTTAAATTTTATTGTGCTTTTTGCACCAAAAAAGTTGGCATCATTGATGTATATACCCAGTGGAATTTCTATCAGGGTTGTCAGATTTTTTCTTATCTATTTCGCCAAATTGATTTTCAAAATCGCCAAAATCTGTTATATGTAGTTTTACTTAATATATATTTTGTAGTACATTTGGTTTTATATAATAGTATTTTTAATATAAGTTTTTATAGAATAATCGTATAAATATTTAGCAGAAATCGCCAAAAATAGAAATCAAATAGCCAAAAACTATTTTATGTGAAGTTTACTCATCAAAATCCATTAATGACGGTAATTAACAGGGCTCGGACTTTCATGCAAATGCATGTTAATTGTGGTTATAGATAAGGAGGTATTGGCTAATTATCTATACGAATTATTAAATTTTAAGTAGTTTTGCATCGATTTGTAGTTGCATATTTTTGCATATTTTGGTGGTAAGCGCATATTTTTGCATATTTTGGCAATATATGCACATTTTTGGAGTTATAATACTTTTTAAAATCATATTTCTCAATTTTTGAAAAAAATATTATGGATTGTAAACCAGCCTTAGTTGGGTTACCAGTTGCTGAAAATGATACTAGTGATGGCAACTGACAACTGAGTGCTGTCAATTTTAGTTGCTATTTAGTGCCTTTCTTTCAACCATTAATTTACAGTTACCGACTTTCAACGCAACTAAATTTCGGTTGCATTTAATAATAGACCCAATTAAGTTTGTTTTATGTTTTTAATCTAATAATAATAAAAAATTAAAAAAAAATATTTTCATATTATTTTACATTTGGTACTTTCTTAGTAGGTAAATTCATATTTTTGCGAATTTTTTTCAATTTTTAGGTGCATTTCTTAAGGGCTTAAAATCAATTTTTAGTTGCATGATTAATGATGAATAATACTAGGAAATCATTAAAATCACATTGTTTTGCTAGTTGTTGCTAGTTGTATGCTATTGATATAATATCGGATGATTTTCAATTTGTAAGAACTTGCGTACTGCTGGGTGTTAGCATCTTGCCATTGCTTTTATAGATGATTATGTGCATGAGGTGGTAAGCTGCCAGTAGTGGGGACTAATCCCCAAACGTGGGGATTTTACAAGTACTTTAGGGAAAAAAATTTCGTTTGGGGAGAGGAGATTTTTCTGGGGATATTTAAAACAATCGTGGGGATTTTTGGGGATTTCTTGTCAACAATTTAATACAATTAAAGCTGACAATAAAGCGTTTTTTTAAGTAAAACACTTTAATGTTGTGCTAAACTATTACTAAACTAATGTTCAAACTATTAATTGATCCCTGCAAAAAATTAATGAATGCGTGGAAGATGAAATAGATGACACTATTTCTATGATTTCTAAAGAACTTGTAAAGAACTTGCCATCGTAAATCTCAATAAAGCTGTAGCTTTTGATCTCATGAAAAACGAATGCGACATTTTTCTAAAAATTTTGCTAGTAACTGAAAATTTTTACATGTAAGTAATAGTTTTCTTTCACTCATTGGTATAACTATTTTGGAAACGAATCAGCGTTGCCATATATATATTTTTAAAAACTTTTTATTTCTGGAAAAAAAAACTTTTTTTATAAAAAAAACTTTTGCCAAAATTTTACAGAAATACAGAAAAATGAATTAGAAACTCATTTAAAAAAAAATAAAATAAATAAAAAGCACATCGTTTTTTTCTTTTTAACCAAAAAAAATTCATATTAGATCTCGTAAAAAATATCACATTTGCAAGCGTGTTTCTCTGATAAAGCAAATTTGACATTTGGGATATATAAACTCACAACTTCAGCTGCGCTGAAAGTTTTACTTTGTATTATTGCATCATGGCCCTTGTAATTTGAACCACCCTCCGATGCCAACACACATTTTGTGTTAAATTTCTTGACATCCCAAAAAGGCAATGTTAATGCAAAATCTCTTGCGACCACCTGGTATGAATTCGCCTCGATTGAAAATGTACAAAACCGGCATAGTTGTACTTAAGACGAAGTAAACACAATTAAACACTGTTGTACAGGGTGCTTTTTTTTAGAGGTATAGAACTTCGAATTGAAATAAAACACAAGAAAATCGTTTTAATGTCCATCAATTTGGCTTTATTGGAAGGATAATTTTATGCCATTAATGTTTAAATATGATTTCGGGCATGTGGCCGCCGCGGCTGGCTCGAATAAAGCCAATTCTACAGATCCAATTTTCAATTTGATGGACAAAGCTCCAATTGCTGTGCACGGTGGCGAATCGATTCATTCGGGTCCTCTTCAACACTTTGCTCTACAGCGGCAATTGTTTCTTCGGTGCGCACTGTTCGACGTCTCTGCGGATGCGTATTATCACATAGAGTAAACTTAGTGCGAAAACGATCCATGGTTAACCGAATTAATTGCTCTGATGGACGATTATGTCGACCATATGGACGGAGCTTGCGGTAAACTTCGCGAACTGAACCATTATTTTCGAAATAAATTTGCACGATTTGCAAGCGTTGTTCTTTTGACAACCTGTTCATGATGAAATGGCAAACCAAACTAAATATTAATCACTTGACAGCTGACAAAATGGCCGCCAGTTAAAAAAGTGATGCCAACTTAAAGTTCTATACCTCAATAAAAAACACCCAATAGTAATAAGGAAGTGAGAAAATACAGGGTCGTTTCATTGCATATCATCCAGTATACCGCAAATTTTAAATTGTGCATGTATTTATGAAAAACTTGAAAAAACTTTATATAAATTTAAAACTTTTTGGCACCCCAAAAAACTTGGAAAAAAGGGAAAACTTGACAAATGGCAGCACTGAAACGAATATACAACTAATCTATACGAATTTCGGTCAAAGGTGTGCTGCTTCTGAAGCATTACTCAATATGCTTATTATTCCAACAAGCAATGCCTATATACTTAGAAGGAATATTTTCTATACTATGCAATACAAATTACTAGAATCATTGTTATGGATATCTTGGC
Source organism: Panzeria rudis (assembly GCA_956483635.1). NCBI lineage: Eukaryota > Metazoa > Arthropoda > Insecta > Diptera > Tachinidae > Panzeria > Panzeria rudis. The sequence goes on from OY101448.1 coordinate 119,987,625, forward strand.
TTATATAACATTTGCCGTCAAGGATTTGAAAATAAATAAATTTAATAAAACACCATATATCGACGCAGTTGCGTAAAAAGGGCCAATCTGCACTTTTTTATGAGGGCCAATCTGTTTTTGTTTACTTTGTTACGACAAGTAAAAAGGGCCAATCTGCTTGGGCCTATCTGCAACGAGGTGGCTTACAAGGGCCGATCTGCATACTTAACTATTTTAACATTTATATATTGTGGTATTTTTAAAGGGGTTTGGCTTTGATACACTGGACCAAACTATATTAAGCTTTTGAAATCACATTTTACAATAACAAACATAAAACTAAATTATTTCTCATTGTAGTTTGCATGTTTACTTAAATGAAAATTTAAAATAGTGATTCGATTATTAGTAAACATGGTCAGAACATTTATATATTTACGCTCAGCTCGAAAATGCGAAGAAAAACTTTGAGCATTATACTCTGCTACCTTTTATTATTTAATAGATATTACAATTCAGGAATTTATTTTGAACACAATTGTTTTGGTATATTTTTTTTCCAACGCTAAAGTATATAAAAACTTTTAAGATCGGTTGAGATTTGCGAAAGTTAAAACACTTTTAAGGCTTTCAACATATTCTGCGAATTTTCGCAAGCTATATTGTGCAAGTGTAGCCCATCATTTATTGATATGCAAAATTTCAAATGAATCTAAACAGTAGTTTAGCAGTTATTCGTTTTTTACAATTTATTTTGTGAGCAGCTCCAAAATGCACTGGGAATGTGTTGCATGTATAATTTTTCATTGATATTTTATTAAAAAATTTAACTTTTCCGATTCCCAACTGATTTTAATAACTTAAGACGTATTGTAATCGCTATAAAATACGCTTTATATGAAAATATAAAAAATGGTAAGTTTTGAATGATAAGCTTGAAATGGTAAGCTTTGAATTGCCCAAATATTTTTTAATAATTTTACACAGCAATATTTATCAATATTTATTACTGAGCACAAGCAAAAAAACGGAGGTTTTTTCCCTTCTTGCTTGAGACGGAGTAGTAGTTTTTTTCCACAAATTGTTCACATTCATGGAGGTAGATTCTGCCTAAAATAAATATTTGCAATGTAGAAAATTCAATTATTAAATTACTTTTTCAGATGACGGCTTTACCCGAATTCGCTGTTTTGCAGAAATAAACCAAAAATATTAGAAAAGTGACGGCAGATTTATTAGCAATAATACAGTGCAACAGTGAAAAAAATAATCGCACTTAACAGTATAGGTTCGATTCTACTACCAAAGCGTAGTAAAACCCTATACTCAGTTTGGGGATTTTGGTGACCATTTTTTATGGGCCTCTAAAGATTCTGAAAATCAGTGTGCCACTAAAAAAAAATGTATCATCAGTTTTTGTCCAACAACTGTAAGAGGAGTCATTAGCTTGTTATGAAAAAATATAGGTAACAATTTTTTTTCACTTTTTTAGCAGAACTTACAGCGATTCCTAGTTTTTCACTACACAGAAAAAAATAAGTTTCGTTTTTGATAACAAAAATCCCGGTATTCAATAATTTTTTTTCAAATTCCCTATATTGATAACAAAATTATTTCAAAATAAAAAATAAAAAAAAATATATATATATATATATATATATATATATATATATATATATATATATATATATATATATATATATATATATATATATATATATATATATATATATATATATATATATATATATATATATATATATATATATATATATATATATATATATATATATATATATATATATATATATATATATATATATATATATATATATATATATATATATATATATATATATATATATATATATATATATATATATATATATATATATATATATATATATATATATATATAAATTAAAAATATGTTGACATGGCTGGAATACGAACCCGGGCTTTCCGGACGTAAAGCATACTCTCTATAGCTGAGCCATATCCCATTTATTTTTTTATGGGATACAACTTGTTTTAAGTACTTAAATATAAAAAGAAAAGAAATAACGGCATGGAAAATAAATACTTACAACGAAATATTTTATTATGTTAAAGATAAATGTTATTGAAATTCATATTTTTTTTAATAAGATGAATTTATTGAATATAATTCTTGTCTATTTTTTTCTGTGTAACAATATCACAACTAAATCTAGCAACACAAGAAACGCAGCAATAACAAAGATATCAAACAAAATACATTGAAAGTAGCGTCCAACTAGTGAAAAAAGAAAATTTGTGAGATACATAGTGATCTTTATGCGCTATTTAGGGTTCAGATTAGTGCTGGCAAATTATAGAGTAGTGGGTATCGATACTTTTAGGGTGTATTTTTACTACTAAAACGAACGGAAAATGAATGGCCATAATACAGCTCAGTTATAACATTTTCTAAGCGTTAAAAGTATCGAGTAAGTATTGAGTACCCAAATGAAAAGTATTGAGTAGTATCGAGTAATTAAAAGTATATAGCAGAAATTGCCAGCAATTTCCGTGTAGAACACGCCGCAGACAGAATTTCTTTTGCAAAAAAAAAAAACAATTACAACTACAACCTCGAGATGACTACAGAGAATTATTGAATTTTACAGTCATTCTCCAAGGAGGAAGTCCCGAAAAAGGTGGTTCGTTTAGAAAACCACAGAGCTAATTGGAAGGCAAAGGCTTTGTACTGTTCAAAAATGTGTCTATCCAAACAGCAGTTAAACTGTCAAATAAGGAGGAGAAAGCTTTAAGAGAAATATGTATTTTCACAGTGATGATATATGTATATAAAATATTGGTTTTAAGCCTCCACCGCTTGCTCAGAATCAAGAAATGACTTGCAATTACTGAAAGATCTAACAGCCTCAGAAAGCATAAACAAGATAATAGCTGCTGGTGCCTTAACACTTTGACGACCATAAGCAAGTATGCTTGCCCAGCGGGTTTTGGTTTCTATAAATTTCCTAGTAAGAAATAGAGCAAATATGTTCAAAAGAGATTTGTAAAGTAGAGTAGGGGCTATAAAAATTTTAAAGGTTCGAAGTTCCTATCAGGCCCCAGTTGACACCTAAGAGGATCTCGGTTAAGTCAAATAGTGGCGAAAAGAACGGAACTGACCGAGACTCAGCTAAGTTCAGAGGTCATGCCTTACCTACCAAATATAAAATGCAAGATTATCTAAGTATCAGCCGGCCCACACAAAAGTTACCAAATAATATTCGGCCATGTTTTGAAAAACATTTCTTTTTGAAATTGCAAAATTTCAAAAAAGAAAAACAGTGTTATTTTAATCGGACAATTTAGTGCATTCGTAGCTTAGTTTGGGTAAATTATCTGAAACATATGAGACATAAAAATTAGCTGAAGAGCTGCAATAAGTGGGCTTTTTAGTTGAATTCTCTCCTGAAAGTTGTCGTTTTCAAACCGAATGGTTGCCAGAGCATGCCCGATTGCAAATAAAACATGTATCAACAAATATGTATGTATTATCTATGTGAAAATAGATAATAATTTTTATTTTAAAAATATATATATTTTTAGATACTGTCAACTTTTAATCAAAATATGATTAAGAAAACAACCTTTATCAGTTCTTTAGAACCATGCTACTTTTATATACAAATATAATATGATTAGTTTAAATCATGGTATATTTACATTCAATTAAACATTAGGTTTCATCAATCATATTAGTGTCATAAAAGACAACAATATTATATTTAGAACAGATATATTTTCATAATAGTATGATATGAATTCAACCACATAATTTAATCATAGTATGTTGCTCTTAGTTCATGGTTAATTCAACCATATTTTTCCTTTGCGTGTATTCTTAGATGAAACCTGAACTGAGTTTCACTCAGATCTCTCCGCCAAATGAATAACCACGCAAACTGGAATGTTTATATTACGACTGCGATAAAGTATATAATCGCACATATATATTTGGCAATCAATGTAACGTGTTCTTCTGCTTTACTACATCCAGTGACAGCTTTGGTATCTACTAGGGATTCAGATTTTCCGATACATCGGTATCGGCGAAGTATTACTGTCGATGCGACGATACTTTTAAATTGTTTTTTTTTTCAGAGTTGTTTTTAACAAATTATTTATTTTTTGTTAATTTTAGCATGAACTAAATTCATTTCGTTAGTTTTAAATCTTATTAATATCAATTTTAAAAATTAATAATATTTTGCGCAGTTATTTTGTAAAAAAATAATTTAATTTTTGTTAATTTTGCCATCAATTCAAATTCAATTCGTTGTTTTTTAAATCTTATTCCCAGCAAAAGCAGACACTCCAAAGAAGTCCTGAAAATGTAGAACTCGCGATCCGGAAATATTGCAAATTTGGATCATTTCTAATTAATTGTACATATCCTTGTTATTGCAAGAAGTTCTCTTTTTCGATTACCAATCACCGAATTGGAAGCAATTTTAGGACGAATTTCTTTTTCGGTGTTCTATAATGATTTTTCCTCAAGGATAAAGGATCAAAAGGTACCTATTTTCACAACTTTTTTCTTTTCATGCAAATTTAAACACAAAACTGTGTTTGCATGTAAATTTAAGTGAATAAATATAAACTTTTAGAAGAGTTTTAATAATTAAGCTATTAAGTTATTTAGATGAATATTAGTTGATAAATGTCCTTTAAAAAATCAATTTTATAGAAAGCATGCCGGGTATTTTTTTTAAATTATAGAGGAATTAGAAATTTTTACTTGCTTCTATACTAATTATCTGCATATTTTTAATAAAGATTCTTTGGAAGCAATGAAAATGTAGTTCCTTAAAAATTAGTTCCAATTTTTTATACTGAGATAATATCAATTTTAAATATTAATAATCTCTTACACTGTAATTTTGTATCGAAATCGCCGGTATTTATTTGTAAGTATCGGTATCGGATCGGCAAAACGGCGTATCGATACTAGGGAAGTGCAAAATATATCGATATCGATGCATTTTTAAATATTGATCGGCATCGATATATATCGAATAAAAAATATCGAAATATCGATACTTTTTCAACGATGATAATTCATACGTACTCCAAAATTTTTTTTTTAAATAAAACAAAAAAAGGACCTTTCTTATAAATAGTTAAGCTGGAAGGAGTCAATTTCCAAGACCCTTACTGTTCCACCAATATTTCATGAACAAAATTACACTCAAAGAATGATAATTTTTCGAACAGACAAATTATTATAAACGAAACAAAAGGTTTTGTTAGTAATATTCTATTTGATGAAGACTGTGCCGAAATGTTTTAAAAATTGCACGAAAAATAAAACCAAAGCTAAAAAAATATCGAATTTGATACAGTCGAAATTAAAAATATTGACGATATATATCGATATATTTGGAAAAATATCGATATATCGATATTTTTTGCCCATCCCTAAACGTTACAACCCTAGTATCTACCACAAATGTCTGTAGCTATGCTACCATTATATAAATTAGTTATATTTATCTTCAAATAAAAAAATAATTAAAATTTTTCTATTTTTCATATAGATTTTTCGGGGTGAAAAGTTTTCTTTCAGCCCATATGCAAATATATTTGCCAAGCAATATGGGGAACAAGGAGTGGACCTAGACCCCCATTTTTTTTACAGAAGTTATATTGCGCCATGCAAAGTAAAAATAAAAAAAAATATTTAAAAAATGTATGGTCCTCAAAGGGTTAAAGAAAATGCTGGACCACTTGTGGTATTTGTCGGAAGAACTGGTGTCTTTTACATTTTTCAACAACGAAATTTCATCACAAGATAAAAAGAAAATAGTAGATGCACTTAAAATCAATGGCATAAAGTATTGCCCAAAAAGAATAAATATAGATGTCGAACATATCAATGAAAAAAAGTATTGAAGACTTTGTAACCAACAACTCTTTAAGATTCTTTCAAATTCTTGGTATATCTTCAACGTTTTTCAATATGAACATAGAAACTTGGAACGATGATGACGATTTTGTGGTGGCGAAACAAATCGTTCAGTCTATAGTAGTGAACGATGTGGCTGAGCCGTTTGTTGCTCTTATATCGGAATGTAATAAATTGACTACAAACGATGAAGAGCAAAAGCAATTTTTGCTTTTATTGGTAAAGAAGTGTAAAAAAATACCCTAACACTAAAAAATCAACCCTTTTATCTTTATAATAAATCATTTTTGTTTTAATAGTATTCTTTTAGTTTGCAACAACAAAAATAATTTGCACAGTTGATATCCCGAGTTATGAATACAAAATTTTAAAATTAAGAAATTTGGAGTTATTATTTAATGGGTCGATTATGTGTGGTTTACTTTGCCGCGTAGTAGCGCTTCCGCTGACCGTGGAAAACTAGACTCCAAGTAAGGGCTTAATTAAAAAGTGCAGATGCACAAATTCTAAGTAATAATGTGTGTATCTATCTATATATGTACATAGTATTTTGAATAAAAAAATAGTGTTTTTATTGAAATTAATTAAAATGTACAAATATTTCTTTTATATTTATATCATTATTATTTTTTTGTTTTCTTTTACACTAAAAATAAAAGAAGGCTTTAATATTTTCTTTTAAAATATTCAAATATTCAAATATTCTTTTTGATGCCCTTTTTGCCAAAGACCCTTTTTGTAATCCACTTTTAATTTTGTGAACGGTAACGCTGCATGCAGTTTATTAAGATCTTAAATGCAGTAAATTAGTGCAACGGGTCTGAAAAATATTGCAACAGTAATAAAAGTACTGGGGTTGTGGTGTATGAAGAACGTTTTGACCAAAAAACAAGCCGATCGGCTCAAAGCCGGCTTAAGAGTCGCCGCCGACTTTCAACGTAACTTCAAGCCTCCGCCGATCCATGCGGCTAGCCTCGACTCAAAATTGCAATCGGCTAATTGTTTTTTTAGTTGCAAATTTGTAGTACATATTACAAATTATGTGAAAGTCGGCAGGTGTTTGAAAAATTTTATATAAAAATTTGTTTAAAAAAACATATGAAAAGAAAATTTAATAAAAAAGAAGTTCAACATTAAAAAGTGCAATTGATTATATACATTTTATCGCGAAATATTCTCGACATTCGCGAAATACAAAATCAGCCGCTGTCAGCCGGCTGAAGCCGCCGCCGAGTATTTTTTCCTAAGCCGCCGCCGCCGACTTTTTAAGACGGCTTGTTTCTCTGTTCCCAAGTGTTTGTTTTCAACCGCAGAACTTTGATTATTGCACAGTTACTGAATTAACGAACGAACCCAACGTTCTCAAATAGTAAAGCAATCTTCCTTTGGGTTTTGTGATAACCTATTGACATACAAGCATATACCATTTCTGTATATTTTAGACTATGTAATAAGTCAAAACATTTTTATGCTAAATTGTATATACAATTTTTATTTATAACATATTAACGGAAATATCGGCTACAGCCGAACTTCAGCCGCCAGCATCTATTTGTTCAGCCGCCGCCGACAACTATGCGATGAATAGGACCTGTGGATATAGCTAGAAAAGATCTTAAATGTCATTTAGTCTGTTAAAAATATTCACATTTAACAGACTATTAAAATCGAAATTATTTGATTTTGGACGTAAAATCTTAAATAAAGCACATTTTTTCTCTTAGCTATTGCTAAGAACGATGGAGTCACTTATCAAACAAAGAAAAAATTAATCAAAAACGGTCCAGCCGTTTGGGTTGTACGACGGCGCGTACAGAGCCACAGACACACACTACAAACGTAAAACACATCTCTTTTTTGTCGCGTGTTAATGAAGTATATACTCTGGGATAACTTCTGTAGCAGTTCCAAAAACCCGTTTTTCTCAATATTGCGAACATGACTTCGAATCCATAGAATAGGAAGCAAAAAAATCTTCTTCATTATGTTAATTGACAAAGAAAAAAAGTTCTACCAAAATTTTCCTCAAAACCTACAAAGATCTACCAAAACCTTCCATTTCGCTTGGGGTTATTATATTGCTAATATAATTCCATTTAATAAGAGGAAATTTGTAAAGAAACTACCCAGCAAAAACTACTGCTTCGGCCGAAGCAGGATTATAAGCGAGAGAAGCTAGTTTTGTTGCTTCTACTGCTTCGAAAAGCGCTTCGAACATGCATGATTTTTGTTCGTGGTGTCCCAATTTGGAGCTCTTGCCATTGATATAAAACAGCGCTTCTTTCGAAGCATCGAAAATGCTCCAAAATCATGTCTCATTTTATCATCGTTAAACTACAGCCAAAACAAATCGTGTTTTATTATAAATTTCTCTCTTCCATGCAATAGATGGGAAATTTTGGGAAGAGAGCATATTTTAAATGGGTTTTGACTTTTTAAATGTGTTATTGTTTATCTGAAACAATGCGTGCGACAGTTCCTTAAGGGCACTATACATTGATCAAATGCATGACATCATTCTCATGTACGTGTGCATGACGTTAGGACGTACATTTGCTTGAACACCTGTCAATCACTCATTTGGCAGTTTACTTTGAAGTGTCAACAGCGGGAGTAAAAAATTTGATTTTTTAATTTATTTGCTATTTAATAAACAAAAAAATATTGGCTAGTTTCCTACCGTTTTGTTCAGAAAATACAGAACAAATTAAAAAGTGTTAATTATGTCGGTTGCAAAACTTTAGTGGCAATTTTGGCGGTTTGCCTAAAAAGAAAAGAAATTGAAAATAAGAACAATAAAAGAAAGAAACGCATTTGGATGAAAGAGTGGCTCAAAAAAGTAATCCATTCACTCATGAAAATATTGGCTGAGGTCAGAGTGTTCTCAGCAATCGACTTCAAAAATCTTTTGAGGATGAATAGTTCCACATACGAGGAGCTATTAAATTTAGTTGGACCCTTGAGACGGAAGCACAGTTAACTTCGAAAAGCTATACTGGTGAGTCTCTGGCTATCAACAACACTGAGATACTTTGTGAGTGGATGTAGTTTTGAGGACATTAAATTTTCAAGTGCGATATGTTTTGTGCCCAAAATTGTAATGGAACCATGCGATGCTATTATCCAGAGTTTGGAAGAATATATAAAGGCAAGTAAATGTTTATAAATACATATTATTTCATATGCGAAAACTATTCAATTGCATTCCCTTTTTTGTTTGTTTTACATTAGGTGCATTCCATGATAGAGGAAAATTATACAAGAATTCATTGAGCTAAATATATCACAAAAAATGCATTGGCCAATTCCAAGCAGCGTCAGTCCTATTTTTTATAGCATTTTATGTAGCCTAAATTTTCTTGAAAATTTTCAAGTAAACAAATAAAATTTTACGCATAATTGTTGCGTTAAACAAAAAATATATTTCATATTTTATAATTTATTTTTACAATATGAAATTGAAAATAAATCAAATAATTCAAATAAAAAAAAAGAAAATAGCCCAGGTTCTACATTCGTAAAATGAAATGAAATTGAAATTTTCACTAAGTTTGTGTCCTCAATTTTGTCAAATGAGGTTTGAAAAGTAAAGTTTCATTTTCAGTTTATTTATTTATTTGTTTCCAATTATTTTTCTTAGAAACAAAATGAGAACGAAATCGTCATGAAAACAATTTCACTACTTTTTCAGAACACTATAAAATTGTAAATTCGTTTTCACTTTCATTTGACTATGGAATGTAGAACCTAGCCGAGACTATCTCAGATAGATTTACATACATAAATAGCTTATAAAGTATTTTCGTCAAAACTAGAATAAAAAGAGCTTGGGGTAATTGATGATTGGGACTCTTCCGCGGGATACTGAGTTTCGTCAAAGGGATAATCCCTTAGTGTATAATCATTTCGTTGCTTACTATTTGCGCATTTATTGGAACTTGACGAATTGGACGGTAATATGTTGCGAATTTTTGAGAATTGTTTTTCTGTGTGCCACTACGAGTATCTTCAAATATGTGATTTGCTGGTACCGATTCCTGTGAAGATTTATCGATGTATACTATCGGTGAACTTCTGCTTATAGGTGTTGAAGATCGACTTATGCTAGATAAGGTACTTATGTTGGTTAAACTAGTATTACAGTTTAGAAGCCCCAGTTGGCCATGAAGATGAACATCATGAATTGTTTTTTCTGCAAAAATTTTCTGGGTTTCTTCCATTCTTGAGAGCTTTTCTGTCCATACTTTTGCAAGGTGATGATTATTGTCTTCAGGTTGCTTCAACCGATCAGCTGCTAGAAGAACTAACTCATCGGTTGGAGTAATTTTCTACTTTTTTCGTTTTGGTTCTTCGTCACACTAAAAGAAATATTGAAAGAAAAATAGTAAAATATGTACCTACTAACATATATATGTATGTATATTGTGTTCTAATATCAGGTACTACAAAATGAAGAAGAGTTAAAGACTGTCGCAAATGAATTCTACAGAAAATGGAATTGTCCCAACTGTCTTGGTGCTGTGGACGGAAAGCATGTTGCTATTAAAAAACCACATGGTTCCGGGTCCTATTACTATAATTATAAAAAAAAATTTTGTGTTGTGCTCATGGCGGTCGTTAATGCCAATTATGAATTTATAGTTGCTGCTGTTTGCGTTAATGGCAGCATTTCTGACGGTGGAGTTTTTCGACACACCTCCTTCGGCGAAGCGTTTTATGAAAATAAACTGAACATTCCAAATCCAAATTTAGCGCCTTGTGGCAAACGAGTGATATCGTATGTTTTCATTGGAGATGATGCTTTATAGTTATCTAAAAATTTTATGAAACCGTTCGCCCAAATTGGCTTAACGGAGGAATAAAAAATATTTAATTACCGTTTGAAATGCTTTGGGATATTAATACCACGTTTCGGAGGTTTTCAAAAAGCCATTAATGTGGAACCCGAAAAAGTGAATAAAATTGTACTCGCTTGCTGCTATTTGCACAATTTTTTGAGAAGAAAAACTGCCGAAGACTACGAAAACGAAGTGCTTTATGAAAGTATGGAGTTTGAAAGTGGGGTATCAGAGTTATTATCTTTACAAAGTACTACTGCCAGAAATTCATGTGACTCCGCAAAGCAAGTTCAAGAAACATTTATGGAATTTTTGAATAATGAAGGCCAACCATCATGGCACACTCAATAACCTTTTAATTGATAATCAGGTATGTGATGGAAAACGAAGCAATTTTGAAGGCCCTTAACACATTTTTCATCTAATATTTACAATTTTTGTGATGAAATTCTCTTTAGTAAAGAAATATTTTTATGATATTTGTGATAAAGTTCTTTCTAATAAAGCAATATTTTAAGATTACTTCCTTTTCGAAATCGATTTCCATCACATACCTAAATGATTATAGGCTTAGCTTTTCTATTAGCCTGCAGTTCGTTGGTGCTAATGTCAACTAATTAATAGTATTTTAACCAATATATATTGTTAAAGTTTACAAACTTTTTTCCTTTGTTTTACGTAGTTCTAAATTCTTATTTGAGAGTTCAAGTAAGTTCAACTTTTCAAGCATAATTTATCAAGCATATAGATAAATTGGCATTAGAGCCAACGAACTATAGGCAAATAGAATAGCTAAGCCAGCACCAAATAACAATTTTTCTAATAATTAATTTCTGAGTCTGTCTTAAATATATGTATGTAATAAATGTTGGAACTATTTACATTTATTTAATAAAGAATATTTTGAACATCCTTAAAATATATAAAAAATAATTACTTTTATTTAGTAAAACAAATAAACAATTGTGAACCTGTTAATGTATGTACATATACTACATAAATTCTGAATGCCCTTAATGTATACGTGTACTGTTTACTTTTATTGAATAAAACCAGAGACGCGGAAACTTTTTATTTTTTATTTCTATACCATATAAGAAATTTATTATTCAACATATTGTCATAATTATATTTTAAATGAAATTTATTTGTTGATGGTTATTAAGCAATTGTCTATATGCATTTCATTGGCGCTTTTACCAAATCGTCAGTAGACTTCAACCACAACTTTGAACAGTTACAAACCTCATATTTTATGCACAGACTTTCAAAAACCATTTGAGAATTTAAAAACGATAATATTTTTGAAAATCACAAAAGAATAAAATAAGTGTAGTAGGCTTAGAAACTTATACAAAACCCAACAAATATTTTATATTCGATATGAATCTATTTTATTTTTCTGCACCTGTATACAATTAGAAACCCATTGGATAACAATAAAAGTATTATAAGGCAAAATGAAAAATAAAAACCAAATTAAACCTTTAAGAAATTTATTATTCGACATATTGTCATAATTATATTTTAATGAAATTTATTTGTTGATGGTTATTAAGCAATTGTCTATGTGCATTTCATTGGCGCTTTAATTTGGTTTTTATTTTTCATTTTGCCTTATAATACTTTTATTGTTATCCAATGGATTTCTAATTGTATACAGGTGTAGAAAAATAAAATAGATTCATATCGAATATAAAATATTTGTTGGGTTTTGTATAAGTTTCTAAGCCTACTACACTTATCTTATTCTTTTGTGATTTTCAAAAATATTATCGTTTGTAAATTCTCGAATGGTTTTTGAAAGTCTGTGCATAAAATATGAGGTTTGTAACTTTTCAAAGTTGTGGTTGAAGTCAACTGACGATTTGGTAAAAGCGCCAATGAAATGCATATAGACAATTGCTTAATAACCATCAACAAATAAATTTCTATACCATATAAATATTTTTGTTGATGAAAATGTATTTTCATTTGTACAAAAAAATAAAATACATATATTTATTTTCAAATATAAATATCCATCATGATGAAAAAATAACAAATCTTCAACGATAAATATTAGAGTCCGAACGAATATTCGGTTTCGGTTTCGGATTCGGCCAAATTTTGGTTTCGGCTGATATACGGTTTAGTCCAACTTTTTCGTCGAATACCGATACCGAAACTTTTTATTATCTATAAATAAGGAAGTTAAATTTAAAATATATCACCGCTATGAATCTGTTTTTACCGTCCTATATCTTTTCAAATTGAATGAAAATTTTACTTAGTTTTAGAAAGCGCAACCAAAAGTCACGGACTTATTGATCCGCCCTTACATAGTAACAAAAAGTATTGAACTGCTTGTTGGCAAAATAAATAGCATAAACTAGGGAAGGGTAAGCTGATTTCGATTCCAATCGAAAATCTATTTTATGTTATAATAAATCGATTTTTCGCAATCGAATTTACTTCTGCAATTTTGCACTGAAATTTATTATTTGTTTTTTTAAAATAGATTTATTTTAATTAATTTCATAATATGAGAAAATCTCATTTTCAATCTTCACGATAAATTCAATATCGTCGAGAAAAATTTTTTATTGTGTATATCATTGATGAAACGCGGGCGTAAACAAAAAACTTCACTTTAGTAGAAATGAATGAAATCGTATAAATTTAGTGTAAAAAATAGCTAAATATTCCACTTTATATCTTTTTAGTTATTCCGACCCCGATACCAATATTCCAGTTCTATTCATCATTTAAGCTAATTTCATGCCAAGATTTTTAACACATATGCTCATTAATGTTTAAGTTTTATATCGATGGAATGAAATATATCCAATTTCTACTATTATTTTGACTGACACTGTATGTATGTAGAAATACTCTTACGCCATTTTTACAGTGTACAGTTAAAAGTTAACGTATACTTTAACGGAGAGTTTTGTATGCCGAATTTGCCGTTAAAGACCATCTTAACTTTTAATCACATTGTGAAAACGGCCGTTAACAAAATAAATTACTTTTCAGTTCTGTTAAGTTTTTAAAGTGTCCATACCAGTTTATGCAAAAAAAGTTTCGGCAAGTTTCGGATTCGGCCGAATAATCGGCCTTTTTGCCGAATATTCGGTTTGGTTCGGGTTCGGCCTAAAAAAACTGGTTTCGGTCGGACTCTAATAAATATCAGAAAAGAAAAATTTTCAAATGATTGTTTTTTTTCAAACTCTTCAAATTTTAAATATTTGAAAATATTTCACACCAAAATTAAAGAACAAAAACTTTTTCTATACATTGGACTTTCCGCGATGCTAGCAATTTTTTCTGAGATTTTGTTATGCTTCACAATATTAGTGATTTCTTCAATATTTTTAGCAATTTTTCGTGAACATGCGGCCATGGCGGTTTCTAAACAATGTTAGGGCTTGTTTTCGATTTTGCAAATTCTCGCGAACTTTCGCAATGTTCTGGATAGGAGCGACTTTTTGCCAGTAGTTAGGCTCTTTATAGTTTACACGACTTTTAAACCATATTAGAATTTGGCATCATGCCGCTATTAGCAAGTTTTTGCGAATTTTCGCCATTCTCGCGATTTTTTTTTTAAATTTTGTCATTCCTTACAGTTTTAGCAATTTTTAATAAAAATTATGGTTTGTTTAAAAATTTTGCAATTTTTTTTGCGAATTTTCGCTATTTTTGCGATTAGCGAAAATTTCCCAAAGTTTATGGCTTTCTTACATTTTTGGAGCTTTTAATCAATCGTAACATTGTAATCTTTCATGTACAAGAAAGTTTTTGCAAATTTTCGTAATTTTCGCAATTTTCCCTCCTCTCCATGTATTAATTGATTCAAAACGTGTTCCAATGTTTTATGATACGAAAAAAACAAAAAATATGGTTTTAAAAGTATTAAAATACGGTCTCTGAATAAAACAAATTGAAACAATAATTGTAGAAATTTTGTGCACTTAGTTCAAAGGATAAGAAGCGAAAGGCAATTTAACAGCACGTAAGTATGTACCTTCAATGTTGATAGGGATGAACTTGGAGTTTCAACATCTCTCAAAAAATTCAGTGCTTCGAAACAGTATAGAGTTGTCCCTGAACAGTCACTAACTCTAGCTCCACTCTTTTCTAAATCCTTTATTCTTTTCAGTTGCCGTCTGTAATTTGTACGCAGCGCAGTTATTTTCTATTTCAAATCATTTTTTTTCCATCAGGATTTTGTTTTTTTATTATCTTCATTAATTAACCCTATTAGCTTTCTTTAATATTTTGGTCACTGTATTCAGCACATTTTATGTTCCAAAGTGCTGGAAAAGAGCGATATGCTTCAATTAACTCGCCGTAAAGAATTTATATTTGGGCTGTCAAATCACCACCAAAATATTTTTTCTCATCCGACATCTTTACCGTCTGTTCTGTTTGAAATCCCGTTAAAAGTGTGTACGTGCATGAAGAGTAAAACCTATACATTCATCAAAATCACTCGTCATGCATACCAAAAATCTAAATTTTTTGATTTTCCATCAAGCATCGTCGGTGTGACAATAACAAACAAATTTTCACAGATACCAGCAGAATGCATGATGTGAATTTGACCAATGTATAGTGCCCTTTAGAACCTTTATTGTTGAAAGCTACATTGCTACTGAATATGATTGTGTGTATTTTGGAATTCGTGTTGAAGAAATGTAAAATACTGACTAACTTCCTAATTTAAACATTATGAACACTGAGAGATCTCTGCTTTCTTTTTGAGCATTCTCGAAAGTGCTTCAGAAGATCGCATGTGGAAGGCATTAACGTTTTTTACTGCTTCCAGAAACATGATATCTGTTTGCTGGGTACAATTTGATACTACTAATCTAATAGAATAGAAAAAAAGTTCATATATAATTACGATTTCATATTCAAAAGCAAATAATATTGGGACATATATGAAATTCTGAATAAAATCGGTTTGAACAGGCGGTTAAAAGATACTTAAAAGCCAGGACCAGCAATCTCGTTTGGTTACATTTTTCCTACCTTTTGAAGGCCCAATGCAACATGTATAGTTTTGCTATATTTGACAAATAAAGAAGCAATATTTTTGAAAAAGTACTTGATTCATTAATTATTGAATAATATAACAATCATACACTTGCATATCACATTTCATACGAAAAAATAGTTAACTATGAAGATGAAAAAGAAAACTTAAAAGCATTTATTTAAGTTATTATTTGAAATATTCTTCCAATTTTATTTAAAGGAAGGATTTATTTGTTCAGGGCTAAGCAATGTCTATATAGATTCATATTGAATATAATTTATTTGTTGGGTTTTGTAAAAGTTTCTAAGCCTACCACGCATAATTTATTCCCTTGTGACTTAAAAAAAAATGATTTGTAAATTATTCTCAAAGCCAGTGCATAGGATAAGATGTTTGAAGCTTTTCAAGAGTGTGGTTGAATCTACTGCTAATTTAGTAAAGAACCAACGAAATGCATACAGACATATTGCTTGACCCTCAACAAATAAATCTTCATTTGAAAACTAAAAAGTTTATCTATTTTTATTCTAAGTTATGTTTTTGTTCAATTAATAAATTTGTTGTCTTATTATTCTGGTATGTGATGGAAATCGATCGATTTCAAATCGCGCGGTTTGAAAAACATTCTACTGGAGGATAATTTATTGATGCTTTTAATTTTTTCTTTTAAATTCCTGCTCTTAAATTCCACTCGATAGCACTAGAGTGATCGAATACAACATTTTCTTTTATTGTGTTATCTGTTCAAATTTGCGAAAAATTTTGATTAGCATTGGTTTTTTCATACGAAAAATTTGACAAGTAATCAATAATTAGCCCTTGAATGCAATTGTGTACGTTTAAAAAAACCCCAATGTGTTTGTTTAAATTCACCACGAAAAAAGTGGTGCTCATATTATTTCGCATGAAGACTCAAAATGTTGTAGATACATTTCATATGTTTTTCACAAATAAACAGAGTACTACTTCCGCAGCAATTTTTCATGAGCAATTCGTGTAAATTTTTTATATATGGACTTTTGACTGCACTTCGCACGAAATGATAAACAGAGTACCATGCTTAGGCTGGGTTTTTGAGATCTCAGTAAAACTACGTTTAGTTAATCTGAAAACAGATTTGTGCCGCCATTACCAAGTTTGTATACAAAATTTTGACGGAACAGCTTAGTATTGCTTAAAATGTTGGTATTTAATGAAATAATAAAAAAATCACCTTTCGGCGGAAAAATCAGAGTTTCAGACTACGTTAAACTAAGTTTAAACTTAATTCAGATCCCCAAAACGCGGCCTAAATGTATTACAAATTTTTAGTCCATCCAACAACCGGTATAAAATAATCTTGGTTCACTTTTTAAACATTTCGGTACGATAGCTATCGAATGCGGTAATCCATCCATTCGATACGAGTCGAAATTTTATTCAATACGATAGTGTACTCGATATCGAAAGCGACGATTAGGCCCCTGCATTCGCCTAAGAAGCTTTGAATTTGTTATTATTCTTCAAAATTTCTGTTAAATAATTTCAGAATAACAAAAAATTTATTTATTTTCATATGTCAATAACTTCTTCAGTTAAGAACTTAAGCTCAAAAAAGGTTCCAGTTAAATTTAATTGAAATTGCATAGGTAAATCTGCTTTGAGTTAATGAAATTTTATTTATCAATATTTAATTTTTGAGTTTAGTGTTAACTGCAGGCTAATATTTTTATTGTTAGCGGCCCTTAGAACACTTTATTCGAACTTAGATTCGATTCCACTGTATCGCGCAATTTAAAGAGCATCTTTTCGGTGAAATCGCACGATTTGAAATCGATCGATTCCTATAACATTCTAGATTATCACTGAAATATGGAATAAAAATATTTATTTTATATAAAACACATAAATTTACTATTTATTTAAGGAATATATCAAAATGTAACTTTTGACGAAAAACATAACTTTTTTCAAAGGAAGGCGTAACTTTTTTATTGTTCCGATGGCAACACTGGCCAGGACTTTCAAATACTTTGCTAAAAATCCTAAAGTAGAGCATTACATTTTTAAAGGTTGAAGAAACTACCAATTTTGGTCTAATTGCACCAAATTGACGTACACAAATGAAAACGTCATATAAAAGTGCCAGGTGCCTCTAATATAAAGTTGCAGAACTCGAACCTGTTGCTAGTCCTCGGGATCCAGTCACGTTACTTGTCCTGTGACGGTTTCTCTATCCTCTAGAGTAGCTATAAGAATATGATATTTAAAATTAATATTGTATATCTGATGAAAATAAAATAGATACTATTTTCAACTAAGTTCAGATGAAAAATTAAAGGTTGTTTTTTTATCCGCTAATGACTTTTAACTATTGCAATGCAAATGCAATTCAAATGTTAAAATAGTTCACAGCCTATAATTAAAAAAACAACTCTGCGAACAATCCAAAACTTTAAGGAATATTCAGCTAACCCGAACAAAGTTAATTATTAGAATTTAAAGAATATGAGAAACAATGAACGATTTTTATCGCACATTTGTAAACAGTGAAAAGCAAATATGTAACTATTTTACTGGTGGGTGCTAAAATAAATGCTTTCTGGCAAATTTATTATAGTTTTTAATGTGGTTGCTTGTATACGACTGACTCATTACCATTCTTGCGTAATCATTAAGTTTTTATCAGTTGGTTTTAAAACAATGTAACGATATGAAAAATTAAAAAAAATTGCAAAGAAATAGTTACATAAAACAAAAAATGCTTAAAATAAAAAGCACAAAAGACAAAGTGCGCAACTGTGCGAAACATACAACACATTTGTGAAAAAGTGACGGCTGTGGTGGTAAGTGGCACCTGCCCATGGTGAAATATTACCCATTGTCAGATAAAAACGCAATAATAAAAACTTAATAATAAATAAAAGACAACAGATACAACAAATAAACACAAACATAATGTGCAACATTTAGAGAAGCAATGTTTAATAACCTCAACACCAAAAACAAATTGTCGTCATTTGCCAGCAAAATATTGTTGTTTTTTTTTGTAAACTTAATTCGTTTTTATTTTTCACCAAATAATAGCTGTTTTATATATTCTCGTTGAGTTACGGCCGAAATATTTGAAGGGTTTTGTTTTATAAATTTTATTTATTTAATTTTTTGCAAAACACATATGATTAAATTGTCGCTGGAGGAAAATTGCATGCATGGATGATCACAACGTGTTTAAATTTTTTTTTTTCAAAACGTTAATTGTTTAGGGTTTGAAGTAAAATTTTAATTTTGTTTTCGGTACTTTCATAATCATTTTAAACCATTAAGATGGAATGGTAAAATGGCTGATATTAAATTGTGTTGCAAAAATAAATACTTA
The DNA here is from genome assembly GCA_956483635.1 of Panzeria rudis. NCBI lineage: Eukaryota > Metazoa > Arthropoda > Insecta > Diptera > Tachinidae > Panzeria > Panzeria rudis. Next base: position 120,006,764 of record OY101448.1, read on the forward strand.
AGTAAAAAAATCATTAAATTGAAAAATTATCTAAAAATAATATAAGAATACTGGTAGTGCACGTTGGGACAGCTTTAAAAAATGAGCGGAAGACATTCCGAAAATCGAAGTTGTAATTCGGATGTCATAAATCTAAAACTTTCATTGTCTCAGTTGTTGAAACTTATTTATAAAATCCATAAGTAAATAAAGTATGTGCTACTATTCAGTGACACCATAATTTAAATGTGACTTTTGTTTTTGACCATAAAGAAACTGAAACATGTACATTATGGCCATACCAAATTTTTTGGCATAGTACCACGGAGTTGCCAATAATGTTTTAGTAATGAAAACACCTGTCTCCCGTCGTTTTGCTAAAAAAAACCTCACGCAAGGAAGCAAATTTCTAAAACCTTCCAACGAATTTGGATAAATTCCAAAATAGCATTTAAGTGATACGTATATATAGATATATACGTATATAGATATATACGTATATACGCATATAGATGATACGTATGTAGGATATATAGAAATATCAGGTGTATATTTCTTAAGATTACCGTGAGATAAAAATGGTTGTTTTCAAACTTCAACCCGATCCCTGCGTGAACTTTTTTAACGATCCGAAAAAGTTATCATATTTTTTTTAATAACTTTTAATGTTCTACTCGACTATACTATGCCGCTTTTGATACTCCAAAAAAGTGTGAAAAAGTTATAGGCCTAATATACATACAATAAATGGAAAAAATGCTCTAGGAACAGACAATTCTGCGGATCTTACCTTGGTAATTTCTTAATGGATTAATCTGCGGAAATACAGAATATATCACTGTGTACAAGAACGAAATTACATAATTGAAAATAGCAATAAGCAGGACTAAAATTGATTTGCGAAACTATTTATATTTTGAGTCCATTTCTAATGTTTTATATGGCTTTAAAATTTTATAATAGTAATAATTTAACATGTCAAGTTCTTCTAGTCATATATTAATTGTTTTAAATCTTTATTCGATTGGAAGACCCAAATCAGTACATTGAAACATACAGCCGAATTTATATAACAAAGTTTTGCTATTGTAATTGAATATTTATCGGAAGTATATTATTTTAGATATAAGAACAGAAATATTATTGAATTTATTAAAATTCAGTACTTGTAATGGCGTATTAGTTCGGATAGTGATATATTGTTAGTTGTAACTAGTTATTTTCCAACTGATCTGTTTTCTCTGTGTACTCAAATTATAAAACGAAATGTTCTTGAAAATTTCGAGGCCATACATTAGTAATGTTACGAATATAAATTTTTAGTATTTGCGAATACGAATAGAATATTCTCCGAATATGAATATTCAATCTGAAATTTAGCACCACTCGATATTTCAAATTTATTTGAAAAAGTCTCCCCTTCGCGTCCATAACAACAAAATGAAAAAAACTATTCCGCTATTGTAGGCATTTAACTGATTTTGAAATTATCAACTTCGCACCGGAACGCCACTTCTGAACATTAAAAAAATTTTATTGACTTTTTATACATACATATATGTATGGGTATCATCTCAAAAGTTTCTAGCAGGTATAAAAAAAGCTATCCCACAAGATCAGTTCCATATTTAGATTCTACGCGACGCCCAACAACTTTCAGTTTTTCCATATACATAAGTAAACATTCCATTACATGTAAACAAATTTTTTCAAATTTTTGAAATAAAACTACTAAAATTTTTTAAAATTTTGGTGGCTATATTCTTGTAGGAAACTAAATTTTCCACAAAAAACCTCTAACAAGATTTTTTGGTAAACTTAACGGGTAAGAATTTATCAGACTTTGAATATTAGCAACCAAGTGGGCATAATTTATGAAGTATTTGCTTGCAGTATTGTAATTGCTAGTATCCCACGTCTGATAACCAGAGTTCGGATTTGCGCACACCTTTTGCTCATTACGCTTTGCGCACAAGCGTAAAGAGCGGAGCGAAAAAAAGGAGCAAGTGGTATGCGCAGCGCAAGCGCATTTGATTTATTAGCGCAGCCCTTTCCGCAATGCGCATTTCATTTTTTCTAGCCCTTTGCGCTGCGCATTGCGCATATTGAGCGGCGCATTTCGCCGCTTTGAGTTTATTCATTGCTGCCAGGACAAAAAAGTCTTTGGAGTCAAATTCTTAAAAAAGCATAACCAAATAAGAATAAAAGTAGCCAGAATATTTTTTAAATGTTTATTAAAATGTTATGTTTTATTTTTGAGTAAAATATGAATCATATTTGGCCTTAAAGGATTGGTTCTTAATCCATATATTAGATGTATAAAAATGAGCTGTTTGTTTGCTGATTTGATTACGGCAGATTTGATCACAGAAATTTGGTAACCAGATATATATTTGGCCTACAATTAATAAAGGCTAATTTATTTTTTGGATTTCGGACCAAGAGGGGATAAAATGGGACAAAACCTCCCTTAACGCATAACTCTGTCACAAGTGACCCGATTTTCAAAACATTTTTTTTTGTTCGAAAGGGTTTGCCGTAATTTGGTCAAAATAAAGAGGGGGAAATTTGCTGCCCACTATGCATAACTCTGTCATTTGTGAACCGATATTTAAAATTATTTTTTTGTTTGAAAGGGTTTGCCTGCGGCGTAGTCCCATAAGTTTTTTTTTAATCTGTGGGGGAACTTTGCTCCTCCCATGCATACCTGTGTCATTTGTGAACCGATTTTCAAAATTCTTTTTCGTTTGAAATGGTTTGCCGCAGTTTAGCACCCTATATATATTTTTGAAAATCGGAGGGGAAATTCTCTCCCCTCGTGCATAGCTCTGTCATTTGTGTACCGATCTTAAAAATTCTTTTTTTTTTGTTTAAAAGTGTTTGCTTGCAGCTTAGTACCGTATTTTTTCTAAGTCGGAGGAGGAAGTTCGCTCTCCTCATGCATAACTCTGTCATTTGTGAACCGATTTTAAAAATTATTATTATTGATTTTAGTATCTTGTTTTTAAGCAAAAGGTATCTTTTTTATATAAAAAACAATTAACAATAACAATTGTATTTTTATTTCAATATTTCGCTACTCCTTTGTGTAGCATCGTCAGGAAATAATTAATGTTAAAATATTATTAATTATTTCCTGACGATTGAAATAAAAATACAATTGTTATTGTTAATTGTTTTTATATAAAAAAGAGACCTTTTGCTTAAAAACTAGATACTAAAATTAATAAACGAAGGTCAAAAAAACAGAATAACTATAAATTATTATTATTTTTTTTGCAAGGAATCGCCTGCAGCTTTGTCCTATATTTTTTATTCGAAAATCGGAGGGGAAAATTTTGCTCCCCCATGCATAACTCTGTCATTTGTGAACCGATTTCCAAACTGTTTTTTATTTGAAAAGGTTTGCCTGCGGTTTGGTCCCATATTTTTTTTTTAAATCTGAGGGTGAAATTTGCTCCTCCGATGCATAACTCTATCATTTGTGAACCGATTTTCAAAACTTTTTTTTTGTTTGAAAGGGTTTGCCTGCAGCTTAGTACCGTATATATATTTTTGAAAATTGGAGGGGAAATTCGCTCCCCCCATGCTCCCCCTCTGTCATTTGTGAACCACTTTCCAAATTCATTTTTTTTGTTTGAAAAGGTTTGCCTACGGTTTTGTCCCATAATTTTTTTTTTGAAAATCTGAAGGTGAAATTTTCTCCCCCAATTCATAACTCTGTCATATGTGAAGCGATTTTCAAAATTATTTTTTCTTTGAAAGGGGTTGCTTGTGGTTTCGTCCCATAATTTCTCCCTCGGAATAAAAAAAAATTAGGACCAAACTGCCACCAACCCACCCAAATAATGTTAACATTGTAGAGCACAAAATTCATTTAAAAGAAATAATTTTTATTATATATTAGTTAATACAATAATACAATAATATTTACACAAAACGAAAAGCGCCGTTCTAAATTCAAGTGTTTTCTACTTACTTTTAGGACGAGTCGTACTAAAAATTTAAGTACGAATAACAATAAAATGTACTTAAATTAAGCCGAAAACGGGACAAAGTTGTTAAATCGTGTAAAAAATCTTGAATCGCGTACAAATTTCTTAAATCAAGTACAAAAATTCTTATTTTATGTACGAATATTTTTATAAACTTTATACAAAGTCGTAGTGTGTTGTTATTAGTTTGCTTGTTGATATCCACAATTGTTGTTGTTTTTGGTGGTGTTTTTGTTTGCTGCTTGTGTATACTGGATTTTAGGTGTCGTTCTTTCATGTGCTGATTTAGCTGAGTTGTCAAGGCGTTGTTTTACAATCATGATCAAGTAAGCTCAATACCAGCAATGAACAAAAATAAATTTTGAAATAAAATAAGTACGTAACAGTATTAAATTTATCTAAATATTAAAAATATAAATTCTCAAGTCTGTTCTAGGATTAAATAAGGAGAACTAAACCTGATTCGGGCTTGATATAAGTGCGCGGCTAGGATTGATTCAAGTATGCGGCGGGATTGATTCAACTATGCAGCGGGCTTGAATCAAGCATGTAATACGACATTTATCGCTACTTGTCGGCTATGCCCAAGAAATGAAAATAGACAGCAACAAAACAACAACAAGATCAAATCAGTGAATTGTGGGTATCATCAAAGCAAACAAACACAGTACGAGTACGACTGTGTATAAAGTTTATAAACATTGTGGTTCTTAAAATAAGAATTTTTATATATGAATAAAGCCGAATCAGGCTAAATTAAGTGTGTTGCGCTTGAATATTCCATAATTAAATCAATTTTTCTGTTATTTCTTTCAGGATTTGACACCGCTTGGGATTAATGTAAGTACCGATGTATTGATTTTTTCTGTGTACCTACTTTTTGCAATTACAAACTCATTAGATGAAATATTTATTGTATATTCTAGTTTTATATTAGTTTATTTAAAGTAGATTTTAAGCAGATATAAAACGGGTAAATAAATTGTTATCTCTCATTCCATAACTTAATACAAGGTATTATTCTCTGAGATTCACGTTTGGCCTTGCATTACAGTAAGTATTGCTGAGCGCTCCGGGCTCTCTGCCTTCCATCTCAAAACGGTTGAGGGAATGAAAAATTGTTTAAAAGAAAATTTGTCGCAAATTTAATGCTCTAAAATTTGTATAAGAAATGTAAACATCATTGGAGGTATAGAAACCAAAATAATCACGAAAAACTGATTTTTATGACCTCTGACATTAAATATCTTAAAGCGCAGCAACGAGATTTGAAGAGACTTGTGAGATAACATTTATAATACTTAGGTGAAGGCGTACATGAGTTTACACTGAGATTCACGGTTGACCTTGCATTACAGTGAGTATGGCTGAGCGCTGCGGGCTCTCTGCCCTCTATCTCAGTAACGGTTGGGCGTATGAAAAAAAATTTTAATCAAATTTTATGCTCTACAATTTTTATAATAACTGTTAACATCATTGGAGATATAGAAACCGAGATATGCGCGAAAAACTGATTTTTGTGACCTTTGACCTTGAATAACTTACGAGACTTTTGAGACAACTTTTAGAACACAATAAGGAAGGTGTATACGAATTTTCAGCTTATTAACTCTCATTCCGCAATTGGCCCCTTTTTTCTGCTTATTTGACTGGCCAATATATTGATTGTCGTAACTAACATAAGATGTGTAAGAATATTAAATTTATTGCCGTAAGGATTCTATATATAACGAAAATCTCTTATTATAAAAAATTTTTAATACATTTAACAGAATGTTGATCAACTGCATAAAATTTTTAGAGCTGTAACCGTGTTCCAATCAATCTGTTTTCTGTGTGTACATATGTATGTAAGTATATGGATAAACAAAAGTTCTAGTGTAAAATAAGTGTAAAAAACTTTGACATTTAATACGTACCGCATTATTTCGGGATATATAAAAAATATTATAACCGTTCTGAGACATAAGCTATTCAATGTATCAGATACTCTTTATATACAAAATATGTTTTGAATTACCCAATAGATAACAATAAAAAGATTACGTAACACTATTTCGATTAGTAGTATTATATTGTTCTCGCATTTCTTGCCAAAAAGAGCCAAAAGATCTTTTTGCGCTTTGCGAAAAAAAAGCGCATTGCGAAAAATTCAGAATGGAAATTGCTCATTTTTTGCGCTTGCTCCTTTGTCCGCAGCGCAAATATATTAGCGCAGCGCAATAATAAATTGGCTCCGCTCTTTGCGTAAAGCGCAAAAAAGAGCGAAAAGAGCCGCGCTGCGCTGCGTTTTTTCGTACTCTGCTGATAATTTTTTACCCGTTAAGTTTACGAAAAAATCATGGAAACGGTGTTTTGTGGAAAATTTAATTTGCTACACGAATATGGCCCTCAAAATTGTAAAAAATAGTAGTTATATTTGAAAAATATGAAAAAAAATTACATGTAATTTATATGGAAAACCTGAAAGTCGTTGAGCGTCGCGTAGAATCAAAACATAGAGCTGAACTTTTGAGATGATAGAAAGAAAAACTTTTTTTATACACCCTAATGTATTTTATATTCTACATAGTTTCAGATTTTTTTTGTTCTTTTAATTAGTAATTCAAAGTATTGTTTGGGAGAAAATATTTTCGGAAATACATATAGCCAAATGAATATATATATATATATATATATATATATATATATATATATATATATATATATATATATATATATATATATATATATATATATATATATATATATATATATATATATATAGTTTAATTTAGCATAACTTAGGTTTCAACTGTGCGGAGAAAAAGCATCCCATGCGTTTTTAAGTTAGCAGGTGTTTTGCACATCAGTTAAAACCATTTGAAGGAGTAAAGAATTAAGTGCGACCGATGTTTCCGAATCATCAGTAGTTCCATTAATCGCCACTTTGGAACAAATTCTTAGGAATTGCGATTCATCCGATGGACTAATTGGTGATAGTATACAAAGTATTTTTTTTTTTAAATACTTTCACTAAGGAGCATATCATATCATATCCGATTTTCCGATACATCGGTATCGGCGATATTTTACCGTTGATACGACGATACTTTCAAAAATTTTTTCAATGTTTTTTTTAAACAAATTATTTGTTTTTTGTTAATTTTACCATGAACTAAATTTATTTAGTTATATTTTAAATCTTATTATTATCAATTTTAAAAATTAATAATACTTTACGCTGTTATTTTGTAAAACAAAATAATTAATTTTTTGTTAATTTTACCATGAATTCAAATTCAATTCGTTGTTTTTTAAATCTTATTCCCAGCAAAAAGACACTCCAAAGAAGTCATAAAAATTTAGAATTCGCGATTCGGAAGTATTGAAAATTTGGATCATTTCTAATTTGTTTAACATATCCTTGTCATTAGTTTTACATATCCTTGCCTTGCAAGACGTTCTCTTTTTCGATTACCAATCACCGAACTGGAAGCGATGTTAGGACAAACTTCTTTTTCGGTGTTCTCTAATGATTTTTCCTCAAGGATGAAGGATGAAAAATTACCCATTTTCACAACTTGTTTCTTTTTATGCAAATTTGAACACAAAATATATAAATATAAACTTTTCCAAGACTTTTAATAATTAAGCTATTTAGTTATTTAGAAGAAAGAATATTAGTTGGTAAATGTTCTTTAAAAAATCAAGTATTTTTATTTATTATAAAGGAATTACAAATATTTACCTGCTTTTTTACTAGCTATATGCATATTTTTATTATAGATTCTTTGGAAGCAAGGAAAATGTAGTTTCTTAAAAATTACTTCCAATTTTTTATACTGGGTTAATATAAATTTTAAATATTAATAATCTCTTACACTGTAATTTTGTATAATAAAAAAACTGCCCTTCTTGAGTTTTGTTAATCTAAGCCTGAACTCAATTTCAATATTCGTATCGGTATCGGCGATATTTATTGTTAAGTATCGGTATCGGATCGTCAAAACGGCGTTTTGTTGCATCCATAGTTCTAAAGTTTACTTTTGTTAAATATATGTTTTTAGTTTAATATAGGCAATAAAAATACACTAATAATGGCTGAAGTTTATTAATATGATTATTTCGAACGTATTTGCTTTGTGAATCCAAATTGATTATTAGGCTAAGGTTCGTAACGTTATATTCAGAGAGAATTGGGCATTATTAATATTCCAAGGAACAAGGGAAAAATTAACAGTCAGTACTCGCGTGTATTTGCTTATCACCACTTGTCAGGTGGCTCTGTTGAATGTGATTTTAAGTTGTATATATAATAATTAAAATCACATTCAAGAGAGCCTCCTGACAAGTGGTGATAAGCAGATACACGTCAGCACTGACGATGGAAGTGTAGCGGCTTCCGAAAGTAGCGCTACTCTGTTCTGCTGTGTACGCTGAAAAAGTTTATGTTGATTTTTCCCTTGTTCCTTGGAATATTTTATGCTTATTTCTTTCTGAATATAACGTTTCGAACCTTAGCCTAATAATCAATTTGGATTCACAATAGCTGAAGTTATTTTTAACTAGCTTAGCACCACATTACATTTTTTCTTCTATGAACAATTTGCAGTGTAATTGTTGTCTAAATAAATGAAATTCTCTTTCTAAATTTGTTATTCTTATTTTAAATACTAAACATGTGTGTTTATTAATACACACACGTTATTTTTGAAGACTTGCATTTTTCGTTCCTTTTTTTGTTTGCCTTCTTCTGTTTCCCTTACGTATAAAACTAGGCAGGTCTAATAGGTCCACCCATTAGTGCAATTGATCATCAGCAGTTTTCATCAAGTCTGTCAAACTTGATATTTTGCAGCTAAATCGGGTTAAAAATAAAACTAAAGGTGTTTTTAAACAAAATTTGTAATGCTAAAAAATAATGCTAAAATGTTAAAAGTTTTTTTTCTTTATAACGTGTTTATTTTTCATAATTTACAACAAATGTTTGATTTTATTTGAGTAAGAAATAATAATTCAAAATCAGTAAAATAGAAATAGTTTATTAGGCCGATCTGTATTCCATACGAAAGAAAAATGTTCGGCGTTATCAAAGCAATGTTGTTATTTAATATTTACATCAACGATGGTATGACAATTCCACATTTCATTACCCATGGAATCAGCGCCGGACTAAGGGTGGAGCGGTCGCACTAGGCGCCGGATGTCAAGTGGCGCCAAAAAACCAAATGTGAAAACTAGTTTCTAGTGCATTTGTATATATCGTCACCTTAACGTGCAAACGTGATTTTGAAATTTTACAGGAGGGACAAAAAACTGTCTAACTTTTTTTTTGGGCTTAATATTTTTTAAATCTGTAAACGCAGTTTCTTTGTCGATTCATCGCTCATTAATATCAGTAATTAAAATATGATTATGATTATGATTATGCTTTTTTAGTTTGGACTTAGAACATTTTCTTATTACTTATTTTTCATTTTATTATAAATAAATGTAAAAATTTTGTATTTTTTATTAGCTGAATTTACACCTAATCGATTGTTGTTAAATATATAGGACGCGTGTTTTTTCATGTGGCTCCGTACATTGCGAAAACCAAAATTACGAACATATTCCAAAACTTTCTACGACAGAAAAAAAATCATAAAGTGGGTTTATTGGAAAAGAAAATCTTTAAGAAATTTATTATTTGAAATTTTGCCTTATAAATACTTTTATTGTTATACAATGGATTTCTAATTGTATAAAGGTGTGAAAAAATAAAATAGATTCATATCGAATACAAATTTTTTGTTGGGTATTGTATAAATTTCTAAGCCTACTACACTTATTTTATTCTTTTGTGATTTTCAAAAATATTATCATTTGTAAATTCTCAAACGGGTTTTGAAAGTCTACTGACGATTTGGTAAAGCACCAATGAAATGCATACAGACAATGTTTAATAACCATCAACAAATAAATTTCATTTGGAAAAGAAACTGTATTATTTCGACACGAACTCTTCTATCCGAAACTTTTGCACACAAAAAATTGCAAAAAAAATTACAAAAATTGGAAACAACTTCAAAATTCAAAACACTAATATTGTAAATAATATTTACTAAATATAACAAGTAATAAACGACACACACTAGTGCACAATCAAAATATTTTACAAATAGATAAACCATTTCAAAACCGATCGGATTCAGTATATATGAACATAGCAGAGGAGTGCGCCTATTGATCCCAGGAAGATGAACTTTCCATATGGCACCGCAGCGGAGCTATGGAGTACCAAAGAAGGCCACTTTGCACATCTAAAATTTTTCAAAGTTTTTAATTTTTTATTTCCCGCTCGATTCCAAAAATTTGGTATGTAAAGGTACGTTTACATTTGGCAAATATTTGCCAAAAAAAAGTAACCACTACTTTTGCTAAGGGTTAGTGTGATTTAACTTGGTTTTTATATCACAAAATAAAGTTAATTATGCTGCAAAACGGTATTTTTATGTTATTTTTAATAAAAAAATATTGGAATTAAAGGAAATACAATTTTAGCGTGTCTGTTGGTCACGTTTTTTTTCGGCAAATATTTACCAAGTGTGAATGTACCTTAACTCCTTATAGCCCTCCTAAGGTTCTAAAAAATTATTTTTGATTAAGCACTCATCTTGAGCACTCATTCGAAAATTAAAGTTTTCCAATTTTTTTTAACCTTGGTTCAGTATTTGCAAGATATGGCACCCAAATAACAACGGATTGTCACAATTGTTTCGCTATTAGTTACGCAACAAAATTGTAAATTTTTGCAAATATTACGGCTAAGGTGGAAAATATATAATTTGTAATTTGTGTTACCAATTCGCGGTTCAGGTATACCAACAAATCGACCATGAAAAAACTTAACTGATGCTTTGGCACCTTGGTCACCTTGTTTAAATGAAAAGAATCCAAATAGTTTTTCCATCTAACGTAGAAGCTAATTAAAAATAATAATATCCAAACAGACCACTAGCATTTAAAATTTGATTTTCTGTGGACGTTGAAGGCTTGCGGCAGTTCTTGTAAATCTCCGAACATGAACGTGGCATTCTTCACAAATAAAGACTACGAAAAACAGAAAAAAGTCTTAAATCCAAGGTTCCAAAAATCTTCTACAACTAAAGGCAGTAAAAATCTTCACGCATTTTTACCGATTAGATTTACCAAAATCATGGCCAAACCGTTTTCAAACTCTAAGGAATGCGCAATTGTAATTGTAAATAAATAGAAACAAAATAGCAACTTAAAATAATGAATAATAGTATATAAAAATTTTTGTATACATATACTAGTTAGTATGTATGTTTTTAAATTTTTAATCATAATTCATAGACTAGTTGAGGGCCCACTCTGAAATTTTCAGAGCGGTTACAATACATGCGTAGCTATTTGTATAAAAAAATTGAAGGGCTGCCACAGTTTTAAAATTAAAATAAATAAAGTTCATTTGTAGCACTTAGGTACCCTATTTAACCTATTCAGCAAATTTTGTTTAAATCGGTGGCCATAAGGATTTTTTTTAATTTAAAATGGAATTACTATGTAGTACGTACTTGAAAAAGAAAAAGGGTCTTACCTTTGGGGCGTGGCATAAAAATGAGAATATTAAGAGATAGACATACTAAGTTTCATGAGAGCTTTCCATCAACGTGCAAAAAAGTTTACTTTTTGGGGGAAGGAATCGAGATTTCACAAGTGGCGCCTTGAATTTGATGGCTGATTAACAATTTACCAAAGTAAAAATGTAGCCATATTCAAGCCATGAATAACGATATGCATTATGTAATGATCGGACTACAAATGGCGACACAGCGCACAAAACATTAAAAAGGCGGTATCCAGGGCCGTGGCTAAAAACTAAAAAAAATATTTTTGGCATTGTTTTCAACTTATATTTAATCCTAGGGAGTCAACTTTTTTTCGAATCACCTTAATGTACATATATTAATATCAATTTATTTGTCCCGCGAAAGTTTCGAAAATAGCGCCATTTTTTGTGTTTTTTAAAGCTTGTCCTGCTTTTCGAAAATTAAAACTTGCAACCCTTTTCATGATAGACTAAAGCGACTGTTTAAGCTAACAGCTATTACTTCTGAGCACGGCCCGGTGAATTTCAATATTTGAATGTGTAACGCATGTTGTTAACACTTTTCAATCAGGGCGAGGTTTGTCAGATTTTGTCTGACCTATTTCGGCAAATTGATTTTAAAAATTGCCAAAAGTCGTCAAATTCTGTTTTATATAATTTTTTTTAGCTTATATTTTGTAGTAAATTTGTTTTTATATAATTTTTTTTATAAGTTTTATATAATAATCGAATACAAATTTTGCAGAAAATCGTCAAAAGTAGGAATAAAATCGCCAAAAACTATTTTTTGTCAAATGTTCTCAACAAAATTCAAAATCCAATAATTACTGTAATTAATAAAAGATAAGAAAAAGCATCAAAATCACTTTGTTTTAATATCTGCCAGACAAGTTTTGGTGGGATTTATTTTCGAACATATTCTTTGAACAAAGTAATTTTTCTGAATTATAAAAATTTTTAAGCTAAATTTTTCTGAAAACTACCCATAAAAATCGCCAACAAATTTATTTATCGTCAGAAAGATCGCAATATCGCTAAAACAAACATTTTGACGCCAAACAAGTTAAGAAATCGCCACGTTTGGCGAGAAATCTCCATATCTGACAAACCTTATCAGGTGTTGTTCACATATACGTAACGCTCCATGGTGGGGGGAGGGGGTTTAAAGATTTGTTAATGATGAGATAATTAATACTGAAAATTTTGCAGAATCATAACGAATAAAGAAAGGGGGGTGGTTACAAAAACTCTAAAAATAGCGTTACGTAATATGTGAATATGCCACACAAAAATTGTTTTTAGAGTTCAAGAAACTTTCAATAAAGTTTGCTCGGCCGTTCAAATAAATAGTTGAATAGCATTAGAATCCTTTAAACACATTGCCTTTTTTATGTTCATATCATATTTATGCGCATTAAATTAACAAATTTTGAATTGACCGCATATATTTATACCTATTTTATTCAAAATAGTTTTATTGCTAAAAAACTATTTAGGTTTGATATGAACAAAATTTCCACTCAAATTTTCTTAAAACACAATTCAAATTCAAATAAAATATTTATGAATACTGCTGTTGTTTTAATTACAAACCTTTGCGTACGGTAATTTCTTCCTAAAAACGGTAATTTTTTGAGGGCCGTACGGTATTTAAAAAATAAAAGTTAACATCAATGATACGGGTTTTGAAAAAATTTTAAAGGTGGTTAATCGGTTAAGCATTTAATAGTTCCTCCATTGGAGGACAACAAATGTGGAACCGTTTTTTTAAGATCTACTGATGAGTTGGTATTAGCAACCAACGAAATGTCGGCATATAGATTAGCTAACCACAACAAATCAATTTAACTTTTTTTTGCACAAATTCAAACTTTTCAAATCTTCGACTGTTGAAAGTGCTGCGTAATTGTTCATAAATCGTTTTCTGTTTCTGCTTCGAATGCGACAGATATTTCTTCATAGCATGAGTAAAACCATTGGTTCATTTTAAACAGTTGAAAAAGCCAAAGAAAGCTTTGAAAAATAAAAATGTTTCCACTTTTGCTATTTCGACTTAAGTTATTTAAACATTGATTAATGGTAGTTAAGAACAAGAATTTTTGGAGTTTCGTACGAATATGTAGCGGGGATAATAATGATCATAAAGACTTTCGAGGGTATTCGATATATATAGGGTGAGCTCTAAATCTAACCTAATAGGAAATTCAGACTATTGTCTTTAAGCAAGCTTTATGTGCTTAGGAGCTAAACAGTTTAGTTTTTCGATATTTTCCCATACATTGCCTTGTCTTGAAAACATACAATTTACGTGTTTTGATATTAAACTCATTCCAAAATATGAAAAACGCAGGGTTCAAAGTAGTTCCTTATGTATGTTCAGTAGATTTTTTGATTTTAGTGCTTACTAAACACTAATATCGGAAAAATATGTAAGCAAATATGTACGAAAAGTTGTAGTATATCTATAACAACATACTGCGTATTGTGAAAAGTGTGATTTGTGTTGGCACAACTGTAAATGCACATGTAAAACGCCAATTAATAACTATGCGAAAAAATTAATATTTAGGATTCGTAAAAATATTATAGCTGCCGGTTTGCCACCACCTTTTATGATTTCGTCACGCTGTAAACACAAAGTTGACTAAAATTGTAGCCTGAAAAACTTTGTTTAGTTTCTTAAAACATTTGCTAAACACGTTAAACTATAGCAGTGTGAATATAGTATGAGAGATTTTGTCAATAGCTATTTCAGGACTGATAAATCAGTGCAAGTTAATCTCTCTTTTTGGTTTATAATTTGTTTAAACTAGCAAATCTATAAATCAGTAAACATATAAACGCATAAAATTGGGCGTTTAAACTACCAATACAAACCTTTTGCTTTTCATCCATAACCCACCACAAAACCAGCTATTTTTGTCATTTATCGTGGTGCTGCCAAATTATTATTGTTTAAACTAGGGACAGTACATGGGAAATTGATTTACTGCTGTTGAGCTTAAACTACATTTAAATTTTAGTTTAGTTTAAGAAAACTAGCGATTAAACGTTCACTCATTTATTAGCCATTAGTATGTTAATATAAAAATGTGCATGCATTTTAGTATTTGCATAATTTTTGTATATTTTTTACGCAATATCACCCAATTAGGAAGAGATCTTTAGTTCAATGACCTCTTATTATTTTACAATATACAATTTAAGAATACAAGTAAGTTTGTGCTCATTTTAAGAGCGAATAACAGATTAATTGGAGCAATTCATTTATGAAAACATTTCAAGAAGGAAAAAATAATTATTTTTAATATAGAAGTGATGAGTGGTCAAAAACAGAAGCAAGCAGGTCGCATTTTACTATTCATACTGTAAACACACAAATGCAACACACCTTTCACACATCGAATGAAACGAAAACACACACAAAAAAAATGTTAGAGATAAAAACTTGTGGCAACTAAAGCGAAATAAATTTCATGCAATCATTTATTGTAAATGGGAGCAATAGTGATGGTGGCCGCAGTAAATAATGTTGTTTTCGTTTGAAATGACCAAACCCTATTTTTTCTATCGTTGTAATTTACTGTCAAGTATAATACGCTGGCAAGGGATTTTAAAGATATTGAAATCGAAAAGCCACACACAAAGAAGGCCGCACTACACACAGAAAGATTTCCATGTAAAATTGTCGAAAACCAGATTAACTTAACATTTTTCGGTAGTGATTTTGCTTCATAGGTGTTTTATGTTAAATCAACATGCTTTACAATAATCTTGAAAGAAAATTTTTCCTTTTGAATTAACTATATTTCATGTTGATCTAATATTCCAGTACAGTCAAATCAAAATGAAGTTGATACTGAAATAATACGAAAAATCATATTGAATCAAAGTAATTTCGAGTTGAAAAACGTGAATTTGATATTGGAACAACACGAAGAATCATGTTGAATCAAAGTTATTTCAAGTTGAAACAACGTGAATTTGATATTGGAACAACACGAAGCATCATGTTGAACTAAAGTTATATCAAGCTGAAACAACATGACTTTAATGTAGCTATTTTATTAACTATTTTATTTACGTGATAGTCATCAGAAAACTTTTCGTTGTACCTGACTGCCCCAGCCAAGATTTGAACTCGTGCCACCTGCATGATAGTCCACGCGCTAACCACTGCAGCCACAACAGCTTCAAACTTTTCTTTACTTAAACACTAAATAAATACCATCGTATGTAAAATACATTTCATTTTAATTCAACATGATTTAAATGATTATTTAACATAAAACTTATTTGAAATTAAGGTTATAGTCATGTCGATAGAAAATGAAACTTAACGTTTATAACAAAATTGTTTTAGATTAGATTAAATATTTTCTGGTGAAAATGAATATGAAACAATTGTAATTTTAAGCCAGCAGCAGTAAATATTCGCTGGTAATTCGTTTTTGTCGTATACATACTCGTAGACGATAAATGTAAGAATAAACAACAATGTCACACAACTAAGCAGAACAGTGAATTGTAGCAATGAACAAAGCAAGTAAACACTAACACACTTAAACGACAAATTATTTCTTGTAAATTTAATATGATTTGCAATCAAAATTGAGGCATGTGGATTTTACATTCCTTTTTTTTCTGTGTGTATGTCTTCTTTGCATTCAGTTTAGTTGCCTTTATATTTATTGTATTCCTACAATAAAAGTAAAACCGTAAATAAATATTAAATTAATTGAAATGTTTTTGTTAATTTTTTATTCTCATCCCATAGCGTTCAAAATCATGTCTATGTGTGCATCTCTGGTTGGATTATTGATTGAATTGAAATGGAGTGCGTAGTATGTTGAAAACTAATCTATCAACAACATGTCTATCTATCATCACATTTGTAGCCATATATGTATGTACTTCTATCTATCAATAGTATGAAGTGGAATAAAATCTACTCTTGACACGGTTGCAGCAAGTTATATTCGTGTTGCAACAACATTCATATCAACATATTTTCATCTATGAGTTGTAAATTGATCTTAAGCTTATTTTAAATTTAAAAAATGGACAGGCGACTATTGTTGAAATTGAAATGAACGATGCCAATGGGCGTTAAACAACTCAACATGGTGGGTAATAAACATCAAAGTTATAATTACCGCCTCTCAGCATCACATAAACATACATGTATTCAGTTATTAATATGTTGCACAAAGGTAAGTATTTGCATTGTTTGATTTGCTACAGACTATTGGCGTCCACCCCATGGGGCTTCCCCAGTGCCTTCATAGAACTGGAAAGTTTTAAATGTTTCAATCAACCATCAGTTGAAAGCAGCGATTCCGGTCAATAAATTACATAGTTTTAAGTTTATATTATTCTTGGCGCAATGCGCATCATCATCAATTTCATAGTCAATCAAAAGAACTAATAGATATTTACTATGGCTCTAGCTTAGAACTTATAAATGTACAATTATCAGTAGGGAACTTTTGATTTGATTTAAATGGAGGCATTTTCCGCTTCATATAAACACAATAATCTTCATTATACACAGCTGAGAGATTAAATAATATCAAAAGGTATTAATTAATTTAAGCTTTGATTCTTCATAACAAATAAACAGAATTGTAATTTGCCAAGAAGACCACACAGGTTTGGGGCGTTAAAAAAAGATTCGAACTATTAATATTGAAAACATTTTTACAAAAATTTTTTTTAACAACTATGGTTATTTTTATGATTTAAACTGCAAGCCTATTTTTAGGGATTATATAGTTCAGAAGATAACAAGAAGTACTTCTTCGGCAATAGGAGTTCCAACTCCTATGTTCCAATCCCGAAGATCTTGACCAGTCCCGAACCACGGCACATTTTTAAAATGAACACGGTAAATAACGTACTCTTTAATTTGGATTTGTTTTGAATAAGTCCCTATATAAAAAAAACTTATTTATCTACAAAACAGTTAAATATAACAAAGAAACCGAAAGAAAATTTTATAAATTTGTTACGATTCTTTTTGGAGAGTACTAGTAACTAATTCTGCCAAAAATTATTCAGTGTTCCTACATTAAAAAATAGGTTGGCTAGGTTTAACCTGCAATTGAACCAGCCCTTACAAAATCGTTAAATAAAATTTAACAAAAAATATTATTGCAGTATTGGTTAAGCTACAAATTGATTAAGCTAAAAAATATAATTAAGAAATTTTTGTTTTATTGATTTTGAAGTTTCTCAAAAAAATTTTGCATCTGGCGCATGCACAGAAAAAACTATAATTCGTATTCTATTACTAAATTCAAACCACAGAATTCCTAAAAGTAAAAATTAAAATGCGTAAATATTAAAAAAAAAATTTTCCCTTAAAATATTATACTAGATAAAAAATATAATAAAATTAACGGCCAGATTTCGTAAATACATACAAACCCGGATTGGCGAGTAATGATTACATTTTCACTTTAATTACATACAAGTAATGTGTAATGGCCTTAGTGCAATTGAAAATAGACTACTACCAAATACAAATACTTCTGATTGTAATTGCTGTATCACCAATTACAACTATAAATAATTGTAATTGTTGGAAGCCTATTTCAAATTACTTGTATTTGTTAATGCAATCATGCCTATTGAAATTACAAGTAATTTGTATTGTCACGATTGAAATTAAAATTACATTTTAGTTGCAATATACTCAATTATATTTAAAAATTTTTGGAAGACTTTTATATAGCCAAAATGACGAAAAATTTCTACAGATTGTGAAAATAAGAAACAATCACTTAAATTTTTTCATACTCACAAGCTTCACGAGCAGCACAAAATCGCAAAACGTCACTTTTACTGTGCAAATACGCGAAAAATTTCCCAAATTGTAAACAAGCCGTAAAATTTATTAAACATCGCTAAAATTTTAAGGAGTGCCAAAATCTCAAAAAAAAAAAATCGCGAATGTGACGAAAATTCACAAGAACGTGTTAACATTAAAAATACAGAAAAGTCTGAGAGTTATTACAAATCGGAAAAACTATAATATATACAAGAAAGAAGTGGCAAAAAAATCAGTTTTTTCGCGAAAATAGTGAAAATTCGCGACAAACTGCAAAATTTCAAACAAGTTTTAAAATTGCTTAAAAATAGCTAAAATTGTAAGGAATGCAAAAAGTATAAGATCTCATAATGGAATAAATATCCATAATAAACAGTGTGTTAAGTATCTTGGAATCCATCTTGATAAATTTTTATATTTTCATGACCATATCAATTCGCAATTAATAAAAGCCAGAAAAGCATTCTTTATGTACAAGTCACTATTTTATTCAAAATATATTAAGCCAAAAATTAAAGTAATTTTATATCAATCTTTAATAAGACCTATACTTACATATGGCTGCCAGATATGGTTTAACGTTTCCCCTTCGTATATGGAAAAAAACGTATTAAATTACGTTTAATGTGTCTTTGAGTATGTAATTAATTACACAATGTAATCATTACTTCCCAAGCCTGTCCTCAATGCAATATCTGGTTTTTTAACTTTTTAAAATGCACTTAAGCACATAAAAATAAAAAATAAAGCAATAACACTTGTAGTAAAATACAAATTACAAACTTTTTAAAATAGTTTACTTATTTCTATTATATATATTTTACACTTTAATAATATATATTAAGTGACATCGTATAGATTCCATTCCAGTCATAGCATTCATGATACTTAAATTATGATATAATTCTATGATAACGTTTGTCATCAGATTGATGTCAGCTTTCGTTGTATTGATGACATTTGTCATAGTATTGAAGTCAGAAATCTAATGATAGGCCGTCATCAATGCGACGATACAATTTTCTATGAGTGTAGATAAAAAGTTTTGTTTTTAGAGTAGGGGCTATTCACATTTTATGTAAAAATAAAAATATAAAATAGCTTTACGTAATATGTGAATATTTACTTGTATACGACATTTCAGCTCTCTAGTTATATACAGAGCGCATACAAATAAGGAGCACCTTAGTCCCCTTTAGATCGAAAAACTGCGTTTTCAGACTTTTATAGCTGTGCTATTTATGGCGGACTACGAGCTAGAAATTTTGTTTCGTAACAAAAATAATCGTGTTTGTGGAGTTTGGTTCGAATTTAATAATTGAAAATTTACCCCCTTCCTGTTCACCGATTGATCTGAAATGTTGTAAACGGCTTTAATAACAATTCAATGTTGTAATGAGAAAAGTGGGCTGCGCCACGCCCATAAAAAGTAATAGTTAGGTTTAGCCCCTTCCTGTTAACGGATTGATGTGAGATTTAGTGGACACCTTTACTTATGATGACTATATAATTTTGTACTTAAAAAGTGGGCGGCGCCACGCCCATAAAAAGTAATACTTTGTCTTAGACCCTTCCTGTCAAGCGATTGATTTGAAATTTGGTAAATAACTTTACTTTTGATGACAATACAATTTTAAGACTATAAAAAAGTAGTATTTATGAATCTAAAATGATTATTATGCTAAGGTTCGTAACTTTATATTCAGAAAGAATTGGGTATGATTAATATTCCAAGGAACAAGAGAAAAATTAACATCAACATAATTTTTCAACGTACACAGCAGAACAGAGTAGCGCCACTTTCGGAAGCCGCTACACTTTCATCGTCAGTGCTCACGTGTATTTGCTATCACCACTTGTCAGGTGGCTCTGTTGAATGTGATTTTAATTCTTATATATACAACTTTTTCGTGAAAATTGAATACGAGAATTAAATCACTCTCAAGCTGATATTAAAGTGCACTTTCCCAGCGTTGCCATCGGTTTATTTTTCTTCATTCCCATTTTTCTGATTTTTGTTCTACTCAAAACAAACTTTTTTGGTTTGATTTTATACTTAAGTATATATGAACATGTAAACATGTGAAAAGCTCAAGCCAGTAGCTAATTGTTTATTAATATGATTATTTCGAACGTATTTGCTTTGTGAATCTAAATTGATTATTAGGCTAAGGTTCGTAACGTTATATTCAGATAGAATTGGGTATGATTAATATTCCAAGGAACAATTTAGGAAATCAATTCCAAACCAATTTAGATTCACAAAGCAAATACGTTCGAAATAATCATATTAATAAAGTAGTATTTAGTTTTACCCCATTCCTGTTGACCGATTATCTGAAATTTGGTAAACACATTTAGTTTTCTTGACCGATTGATCTGATGACGTTACGATTATGTGTATTCATTATTATCGTAAATCAAAGATGGCCGCTGCCACATAATGGCAAGTTAGTTATTTGTTTAAAAACACCTCAACATTGATGTCAAATGAAAGGGTTTGACTAGTAGGATACAGTACGCAATAAAAAAAAATCAGAAATGGCGGCCAGTACAAAATGGGGGACTATATTCATCCATATATATTGTCATCATCTATATACATTGTCAGTTCCCTTAAAATGGTTATTAAATGAAAGCGCTTGGCTACCAGAATGCAGTACACCACGAAAAAATGTCAAAATCCAAGATATAGTTCGAAACTAAATGTCAGGCCAAGGAGTTTAGATAGGACATACAGTGGTAGGCATATATATTTTGACATTTAAGCCGTTTTTCTTCTTTTTTTATTTCCAATCGAAAAAAAGAAATTAAAATTATTTAGATTAGTAGGAAATATTGTATATTATTCGAAAACAAAAAAGTTTTCACATTTCAAATGTTTTGTTAATTTTTTGTATTTGAAACTAAAAATAGGAGAGTTTAGTATGTGGCATGAGAGCTTTAAACTAAAGAAAAATGGATACTAATTGTTGAAATTAATAAAAAAAAATATATATATTCCTCCTTTAGCATTTAGAATTTTTTTAAGGCCGGTTTGGAATAGAATCCAACAAGGGCTTGAGAAACTCTGTTGAAATCTCGTTCCATGCATTTGTGATGTCTTTGATCGTTTCATCCCTCGTTTTTCTCAAATCCCCGGATCTATTTCGTTTTATGTACAACCGGACATACTATATAATATTGAAATCTGGACTTTGGGCTAGCTAGTCCAGGAGCGTTAACCTGCAGGAAAATAAATGCATCTCCGATTAACCTATGGGCAGAGGGCAATGCACATTTATTTAATATTCTTTAATATTGATGTTAGGTCTTGGAACCGTCAACGGGAACCAATTCTTCGGATCCATTATATGAACATAATATAGAACATAACATTACCGCTTCCATGAATAACTTTCTTACATATATGCGTCATTTTTTAAAAAAAATTTTAAATTTAATTTGCAAAAAATAATTTTGGTGATGTTTGGTACTTAAAACTACTTTCATCAGTCCGGTGTATATTACGCCAAAACGAAAAAGGGTTGCTGAGATAATTTTTGCCGAGTTCTAAATGCATAATACTAATTTTGGTTGTAATAAAATGATTTATTTTGACAAGGTATATCTTCTTTATATTAGCTTCAGTTAAACACCGGGGAATAGATAATTCGGCTATGTGAATAGCTGTGCTTTATTTAATATGATTATTTCGAACTTATTTGCTTTTAAGCTTTGAATTGGCCACCCAAAGGTCCAGAATTTAGTGCAATATAAAATTTCATAAAAACTAAGTGTCACATAATGCGAAATAGATCCACGGACTTCGCAAAAACGAGAGATAAAATGATCGCAGCCAAAAAAAAAATGCGTGGGTCAAGATTTCAACAGAGTTTCTCCAGTTCTTGGTGGACTATGTTTCAAACCAATCTCAAAAATTCTAAATGCTAAAGATGTAATATATATTTTTTTATTAATTCAAACCAGTAGAATTCATTTTTCTTTGGTTTAAAGTTCTCATGTCTTTGAAATAAGCTATGCAAAAAGATGTCTAAATAATTATGCCACATAATGAACTCTCCTGTTTTTAGTTTGAATTAAAAAAAATTTACAAAACACATTTGAAATGTGAAAAGTCTTTTGTTTTCGAATAATACACAATATTTCCTACTAATCTAAATAGTTTTAATTTATTTATTTCGTTGTATAGGATTGGAAATAAAAAAAGAAGAAAAACGGCTTAAATGTCAAAATATATATACCTACCACTGTAAAGTAAAAAACTTAAAACGAGGGATGAAACGATCAAAGACATCACAAATGCATGGAACGAGATTTCAACAGAGTTTCTCAAGCCCTTGTTGGATTCTATTCCAAACCGGCCTTAAAAAAATTCTAAATGCTAAAGGAGGAATATATATTGTTACGAAATGAAAATGCAGATTCAAATGTAACGACACAAACTGACAACCCGATCATTATCTGCTTTATACCCCTAAATCACTGTAATAAAATCAAAACCTGGCAACCAAGTACCACAATTAAACTTGGCATCACTCGACAACTGCCAATAGAATTCAAAATAACGGAAAATGGAAGTTTCCGGAATCTTCAGGAAACGGTAGCTAGAACTTTCAAGATTATTCGAGACTGCTTAATCGCAATTACAAACAGTGACATTAAACTTAAACTGCAAGAGATGTAGACTTCATGACAGCGTAATTTGTTAAGTTGCAAGCATTAGAGTATGTGTGTGTGCGAAGATAAACAAACAGAAGGATAATCTCATGCATCTACACACGCACATACATTGCACCATAGCAAGACCAAAATGATCATGCCGTACACTTAAAGATGAAAAGAGACCTGAATTACAGTACAGTTAAAGATAAAGAGAGACGGCTGTATTCCAGAAAGTTAGCGAAGTTACCAGAAGGTTTTATAATTGACTATATAAGGGGAGGCTGCCAGACGACATGGAGAAGTGTGTTTTTAAACTTAGACGAGTAAACATCGCCAAGAATAGTTAGTGTGTACATCGCGTTTAGTTGTACGTGTTTTTAAAGTAATAAATAAAGTGTTACTGAGAATTTATTTGTAAAATAAATATCCGTGTTTTATTTTATTGCAATTCAACGAATCCTGTGAAAATAATAAAACCGTTTTTATGTAAAGGACTAAAAACGTAACAATTGGTGTCAGAAGTGGGATTGCAAAATAAAATAAAAAGGACATTATTAATTAATAAAATAAAAAAAGGACATTATTAAATAATAAAAAGGACATTAAAAAAATAGAAGCCATGAAGTTTGAAGAGCTAAAAGTTGAGCAGCTAAAAAAAGAGCTGAGTAAGTTGGAACTGCCAACAACAGGCAATAAAGTGGAACTTCAGAAGAGGCTGATAGATGAGTTCAAGCAGCGTGGCATCGACATCGGGACATACGAATTTGAGGATAAAGAGGAAATAGAGGTACGTACTCGTGCCACGACAAGCAGCATGGACTTAAGTACAATGTTCGCCGCTATGATGCAAAAATTTGAAGAAACATCTAAAACCACAAATGAGAAATTTCAAGAAACATCTAGAGCTAACAATGAGAGAATGCTGGCTGAAGTCAAGGCCGAAGTTCAAGAAACATCTAAGGCCACAAATGAGAAACTTCAAGAAACATCTAAGGCCACAAATGAGAAACTTCAAGAAATTTCTGAGGCCATAAATAGAAGAGTAGATGGCATTGAAGTACAAGTCAGCAAATTTGACGAGAAACTCTCAGAACTAGAGAACAAACTCCATAGCCTAGAAATTGGCGGCGTCGAAGTGCATGTAAAAGATGTGGACGAGAAATTACATGAACTGGAAGCAAAAATTGTTAATCTTCAGTGTCAAGGAGGGCCAGTGAGAGTTATTCCAGAGGCTTCCAGCAGAGTAAAGACGCCTTGTTTCGATGGCAGCGCACCTTTGAACATCTTCAAGTTCCAGTTCGAAACAATTGCCAGCAAAAATGGTTGGAACAGTGAAGAAAAGGCCATAGAGCTGATTTTGGCCTTAAAAGGAGCCGCAGCAGAAGTACTTGAAACCGTACCAGGGAGCTGCAGAAATAATTTTGATGACATAATGGCGGCACTGCAGCGGAAATATGGTGGCGAACATAAGCGAGATATATACCGCATGGAATTGCGATGTAGAGGACAAAAGCCCAATGAGTCTCTACAAGATTTCGCAATGGAAATTGAGCGGTTAGTGCAGCTTACGTATCCAGGTGAAAACCACCCATTCCTGGATCATGTCAAAACAGAGGCGTTTGTTAATGGCATCCGTGATCCTGACATCAAGCTTGCAGTGTGTGCTACACAAAAGGCTACATTCGCAGAAATGGTTTCATTTGCACTAGCTCAGGAGACTGCTAGGGTGATTTGGAAGCCACAGGTGTGCAAGGTGCGGAACGTGGAGGTCATTGCCGAAAATGAGAGTGATCTAGTCTCTAGCATCAAGGAGGCAGTGAGACAAGCATTGGCGGAGAAGGACGGCAAAGTAAAAGCTAAGTGTTATAACTGCGGCAAAATTGGCCACTTCCAGCGCAACTGCAAGGCGCCAAGAAAAAGAGCCAGATCTGTTTCGCCACCAAGGAATAGTAAACGGGTGAACCAACAAACAACACAAGAGTCCCCGTTAAACTAAAACGAGCTAGCACTAAGGGGCAAGAGCTAGCTCCCACAAACGACGGCCCCACAATCTCCATATCAGTAATGCAGCAGAAAAATAGCAACCTTACTGCATGTGGATACATCAACGGCGAAAAGCACATCTTCACCATAGACACAGGAGCGTCGCAGTCAATAATCAGGCCCGATATAGTGAAGGGGAAGTGTGAACCTTTAAGGAATATAAGACTACGTACAGCTACTGGGGAGCCTGCCACTGTCTACGGTAAGACTGAAGCGAAGGTGACTATAGCCAATATAAGCGTGAAACATGTGTTTATCGTTGCCGATATTGTTGACGAGGTTATTATTGGAGCCGATTTTATGATAAACCATGGCATCAACCTGCATATGGGGCAACAAGTGATGATTTGGCGTAATGTTGAAATACCGCTTGATGTTGGATATGACAATCAAACGCACGTAAGGAAACTAGTTGCTATTGAAAACCAGACGATACCACCGCAGTCTGAATCAGTAATATGGGCACGCATGGAGGGAGATTGTGAGGACAATCGGTTGTGGGTAGTAGAACCAACAGAAATTAAGAGCGAGCTATTAACAGCAAAAGCCCTCGTAAAAACTTGCAAAGGAGGGAAGATCCCTATAAGAGTACTTAATTTATCAGGCAACAAAAAAGTCGTCAGCGGAAATTCTGCTATAGGCCAATGTACTCCACCAGAGGCAATAATAAACTGCGAGCGAAAGCCTGAACCAGCCAATATGTCCGCAAAAGAGCGTGAACAATTTGAAGAACACGTGGGGAAATGGGTAGCAGAATTAGCAGCTCCTGATAGAAATAAAGCTAAACAGCTGCTAAAAAGGCACACCAGCGTCTTCGCCTTGAAAGATCAAAGCCAAGGGAGAACGGCAATAGTGAAACATGAAATAAATACAGGCGAAGCGAGGCCGATCAAACAGCCACCCAGAAGTGTACCCCTAGCAAAACGGAATGAGGTAAAAGAACTTGTTCATGAAATGGAGCGGAGTGGTGTAATCGAGCCATCTTCAAGTCCTTGGAGTTCGCCCGTTGTCTTAGTCAAAAAGAAGGATGGCAGTACGAGATTCTGCGTTGACTACAGAAAGCTCAATGACGTTACTAAGAAGGACAGTTATCCACTACCAAGAATTGACGACACCTTAGACACGCTGGCTGGAACGAAATGGTTCTCCACGTTAGACCTACAAAGCGGATATTGGCAGGTGGAGATTGCAGAGAAAGATAAGGAGAAAACTGCTTTTAGCGCGAGCGATGGATTATGGCAGTTTAAAGTTATGCCATTCGGGCTCTGCAATGCTCCAGCTACTTTTGAACGCCTAATGGAACGAGTGCTGAAAGGACTTCACTGGAAGACTTGCTTGGTGTACCTTGATGACATCGTCGTGATGGGAAAGACTTTTGATGAGCACCTCAAAAATTTGGCAGAGGTTCTTCAACGCATATCATCAGCTGGTTTAAAACTTAGCGTCAAGAAATGTGCATTGTTCCAGAGAGAAGTAAAGTATTTGGGCCATCGAGTTACAGCAGACGGAATCTCAACGGATGAAGATAAAATACGAGCAGTAAAGGACTGGCCTCGTCCGAAAAATCTTCATGAACTGCGCAGCTTTCTGGGCCTTTGTACCTACTACAGACGCTTTGTACCAAATTTTGCCAACGTCGCTGCAAGCTTGCATGAGCTAACCAAGAAGTCGAGGCCGTATCACTGGGGCGAACAGCAGGAGAATGCGTTCCAGACACTAAAGGATTTACTGAGTACGTCCCCAGTACTAGCCTACCCCATAGCTGGAGAAAAATTTTTGCTTGATACCGATGCGAGCGGCTATGGCATAGGAGGTGTGTTGTCGCAAGTTGTCAATGGCACAGAAAAAGTGATAGGCTATTATAGCCGTATACTCTCAAAGCCTGAAAGAAACTACTGTGTGACACGACGTGAGCTTTTGGCAGTGTTGGAGTGCATAAAACACTACCATAAGTACCTGTATGGCCAACACTTTACGCTGAGGACCGACCATTCTGCATTGAGATGGCTGTTGCAGTTTAAAAATCCTGAAGGGCAGCTAGCGCGCTGGATTGAACGTCTTCAAAGCTACGACTTCAGCATCGAGCATAGAAGGGGCGTAAAGCATAACAATGCAGATGCTTTATCACGACGGCCCTGCAGCTTGGAGTGCAGACATTGTGTTAAGGCCGAAAAGAAGGAATGCGTTATTGATGTTCGGCTAACGCACATCGATTCCGATGAGGACTGGTCAGCGGCACAGAGAAACGACACCATATTGGCGACAATTATAGCAGCCAAAGAGGAAAATAGAAGACCTGCTCGCAATGTAATATCAGCTGAAAGCCCACTTGTGAAATCTTATTGGGCTCAGTGGAATAGCCTGAAGCTGATAAACGGGTGCTTGTACCGCGTATGGGAAAGTGCAGATGGTAAAATGGCTTCCAACCTAATAGTTGTGCCATCCTCCAAGGTGAATAAGGTTTTGCACGAGTTCCACAATGGTCCTAGTGGCGGTCATCTGGGAGTGACAAAAACGCTGGAGAAGCTAAAACAGCGTTTTTATTGGGTTGGGTGTCAACAAGCCGTAGCCGACTGGATAGCAAACTGCCCACAGTGCATCGCAGCAAAAGGACCAGCAAGAAAAAGTCGAGGACAGCTGCAACAGTACAACTCAGGTGCACCATTTGAGCGGATAGCAATGGATATAGCAGGTCCTTTTCCCGTCAGCGACGCCGGGAATCGCTATGTTCTTGTGGTGATGGACTATTTTAGTAAATGGCCAGAAGTATATGCCATACCCAATCAAGAAGCAAGGACAGTTGTGAATGTATTTGTCAACAACTGGGTATGTCGCTATGGTGTTCCAATAGAATTACATTCTGACCAAGGTAGAAACTTCGAGTCTGCTATATTCCGGGAAATGTGCGAATTATATGGGATAAAGAAAACAAGAACGACGCCGCTGCACCCACAGTCCGATGGCATGGTAGAAAGATTTAATCGCACTCTAGAGGAGTACCTGCGAAAAGTGGTAAGCGCGCATCAAAGGGACTGGGACGAGCACATTCCCAAATTTTTGTTGGCATATAGGTCAGCTGTACATGACTCGACATCACGAACACCTGCTAAAATTGTCTTCGGGACGGAATTAAAATTGCCTGGTGATTTGGAATTTGGCGTTAAGCCTACACCAACAAGTGAAGAAGGCACCAGCTCTTCCCAAGAGCAAGAAAATTTAAATGAGCTACATGAATTTGTACGCAACCGAATTAGAATGGCCAGTGACAAGATGAAGGCTAGATATGACCGAGCTGCAAATTCTGAGGGATTCAATGAGGGTCAATTGGTTCTACTTTACAACCCACAACGAAAGAAGGGATTGTCTCCAAAATTGCAGACTCATTGGGATGGACCGTATAAGGTTATTAAAAGGTTGAACGATGTCGTCTATAGGATACAGAAGTACAACAGCCCAAGATCCAAAATGAAAATCGTACACCTGGAACGACTGGCGCACTATGGAAAAGGTGATTGTGTGCCTATTCGGGACGAACAGGCTTAAGTGGGCGGCAGTGTTACGAAATGAAAATGCAGATTCAAATGTAACGACACAAACTGACAACCCGATCATTATCTGCTTTATACCCCTAAATCACTGTAATAAAATCAAAACCTGGCAACCAAGTACCACAATTAAACTTGGCATCACTCGACAACTGCCAATAGAATTCAAAATAACGGAAAATGGAAGTTTCCGGAATCTTCAGGAAACGGTAGCTAGAACTTTCAAGATTATTCGAGACTGCTTAATCGCAATTACAAACAGTGACATTAAACTTAAACTGCAAGAGATGTAGACTTCATGACAGCGTAATTTGTTAAGTTGCAAGCATTAGAGTATGTGTGTGTGCGAAGATAAACAAACAGAAGGATAATCTCATGCATCTACACACGCACATACATTGCACCATAGCAAGACCAAAATGATCATGCCGTACACTTAAAGATGAAAAGAGACCTGAATTACAGTACAGTTAAAGATAAAGAGAGACGGCTGTATTCCAGAAAGTTAGCGAAGTTACCAGAAGGTTTTATAATTGACTATATAAGGGGAGGCTGCCAGACGACATGGAGAAGTGTGTTTTTAAACTTAGACGAGTAAACATCGCCAAGAATAGTTAGTGTGTACATCGCGTTTAGTTGTACGTGTTTTTAAAGTAATAAATAAAGTGTTACTGAGAATTTATTTGTAAAATAAATATCCGTGTTTTATTTTATTGCAATTCAACGAATCCTGTGAAAATAATAAAACCGTTTTTATGTAAAGGACTAAAAACGTAACAATATATTTTTTTTATTAATTTCAACAATTAGTATCCATTTTTCTTTAGTTTAAAGTAGGGATGTAACGATACGCCGTTTTGCCGATCCGATACCGATACCGATATTTAAAAATAAATATCGCCGATACCGATTCCGATACCGATACGAATATTGAAATTGAGTTCAAGTTTAGATTAACAAAACTCAAGCGCAATTTTTTTATTATACAAAATTACATTATAAGAGAGAATATTCAAAATTGATAAAACATTGGAAGTAATTTTTAAGGAGCTACATTTTCTTTGCTTCCAAAAAATCTATATTAAAAATATGCAGATAATTAGTAGAAAATCAAGAAAATATGTTTAATTCCTTTATAATTTTAAAAAATACTCGCCATGCTTTTTAAAAAATCGATTTTTTTAAAAGACATTTATCAACTAATATTCTTCTAAATAACTTAATAGCTTAATTATTAAAAGACTTCTAAGTTTATATTTATTCACTTAAATTAACATGAAAATACAGTTCTGAGTTTAAATTCGCATAAAAAAATTATGAAAATGGGTAATTTTTTATCCTTTTTCCTTGAGGAAAAATCATTATAGAATACCGAAAAAGAAATTTGTCCTAGCATCGCTTCCACCGAATTGGTAATCGAAAAACAGAACTTCTTGCAATGGCAAGGATTTGTAAAACTAATTAGAAATTATCCAAATTTGCAATACTTCCAGATCGCGAATTCTACATTTTCATGACTTCTTTGGAGTATCTTTTTCTATTTTTGCTGGAATAAGATTTATAAAACAACGACTTGAACTTGAATTCATGGTAAAATTAACAAAAAATAAATAATTTTTTTACAAAATAACAGCATAAAATATTATTAGTTTTTAAAATTGACATTAATAAGATTTAAATATAGTGAATTTAATTCATGGTAAAATCGGACAAAAATAAATTATTTGTTAAAAAAAGTTTTGAAAAAATTTTTAAAAGTATCGTCGTATCGACAGTAAAATATCGCCGATACCGATGTATCGGAAAATCTGAAGTATCGCCGATATATCGGTATCGGTATCGGTATTCGTTACATCCCTAGTTTAAAGCTCTCATGCCACATACTAAACTTTCCTATTTTTAGTTTCAAATACAAAAAATTAACAAAACATTTGAAATGTGAAAACTTTTTTGTTTTCGAATAATATACAATATTTCCTACTAATCTAAATAATTTTAATTTCTTTTTTTCGATTGGAAATAAACAAAGAAGAAAAACGGCTTAAATGTCAAAATATATATACCTACCACTGTAAAGTAAAAAACTTAAAAATAAAATAGGTAGAAAAATTTTTCAATTAAATGGTTTTATTCTAATGCAACATAATAAAGATGAAGATAATGCACTACGAGCGAAAAAAATATTTACGTGGTACCAGGTTCCAGTTACCACACCACTCACCTCACGCACATAGGGCATTGATCAGACTAAAATAAAACCGATAAAATCTGATCAATGTCCTATGTTGGTGAGAAGAGTGATGTTATAGTTGGTACCTGGTACCACGTAACTATTTTTTAGCTTTTAATGCATTTAACCTAAAAATTCCTTTACCTATTTTTTCACTTTTCAAACAATGTAGCACAAATATACGAATATATTTGGTTCTAATTAAAAGAAGTTCCAAAGCATAGTTTTAAGTTAATTTTTAACCACCTTTTTTGTTTTTATATATGTAGACAAGGAGCATAGCTATAGCAGGGTGTCCCCGAGACACCACTCGTTTTTTATGTTTTCACCAAGACATACCTGTGTACCAAGTTTCAGCTCTCTAGCTATAGTGGAAGTGCCCCGTAGAAATAAGGGGCCCCTAACTGAAAAATTTATATTTTCAGAGCATCGATATATTTTAAGATATATCGATATAACATCGATGCATCTATGCAATGCATTGCATCGAAAAAACATCGAAGCTTTTGTTCAAAGTCCATCACTAGACCTACCT
Organism: Panzeria rudis; assembly: GCA_956483635.1. Taxonomy (NCBI): domain Eukaryota; kingdom Metazoa; phylum Arthropoda; class Insecta; order Diptera; family Tachinidae; genus Panzeria; species Panzeria rudis. Next base: position 120,038,185 of record OY101448.1, read on the forward strand.
GTATACTGCCAGATGAAGTGGCCGTTTTCTGATTATTTTCTCACCAGTAGCTATCTGTGTACCAAATTTCAGCTTCTTAGCTATAGTGGGAATGTCCCATGATATTGATGAGATAGTGGGTCAGTGAATAGGTACTAAAATATGCACTTTTTTCAATGCTCAGGAAGCTTTTAAGGTAGCTTTCAAACTTCATTTATTAGGTTACGTATGTGGATAAACCTAATGTTTTAATTATTTAATGATTAAGTGGCAAAAAGTTAGAAGGCGGTAAAAACAGCTCGATTTATTTCGTGTAATTTACACACTGTGTGGCCTGAACTTGGTGACCTAGCGTACTATAGTGCGCCTAAATTTCAATTATAGCAAAGCATGTATTTTGTATCTGCATGTACTCTGTATATAAGTATGTGCCACTAGATTTAATCAAAGCCAACAATTTGATTGATTATTTCACATGTTTTTATATATTTTTTAATCGAAAACGAAACAAAGAGATGTAATGGAAATGTGAAAAAATGATTTTACTATGATTGAACTCGTTTGAATACAGAGTGAAAAATATTGATTTAATTAGTTTTTTTCCCATCTTACTATTTTCTTTGATTATTTCATGCAGATGTGCTGATATTCAATATACCCGTGAAGCTTTTCTAATGATGTCTGTGCTTAAATTAAAACTTAGATTATTACATCTTCATCAACATAAATATAGTATAACGATGTGGATGTAAGTATGCACATTATGTTCGTCCAAAAAATTAGATTGGTATTATATTACACTGTGCAACAAATTTGGGCTGTTGGAATCTTTCGCGAATGAGACGGATTTAAAAAAAACAATTTTTTTTTGAAGGGCTTGCTTGACCTTTGGTGCTATAATTTTTTTTTCGAAAATCTGTTGGGAAATTTTCGCCACCGGTATATTGATTACCGCATAACTCCTCCATACATGGACTGATTTTCAAAAAAAATTTTTTTGTTTGAGAGGGTTTGCATGTAGTTTGGTCCCATAATATTTGGAAAATCGGTGGGGAAATTTGCTCTCCCGAAATATTGATTATCGCAAAACTTCTCCATTTATGGACTGATTTTCAAAATTATGTTTTGTTTGAAAAGCTTTGCTTGAAGTTTGATCCCATAGAAGTGGAAATCTGACGGACAAAGTGGTAGCCCGGTATATTGATCATCTCATAACTCAGCCATTTCTTCAATATTTTTTATTTGAAAGGACGTGAAAGGCTTGACACTATGAAAAATAGCTACTTGACTTGACGCAAAAGTGCGTCCGTTTTGTAATCTATTCAATGGGATATTTGTATTGAAATCGGGGTTTTCGCAGAATTATGTATGTTGTTTTCGTGTTTTTAATTAAAGAAATAAAAACCTTCGTCGAGAACAATATGCTTTTTATATACGTTTGAATTTACCATGCAATCAGCATCGTGCAAGTTTCCTGCGAAATGGTTAATCCTGGCGAATCTCTACTGGGATAAGCCGTCTCAACCCTGATAAGGGACAGTGTGCCAATCCCTCACTGAGCTAGGGCTAGGGTTGGATTTTTAATCCATAACGAAATGGAAGAATCCATATGCGAATGGAAATTCATAAGTGAACGAATTGTCTCTTAAAATCCAGGAGGAAAATAAGTTGCTGACCTTGGTTGTAGCCTATGCACCAACGGAAGATACAAACGCGGATAGATTCTTTGACACATTCCATAACGTAATTGGTGATATTACAACAGATATTATACTGCTAGGAAATCTTAACGGAAGAGTCGGCAACAATCCCGAAAAAATATGAAAACGTTATAGGCAGATATGAAGAAAATGAATTAACTGACAACGGTACACGCCTGCTGCAACTCTGCATTGTTAACAACCTTATTCTAGCTAATGCAATGCTCCCATATATAAATATCCACAGATATACAAGAGAAGAGCCCTCGAGAAACGAAAAGTCTGTAATAGACTATGTTGTCTGAAGCAGGAACCAACTATCGGGATGCGGGGATGCTAGAGTAAAACGCGGACCAGAGATACGGAGCGATCATTACCTACTGGTACTACGTAAAGTAGTTGAAAAGTCGTCAGATAAGAAAAGTCGACGACGGATCATGAAAACAAAGATTAAGATAGCAAAACTAAAATCCAGTGCAGTTCAAGAGCAGTACCATAATACAGTATCTGAAAAGTGAAGGGCCAGACCACATAAGCATCCGATAACTTAGACAGCATATGGAACGAATTTAGAAACATAATACTTGATTCTGCGAAAGAAGTATGCGGTGAAGCAAAATACGGTGGACGGACGACATGTCAAAGCCACTAGATGGTGGAACGATCCTCTTAAAAAAAGGAAATGGAAGGTCTATTTAAGCGATAAAACCGCTGAAAAATACGACTACTACAAAGAAGAACGTATAAAAGTTAAATAATTAGTCCGGTTGTGAAAGGAAGAAACATTGCAAAAATTTGACGTTTTTTGGAAGAAAATCATAGTGAAAACCAGAAACTTTTCTAGAAAATTGAGAGATGACACTAAGATAATGGAGCGATGACGTGAGTATTTTATACTTCTATTGAATGGCGAAAGCAAATCAGTTTTAGCAGAAAACTATGTACTTCCGTAGGATGAAGTAGATCCTAGCCAATTCGCAATGGATGAACTCCTCAGTGCACTCTGCAAAATGAAGTTAGATAAAGCTGCTGGACAAGATGGTATAGCTCCAGAACTTCTAAAATATATGGGTAATGATAACGAAATTGTGGTACAGAACGTGATCAATGCAGCATGGGAACAGTCAACAATTCCCAGCGACTGGCAAGTTGCCATGATCAACCGTATTTTGTATTATTCGCTAGATATTTCATCCTCCAAACTTTAAAATAGTTTTTGGATTATTAGTCTCCACAAAGTTTTCTTTCATTTGGGTAGAGTCACATTGATGAGTATATCAGGATATCTTACTGTTATTGCAAGGATGCTAAAAATTGTGTGTTTTTGAATTAGCCCTTAAAACTTTTTTTTAAATTTTAATGTTTTGAAATTAAAATAACTGATTCTTATGTATTTTTATCCGCTGATTACGATTATTATTTTCCTAGTTTCAGAGATATTGTGCATTATATAAAAAAATACTTTGCATTTTTCTTTTCTCAGGCAATCCAAAAAAATATTGTTTTTTTATAATATGAGGTCGCTGATTTTAAATCTGGCCTCTATTTTTTGAGACGTTGTAATCATATTTTAATAATTTTACATTAAATATTTTAATTTTTCTTTAAAATAGGATTTTTTATATAGTAAAAGCTGCAAATTTCAAATATACGATATAATCTGAACAAATTACACAAACATTTTTTCTGGACTGTTCATACAACATTTTTTTTAAGTGACAATTGCAATAATGGCTTGTAAAATGACAAATGCGATATAAAAAGTAATTTTTTTTGTATGGCCTAAGAAAAGAAAATTTTAAAGTAATTTTTATATAACGACCAATATATCGGAAACTAGAGGTGCTAGAAATATAATACAGCTTTTTTCGTAATCAGCGGACGAAAATAGAGAAGCACCAGTTGTTTTAATTTCAAAAAATCAAAATAAAAAACGTTTTAAGGACTAAACCAAAAACACACGATTTTTAACATCCTTGCAATAACAGTAAGATATCCTGATATACTCATCAATGTGACTCTACCTAAATGATTGAGAATTTTGTGTAGATTAATAATCCAGAAAGTGTTGTAAAAAGTGTACACCACTTTATTATGCAAATGCTAAATGTCACTATATCTTTACAACTAGAGCTGATAGGGAAAAACTAGTGCTGATAGGGAAAAACTAGTGCTGATAGGGAAAAACTAATGACGCCATTGCATTCAGCAGATGAAAATACATAAAGATCGCCTATCTATGATTTGATATGATAAAAGCTATGATTTTTTATATTATTCTTATTATTAATTATACTATAATGTTGCCATAGCTTAAATTTACATTTCACGTTCCTATACTTTAAATATAAGATATACTCTTGTTGTATAGGAAATCACAAATTAAATAAATTGAAATTGAAAATTTAAATTATGGAACAAAGTTTTGGAAAACCCTTTCAGACAAAACAAGAATTTTGAAAATCGGTTCACAAATGACAGAGTTATGTATGGGAAGGAGCGAAATTCCCGCTTCGATTTTCGAAAAAAAAATTAAAATGAAATACCTGGGACCAATTTTTGTCAAACCCTTTCAAACAAAAAAATAATTTTTAGAATCGGTGCACAAATGACAGAGTTATGCATGGGGGAGCAAATTTCCCCTCCGGGTTTCGAAAACAAATTATGGGACCTAACTGTAGGCAAACCCTTTCCAACAAAAATAAGAATTTTGAAAATTAGTTCACAAATGACAGAGTTATGCGTGTACAAACATAAAAAATTAAAAAAAACATACACACGAATTGATAACCTTCTCCTTTTTTGAAGTCGGTTAAAAAGTATGGAACATTACCAATAAGCGTTAACTGTTGTAAAATCGACTTGGTTGTTGTACTAGCTTAAAGAAACACAAAATTTTTCTTTAATGTATTACAAATTCTTAGTCGATTCAAGAACCGGTACACTTGGTACACTTTTTAAAAATTTCGATACGTTAGCTATCGAATGCGGTAATCCATCCATTCGATACGTGATGAGATTTTAGTCGATACGAAAGTCTACTCGATAACGAATGCGGTAATTCGACCGCTGGAGAAAGCTTTCGATACGGTAAAATGGCAACAAATATTGGAGGTGCTTCAGAAACGCAATATTGACAACATATTGATCAGATGAATCAAAAGCTTTACCTAAATATGCTGAAATTATGTAAGAACATGGAACACTACATCCGAAGAATTTCTGACAACACAAGGCGTACGACAAGGCGATATACTAAGTCCATATCTGTATATAATACTGATAGATGACGTGATCAAAACTTGCAGGGATTTATTTATCCCAATGACGCGTCATGACGGTAGGAAATTGGAACATGCAACCAGTGAAAGTTTCAATGTTAGCATACGCAGATGACGCGACCATTGTTGCAATATCCGTGAAATCTCTCCAACAAAACCTTAATATTTTTGTGAACGAAATGACCAAAAGGGGCCGCCATATAAATACAATGAAAAGAGAAACCATGATAATAAACTGCGGTAGAAATCATCATCAAATTTACATACGATTAGAAGCATTAAAGCAAGTTGAACACTTCCGCTACTTGGGAGTCACAATTAGCGAAGACGGAAAAGCGGATAGGGATTTAAATCGCAGAATACCCACAACTGCCAGTTTATACTTCGCCTAAAACAAAAATTTTATTGGTATAAAAGAAGTTTGAACTTGTACAAGACTTGCTGTACACAACTCCACGTATATACCAGCCCTTATATATGGCTGCAAATTCAGAATTCATGCATCAAAAATGAAATACCTGGGACTTGTGGCCGCTAAAACAAAACGAGACAGAATACGAAACGACACTATATGAGCCAGCTTAAATACAGAACCGCTGAACAACAAAATCAAACGCAATCAGCTAAGATAGTTTGGACATGTTGCTGGAATGCTAGAGAACTGCCTGCCTAAAAGAGTATCAGAAGCAATACCGAGTGGTACGAGAAGTAGAGGAAGAAGTTGAAGAACTTGGCAGGACACTATCAATAAAATTTGGCAGAACAAAGGATCTAGCCTAGAACTGCCAGAACAGCGGCACAAGATAGATCGAAGTGGAGAAGTCACTGCAAGGTAGAAAGAGGTCCAGAATAAGTAAATATATATATATATATATATATATATATATATATATATATATATATATATATATATATATATATATATATATATATATATATATATATATATATATATATATATATATATATATATATATATATATATATATATATATATATATATATATATATATATATATATATATATATATATATATGTATATATATATATATATATATATATATATATATATATATATATATATATATATATATATATATATATATATATATATATATATATATATATATATATATATATATATATAGATATATATATATATATATATATATATATATATATATATATATATATATATATATATATATATATATATATATATAATGGGTGATTTTATAAGAACTATCGGAAAGTAAAAAAAAACACATAAAATTCAGAAAAATGCATGAAATATTTATTTGGATCGATAGTTGGGTCGATATAATTTAATGTTTGAAGATTATTTCATGCAAATGTTGGCCGCGGCTGCGCCTCAAATGGTCCATCCGCTTAGTCCAATTTTGGCATACTCTTTCCAACATTTCGGCCGGTATCTCACGAATAATGTTGGCAATGTTGGCTTCCAGTGCGTCAATCGAAGCGGGCTTGTCGCTATAGACATTAGCCTTAACATAGCCCCACAAAAAATAGTCTAGAGGCGTTAAATCGCACGATCTGGGCGGCCAATTGACTGGTCCCAAGCGTAAAATAAACTGTTCACCGAACTGGCCTCTCAATTGGGCCATTGTTTCGCGTGCTGTGTGGCATGTGGCACCGTCTTGTTGAAACCACATGTCATGCAAGTCAAGCTCTTCCATTTTGGGCAGAAAAAAGTTTGTTATCATCGCACGGTAGCGCTCACCATTCACAGTAACGTTGTGATTCGCATCTTTGAAGAAATACGGCCCAATGATGCCGCCAGCCCATAATCCGCACCAAACGGTTGTTTTTTGTGGATGCATTGGTAGCTCTTGCAATGCTTCTGGCTGCTCTTCACTCCAAATACGGCAGTTTTGCTTGTTCACGTATCCATTCAACCAGAAATGAGCTTCGTCGCTGAACACAATTCTTCGATAAAAAAGTGGAGCGATGAACTTTCTTAACATAGCACGCATTTTGGTAATAAAATTCAATAATTTGCAAGCGTTGTTCGTTTGTAAGACGAGTCATGATTAAATTATAGACCAAACTGAAGATGTTTGACAGTGACACAAGATACAAAACGTGCGTCAGCTGTCAAAACTAGTGTTGCCAAAAAGATAATAGCAAAAAAAATCACTCGTTATATATATATATATATATATATAAATATATATATATATATATATATATATATATATATATATATATATATATATATATATATATATATATATATATATATATATATATATATATATATATATATATATATATATATATATATATATATATATATATATATATATATATATATATATATATATATATATATATATGTATATATATATATATATATATATATATATATATATATATATATATATATATATATATATATATATATATATATATATATATATATATATATATATATATATATATATTTATATTTATATTTAAATATATTTGAATTAATACCCCTATTCTAAGCTCTGTGATAATGACAGAATTATAAAAAAAATCTGAGGGAAGGAAAATTTCCTCGTAAAAAAGCTTTTCTGCCACATATAGTAATCAAATAGAAATTTTTTGGGAAAACAATTTTACGCGAGTAAATATTAAAGTGCAGTTATTTGTATAGATTCTTAGAGCTCAGTAATTCTATATATATCACAAAAAATTTGATTTTAATAAAAATTCATATTTTAAGCCGCTAATGTAAATGTTAACTTTACCGTAGTCTAATTATGTTTGCAATCAGTCTGTTTTAAAATTAAACTCAAAAGTTTTTCCCTAAACTAAAATTTTCACGAATAATAGGGTTCTCACGAAAAAAAAACAATGGCATGTCTTTTTTAAACCAAGTTGACTTGAAATTCTCAAAATAATAAGTACTCTATCGTTTTTAAGCTATTTTTAAGTAAACATTTTAATTCGCAAATACCGCCAATATGAGCGAAAACTCCAAACCGGTTCCCACCATTAAACTAATAACAAACTAAAAAAAACCCCTTTTTTAATTAATTTAGTTAATTTAATTAATTTTGGTTACTTTTTTCAGTTTTCACAAAAAAACTCAAAACGCAATTTAAGTTAACAGCTTGTGTTAAAAGATTATTGCTCAGCAATGTATTTTACCATTTGTTGCTGAATATGTATGTATTTGAATACATATTCATACGGTCCACGCGCAAATATCTTGTGTCGTCAATCGAATTTGACAGTTACCATGGCAATAATTGCCAAACTTATTGCTCGTATGGACGGGTAGTAATGGAATATCTAGGATATGAAGTTTTAAATGCATACATAATTTTGAGAAGTCAGTCTAGTAAATTTATGATGAATTTTCTTATTTTGAAGTCGCGATATTTCGCGAACCAGACAAAATAGTTAGTTAAGATTTTTAACTAATAGTATTTTTGCAAGATGCATC